>JANAVB010009596.1:20740087-21057587 GCA_029216955.1 Iris pallida | reverse complement strand
TGGCGTATGACCATGTGCGTGTCCATGATCGTTCGTGTCCATCCAAGGGTGTTGTGTCCGGTGCAGTAGGCCATCGCGTACGACGAATAGCAGTGGTGGGAGTTGGGAATTTCTTTGAGAATTATTATTTCGATTTTGTATATTTATGTAAACTTTTTGTATATTTCTGATGAGATTCATGAGATTTGGATTTTGCTATGTTCTTCCTTTCTAATTCTGGGCTTAGTAGCTATGCCTGAACCTGAACATTGTGGCTATGAGTTCGAATGGGTATTATTCATGGTAAAATAGTTACTGCAGGTTCTGTAGAAAATCTTTGAGTTTTCAATGCTGCTATAAGTTAGCTGTGGTGACTAAGCTTGGTTTGGTTTCCTCTAAGCTGCAGAGGCAAGGCTGGATTTTGCAGTGAAACTATTGGGATTGGTAGGAAAAGTTTATGTAGCTGTAAGATTAAGCAAATAATGGATTATGCGTTGATAATGTGGAATAAAATAGTTCTGGAGTTGAGCTTGTGTGTAACCTGGGATTGACGATGCATCCTTGCTGAATTAGGAGCATGGGTTAACTGCATGTGGTGTCGGAATTGTGGTGTTATGCTAAGTAAAACTTATTAATAGCTATATGGTTGTTATATGGTTAACTAATAGCTATTTTGGGATTTAATATATAATGATTCATACATTCCATTAATTGATTCATATGATTGGTCTATTAATAGTAAGGAATAATAGTGTGTCTTTTCTTGCAAATCTTTTATAATATAATTATCTATATTCTATTTTACCAAGATAGATTATAGAGCTAATTGTTGTGTATGACTAATTAATTCCTTTCTAGAAGATATTAGTGTCAAGGAAATTAGTTAGATACTAGATTGAAGTGATTAATGATGATAAGTTAGTTGCAATTCTTAGATTTTTAATTAAAACCAATTGATACAGGTGGACATACGATCTACTCCCTTTTTTCCGATCACCCGGAGCAAGGCAAGTACTTTCTATGGTTTTGTGCATTTATATTCTTGTACTCTTTTTTGTGACATGTCATGGCACGACATCATGTACTCCTATACTCCTGTACTCTTGTTCTAGTACTTATTAGTGTCGGGTGGGAAAATAGACTAGCCATGTGACCAATCCCGGTTACTATACTCATGCCTAGCTTAGGCCTCGCATCGTGCACGCGGGCCCTAAGTCGTACCATATTTATGTACTCCTGTGCATGCTCCTGTACTCACCCAGTCGGTCACATGGACTAGATGTATTTCGATATTATGCAGTTATCATGTCTAGTACTTCAGGATTATAGTTTCATTCATGTACTTTACATGTTCCTGTACTTTACATTCATGTACTACAGTTCCTGTACTTATTTCCTGTACTACTTTCATGTTCATTCTTGTATTTCATTTTCCTGTACTCCTGTACTCAATTCATGTCATGTTCATGTTTCATTACCAAGAACTTTACTTTGCTCCGCTCTGGACTGGATATGTTGCAGGTATACTTGCAGGATATCATTCTACCTTATGGGCCAGAGCCCGAGATTTTAGCCGAGCAGGATGGGTCATGACTTAGCTTGAGGTTTCAGGTTTAGATTGTTAGCTTTACTCTTAGATATTGTTTTAGAATTCATAGTACATTTCATTCCAGATGGCTAGTACATTTATGATATATAGAATTGTGGATTATGGTGATCATTCTGGGATCGTGTATAGATGCTGTGATTGTGTACATTATGTTTATCTGGTTAGATTTCCCTAGTTTGGTACAGCTTACTTCGTTGTGTCTAACGAAGAAGGCTGGGCGTGTCTGACTCGTGTCCGATTATTCGAGAGCGGGTCGTGACATCAACCGAGGCACTAGTTGTGTCACACCCCGCTCCCGCAGGAGCGATCGTCCTCGCTAAGGTGTGATGCCGCACTGGCCTAGGTTGCGCCCGTGCAAGGCTAAGTCCATAAACGGCTAATTTTAGCTAGGCCACAGAGTCGCACAGAGTGTTCCCATTTGCAGCGGAAAGTAAATGACACAAATTGAAGCAAATTTAAACTCTTTATTGACATTCAAAAAGTTTACAAGCGGCGCTAGGCCGAGATTACAAATTGCTCAAGCTCTCCCTCTCTGAAACATAAAAGGCGTTCCAAATGGCTTACAAGATGGAATGATTCATGGCGATGTTCTGATACATTATGTCATGTATATGGTGCTTCAGCTTCTTGCAACGTTCCAAGGCCCCAGAGTTGGTTCCGTACCTTAACACGTTCGATGGAAGCTCCGCACCCGCTGGCGTCTCCTGCATCCTGCAAGCAGACTGTGGGGTTAACAGTACATTGTTATGCACTGGTGGGGAGGCTAGCTCGCCCACAATGCTATCATTACCAAACACGTTCTATTACTTTTGTGCACCGTCTATCATTCATTGTCTTTCTAATCTTGCCTTAGGGTCAGTTTCATGGCATATTTCATAACCTATCTCGTGTTACCAAGTGTGTGCATGGAAATACATGCACGACTTACCCATAGTTACTGTCCGGCCTTTCCTGTCTAAAGTAAACCAAGTTAGTCAACAATTCATAGCAAATAACTTAACGTGATTCATGTGAACTTTTAATGTCAAGGGCGTATCCCTGCCTCGGATCCTAGCGCATCGTAGGCGTGTTTTCTAACTCCTTTGCCGAAGTACTCTCGATTATCTGGTGTGTTATACTCAAGCCTATTCAGAAGGCACTTCATTTAGTTAACTTAGACTACTTTGATTTCAATGCAAGGACTTGCACGTGGATTGCCACCAGCAAAGCCCATTTAATCTATATGCATCGGTCGCTGACATCACAAGCCAATTTGGACATGTTCATCTCCTTTGGTAATTTTTTACCTATCATAGCGTGCGGCTGGTACACCCTGATAGTCTTTTGAAATACCCGGCCTTACGTCCTCTGAGTGGCCAAGCCCACACCCAGTCCTAGACATAAGCCATTTTGATTTTCGTCCGGACCGGCACGTCCTACACCTTGACCGTGCCGCTGGAAATCCCTTATTTCGCCTCTCTCCCGTATACGATGGAAGTGTCCACGACCATTTCGTTTTATTTTTCATTTTAACTCAACGGTTGTCTCTGAGCCGTAGGCTAACCCTTAGCCTTAATACGTTATCGACTAGGTTGGCGGCGGCATCCGTGCAGCGCGGGTAGCGATCCCCGATGCACGTCCCCATCATACCTGTCGCTAACCATTCCTTTCCTTATTATCTTTTATTCAATCTTCTTTTCTTTCTTTCACTTGTTCGTTCATTCATTGATTCATTCACATATTCATTCATTCATTCGTTGATTCATTCATTCACTTATTCGTTCATTCTTTATGCAACTCCCTGTGTGGGAGTCGCCTTGGCGACCCATCGGTCCCATAGTCTTTCAATGTTGCTATACTCTACTCGGAACGACTATGTTGATAGTCTTCCCGTTTCATTGTTGTAAACCATTCATTGTTTCATTTTGAACGCATAAGGAATTTGAATGTAAGTTCGTGCCTTATCACGAGCGTGAAGTGCGGTACGAGAGTTCGCATGTTTTCCAAGTTCTTTTCCGTATTCTATACAAGCATACAAGATGGGATTATTTCCTTAGCTAGGTGCGTTGAGTCATTTATTAGCATGCGCGGTGTCATCGCCTAGCGATTCTAGCAATAGTGTCTGTATTGTTATGTGTCTAGGCTAAGGAAAGACGGGTTCATCTGAGCCACCCATCTTAGCGATGTTCGCATCGGCCGAGCGATACTCCGAGCGCGCCTTTGAAAGTCTAAGTCTGGATTCATCTTCGACGGGCCAATGTAAGCCTTGCATCGATTTTTCTTCAGGTCGATGCCAACTCTTCGGGTTGACGGCTCGTTTGAGTCGTTGCACTTGCCATTTGAATCGGCGTTCCGCTAGGGCGGAGCAGGTCATTACATAATACACCTGTCACCCTCACTTTTTCCAGTTAGGGGTAAAATGGTAATCTTCCATTTTATATTATTTTGGGAATTTTATTTCATGAATAATATTATTTAATTATTATAGGAGTCGGGTTCGAATTTCATCGCATTCCGAGTTAATTCGGGACCCCGGTGAATTTCGACTTGAGCTGTAATTAGCCTGTTAGCTAACCATGGCCCACCACACTAAAAATTAGGGTTTAAGAGTTTGGACTAGTTCCCCATGAGTAATTTAGTTTAATTATGATTTTTATTTATTTTTAGCAACTTCCTAAACCTAATTTGGATTATTTTAGCATGTAGGCTTAGGGAGGGGCAAACTTGTAATTACAAGTGCCCCTACCCATGCTCCATGGCCGGCCACCTACAGCACCCCCTCCACCTCTCCTTTCTTCTTCACTAAGTTATCACTCTCTCTCTTCATTCATTCCTTTCCAACTTCTTCTTCTCCATCAAAATCTACAATTTAGGTATGTCATTAACTCTCATTTAATTCCTCATTTTGCATTCATCCCTTCACATTAATTATAGGGGAGACCATTCTCTACAAGTTGACCCTAGCCTTTGTAGGTTTCCTTAAAATATAGTTTAAGGATTATTTATGGATTTATCCTTTTAGAGAGGTATATATATATATATATATACATGTGTATTTGTGTGTGTAGAGGAGAGTGGTAGTGGTGTTGAGAGTGTGTATTTATATATATGTGTGTATGTGTCTGTATATATATATAGATATGTATGTGTCAGAATAGGAAGGAGAATGGGAAGGAGAATGAGGAAGGAGAATAGGAAGGAGAATGAGAAGGAGAATGGGAAGGAGAATGAGGAAGGAGAACGGGAAGGAGAATGAGGAAGGAGAATAGGAAGGAGAATGAGGATGGAGAATGGGAAGGAGAATGAGGAAGGAGAATAGGAAGAAGAATGGGAAGGAGAATGAGGAAGGAGAATAGGAAGGAGAATGAGAAGGAGAATAGGAAGGAGAATGAGAAGGAGAATGGGAAGGAGAATGAGGAAGGAGAATAGGAAGGAGAATGGGAAGGAGAATGAGGAAGGAGAATAGGAAGGAGAATAGGAAGGAGAATGAGAAGGAGAATGGGAAGGAGAATGAGGAAGGAGAATGGGAAGGAGAATGAGGAAGGAGAATAAGAAGGAGAATGAGAAGGAGAATGGGAAGGAGAATGAGGAAGGAGAATGGGAAGGAGAATGAGGAAGGAGAATAAGAAGGAGAATGGGAAGGAGAATGAGAAGGAGAATAGGAGTTTGAGAATGAATCGGAGTTCGGGTAGTCGGATTGACTTAAAACTTGGGTGGCATGTTGGGTACACCCCACAAATGTCATATTTGAGCCGATTTTTGGCTCGGTTGACCCAGAGTTGACTTTTTACCAAAAAGTCAACCGTGAGTCAACACTTTGTCTAGATTTCACCAAATCCAAACTAGAGTTGACCAGTTGACCAAAAATCAACTGTTAGTCAACATTTGACCAGTTTGACCTAGAGTTGACCAGAGTTGACCAGTTGACCAAAAGTCAACTGTAGGCCAACTCTTGATCCCGTTTGACTTTCTTCGACTTGTTTTGACCCGTGATGCCTGGTATGACCTAGGATTGACTTGGTTAGGCTTAGATTGACTTGATATAACTTGATTTGACCTAGATTGAATTGACATGACTTAGTGTGACTCAGTGAGACCTAGTTTGACCTAGATTGCATATCATTCATTGTAAATCATTCCTAAACTTGTTTAAACCTAAATTAACTTACAGTATCTCATATTTAGGTCTTCTGATACCGCTCTGAGCATTGATATACCATACAGCTCAGGACAGCAGGCGAGTACATTCACTGATAGTTTTCATTGTCTTGATATTTGCTATATTCGATTCAGTCGTAGTGTCTTACTTGATTCTCAGACACGATAGTGCACGGACTAGTATTGTCGGATTCCTGTCATGAGATGTCATTCCTGGATTTCTTGGGATACTGGTACTTGCTTAGTCTTGATTCTCGTACTTGTATTGACGCCGATTCCTGAAGAGGACTTGCTCCCCTCTTTGGAAATCCCGCGTCATGACGTGCTATGTCCGGATCCGTATACTAATCGGGGAATGGGGAATATTATAGATAGTGTGATCAATACCCACCTTGAGTTACTACTTGTATCATAGCTATACCCTCACCTCACGATGGGTATAGCCTGACCTGTGCTACTACTTGCTCCATAGCTTACCATCCCGGCCGGGCCGAGTCCACGTACTTGTAGCCGGTCGGCTGGAAGCCTGATACTTGACCCATACCGATCACATTAGGCTATAATGTTCGAGGCACATTTTATGTTTACTTTTCCTGTCATATATCCTGTTCTGTCTACATTCAGTACCTTCTCACCATGCATGATATACAGTTACTCACATGCTTTACATGCCTTTACATTGTACCTTGATTGGAGATTAAGTTCTGCTCGGAAGAAGAGTTACAACCCCGGTCCTTGTTTGGTTTAAGGGTTGTGACTCGGCTTCCGAACGGTTCCCAAGTCTTCGCATATCTTTGTCTTGTAGTTCATTACACTGTCTCTTATAGAACTTGTCAATTCACATGGAACTGCTGTTAGTGTTTGTATTTGCTCATTTTCCTGACAGGATACCGTTATGATATATTACAGATGATTCCGATGCGGACTGCTCGACCTATTATGGGCTCGAGTCAGATGGAGTAGCCTTAGATCGTGGCCTTATAGTGGAGCCACTAGATTTTGTACTTCCAGAGTAGTGTAGGCTAGCTAGGTTTGACTGGACTGCGATCCAGCTAGCTTATCAGACTATAGTTCTATATTCTATTTTGATACTCTGTGATGTATATATCTGGACTTGTATTAGACTGTGGACTTGTTTTACTCTTTCATCTATCATATGTCTTTACTCTGAGCTATCTACCTTAGTTTTATTCTGTGATTGAGACTGTATTGATATGTCACCTCCATTCGGAGAGTACATACTGTATAGGTATATTTTAACTGTTAGTCGTAGGTATTTACAGACGTTATATACAGCGTTCTACCGCCGATTCTGTGGCGTAGGCTGGACGTACCCACGTGCTCGTGCCCCTCATAAGGGTGCGGGTCGTGACACGTTTTTGTGGTGGCCCACGCAGGTCCAGTGTCGCAATTAGTGCGATCTCGTAATGGTGCTCGACTTAGAGTACTAATTACGAGCCTGCGATTAGGACGTAGGACCTAGGACATGATAGGAGTTTCTCAATCACACCTAGGAAATTTCTGATCTTTTGATTATCATGATTATTCACCTTGTATTAAATTAACTGTCCTTCTTTGATAATCTACTCATGTGCCATATTGACCTCTTGTTTTAATTCGTCTCCAGGATGACGAAGACACATCCGCAGGCCTCTGGATCGAGTAGCTTGCCTGAGAGATCTGATCAGGTCGAGGAGGAGGTTCATGAGACTGCCCCCAGTGATTCTACTATTCCAGAGACCC
This sequence comes from Iris pallida, assembly GCA_029216955.1. Taxonomy (NCBI): domain Eukaryota; kingdom Viridiplantae; phylum Streptophyta; class Magnoliopsida; order Asparagales; family Iridaceae; genus Iris; species Iris pallida. Next base: position 21,050,119 of record JANAVB010009596.1, on the reverse strand, counting down.
AGGCAGTTGCGCAGGGAGGTCTACCACCTCCACCCCAGAGGGTTACTGCCGTTCTTCCAGAGATACTGCCGCCACTACCACCGATACCGACGGATACGCATCATATGTTCCTTCTCCTTCAGCAGATGATGGAGACACAGCGGGCCCAGGCAGAGGCATCGCAGCGCCAGTCGGAGGTGTCACACCGACAGATGGAGATGCTGAGGCAGAGTATGGAGAACTCGCATCAGCTTGCCCTTGCAGCAGTAGAGAGAGTGGCACCGGGTACGGTGCAGGGCCCTACCGGCCAGCAGCCGAGCCAGCAGCAGTCCAGGCCGGGGACAGTGTTAGACTTCAGGAAGATGAGCTCCAGGGACTTCACAGGCACGGAGGGCATCCTTTACGCAGACGACTGGCTGGAGGATGTAGAGCGGAGCATGGAGCTGGCAGAGCTTCCTAGAGCGCTTTGGGTTTCGGCAGCAGCCAGCCGATTCTTCGACATTGCGCTGACATGGTACCGCACGGATCCTCGTGCGTCGGTGAGAGGGCTAACTTGGGAGAACTTCCGGAGGCTCTTCAAGGAGAAGTTCTTCCCGGACGTGGCTCTTACAGCATTGGAGGGCCAGTTCGTGGGTCTAGTTCAGGGGAACTCGTCGGTGGACGAGTATGCAGCTGAGTTCTTCCGCCTTAGCAGGTTTGCTCCCGGTATGATCCAGGATGAGGGGCAGAAGGCTCGTAAGTTCCGCAGGGGACTTATTCATGCAGTGCGCACCCGCACCTCGGGTCGCCGAGACGCGACATTCGATCAGATACTGATGGACGCACAGATCGCAGAGGAGGACTTCGGCCTCAAGCCGAAGAGGAGCGGAGATACTATGGTGGCGAGTTCCAGTGCGGGACCGTCCAAGCGTCCCCATATTCAGCAGCAGCAGCAGAGGCCGTTCCAGCAGCAGCCTCTGTTGCAGATCCAGCAGGCACCGGCGCGTGTCCAGCAGCATCAGGGTCAGGGCCAGAGGCAGACCCAGCAGTGTGTCTTCTGCGGGAAGACGGGGCATAGCAGAGACGTATGCCGGAGGAGGTTAGGCGCTTGCCTATTCTGCGGAGGGACCGACCACCAGCTGAAGGGCTGTCCTGCTCGGGCAGCCAAGGGAGGCCAGGACAGGGTGCAGCCAGCTAGAGGACCAGCGGTTCAGCAGAGGGGTCCTCCACTCCAGACCCAGCAGCAGCGTTTTGTCCAGCACCAGAGGGGAGCACCCGCGGGCAGGGTGTTCGCTTTGGCAGCAGAGGAGGAGGCAGAGCCCGTGGGAGATGTTGTTGCAGGTCCTGTTCTCCTAGATTCTTTCCCTGCTTTCGCCTTATTTGATTCTGGGGCGACCCATAGTTTTGTGTCTGTTTTTTTTGCTCTGAGACACAATATCATTGCTGAATATATGGGTAGGACTTGCAAGATTATGACCGAGGGAGGTATTATCCTGGTTAATAATATTTGCAAGGGGCGGAGAGTCACTCTGAGAGGCCGGGACTTGAGTGCGTGTCTGCTCGTAATGCCCCTACCGAGGTACGATATGGTACTCGATATGGATTGGTTGAGCATGCACCATGCTAGCATTGATTGTAGAGGAGGCAGAGTTCTTTTTAGGACGCCGGGTGAGCCAGAGATCGAGTTTGCTCGAGGAGCAGCGGAGCCGGAGGCTGGATTCTGCGGAGCTTTGTTGGCGGGGCAGGATTTGCCACATCCGTTGATTGTTGAGTTCTCGGATGTCTTTCCCGAGGAGTTGCCGGGGATGCCGCCAGACAGGGACATTGAGTTCTCTATAGACTTGGTGCCAGGCGCCGAGCCCATCTCGCAGCATGTCTATAGGGTGAACAACAGCGAGTTGATAGAGCTGAAGAAGCAAGTCGACGAGCTGCAGGACAAGGGGTTCATCAGATCCAGTTCTTCGTCCTGGGAAGCGCCAGTCCTGTTCGTGCCGAAGAAAGACGGTACGTCCCGCATGTGCATTGATTACCGGTCACTCAACAACCTCACTATCAAGAATAGGTATCCTTTGCCGAGGATCGACGACTTGTTCGATCAGCTGAGTGGGGCAAAGGTCTTTTCGAAGATAGATTTGAGGTCCGGGTATCACCAGCTGAAGGTGAGATGGGATGACATTCCCAAGACGGCATTTCGGACTCGGTACGGCCAGTACGAGTTTACAGTGATGCCATTTGGGTTGACCAATGCTCCCGCGGTGTTCATGAACTTGATGAACAAGGTATTCCATCAGTACCTTGACAAGTTCGTGGTGGTCTTCATAGACGATATCTTGATCTATTCGAAGACGCAGGAGGAGCATGAGGAGCACTTGAGAGTTGTGTTAGAGACTCTGAGGAGGGAGCAACTCTACGGGAAGCTTTCGAAGTGTGAGTTCTTCTTAGACCAGGTGGAGTTCCTAGGTCATGTTGTGACCGAGCACGGGATTTTAGTAGACCAGAGGAAGATTTCGGCAGTGGAGTCTTGGTCTACGCCCAGTTCAGTTGCCGAGGTTCGGAGCTTTCTGGGTTTGGCTGGTTATTACCGGAAGTTCGTCCAGGACTTCTCGAGGATTGCAGAGCCGATGACTAGACTCACCAGGAATGACGTGGAGTTCGTCTGGACTGATGAGTGTCAGGCTGCATTCGATGAGCTGAAGAGGAGGTTGACTTCAGCTCCGATCCTGACTTTGCCATCTGGGTCAGGAGGGTTCTCGATCTTCAGCGATGCTTCCGGGAAGGGTTTAGGGTGTGTTCTTCAGCAGCACGGGAAGGTGATTGCCTATGCATCCAGGCAGTTGCATCCTCATGAGAAGAACTATCCTACTCATGATCTGGAGTTGGCCGCGGTGATATTTGCTTTGAAATTGTGGAAGCATTACCTGTACGGAGAGCGAGTTGAGATCTTCACAGATCACAAGAGCTTGAAGTACGTGTTCACTCAGAAGGAGTTGAACATGCGGCAGAGGCGGTGGTTAGAGCTGATGAAGGACTTCGATATATCCTTGCAGTACCATCCGGGGAAGGCCAACGTAGTTGCAGATGCCTTGAGCAGGTATCCAGTTGCTATGTTCTTGACGACAGATCGTTACTTGTTGGCCGACCTGGATAGTTTGGGTATCGAGGTCATCATTCCGGGCATGGAGATCCAGATGTGGGGTTTGCAGATTCAGTCTGAGCTGATGGATAGAGTCAGGTCAGCGCAGTATGATGATGTTGCCCTGAGGAGCATCAGGGAGCAGGTGAGGATGAGCTTGCTTGACGATTTCTCTTTAGCCGAAGACGGGTCGTTGCGGCACGGTACTAGGCTGTACGTTCCGCGTGGAGAGCTTCGGAAGGAGGTTCTTCAGGAGGCGCATCGCTCTCAGTATTCTATACATCCTGGAGCCAACAAGATGTATAGGGACCAGAGAGAGCACGTATAGTGGTATGGCATGAAGCGCGAGGTAGCTCAGTTTGTATCTCGTTGTCTTGTGTGTCAGCAGGTGAAGGCCGAGAGGCAGAGACCAGGTGGATTGCTACAGCCGCTACCCATTCCCGAGTGGAAGTGGGAGCACATCACCATGGACTTTGTATCTGGACTTCCACGGTCGCCAGGAGGGAAGGACGCAGTTTGGGTCATAGTTGATAGATTGACCAAATCGGCCCACTTTTTTGCCTTTCAAAGTAGGTTTGTCTACGGAGAGGCTGGCTGAGCTGTATGTTCGTCAGATTGTGAGATTGCACGGAGTTCCGGTGAGCATAGTTTCAGATCGGGATAGCCGATTCACTTCCCACTTCTGGAGGAGTTTGCAGGCTAGCTTGGGCACCTTGCTCAAGTTTAGTACTGCTTATCATCCTCAGACAGACGGGCAGTCGGAGAGGACCATCCAGACTCTGGAGGATATGCTTCGCACATGTGTGCTAGATCTCGGGGGTTCTTGGGAGGACCATCTTCACCTGGTAGAGTTTGCTTACAACAACAGCTACCAGGCCAGTATAGAGATGTCACCATTTGAGGCTCTATATGGACGGAGATGCCGTACTCCTTTGTCTTGGGACGATGTTGGCGAGCGGGCGCTTCTTGGGCCGGAGATGGTTGTGGATGCGGCCGAGAAGGTCAGATTGATTAGAGACAGACTCCGGATGGCTCAGGATAGGCAGCGGCATTGGGCCGATAGTCACCGGAGACCGTTAGAGTTCGAGGTTAGTTTCAGTTCTTGTCATGTTTGTTGTGATTGTTTGTTAGTTGTGTGTTGAGTTTTGTCTTGTGTCTAGGTTGGTGACATGGTATTTCTGAGGATATCCCCGACACGTGGCACTATTCGCTTTGGCGGCGGTGGGAAGCTCAGTCTGCGCTACATCGGACCTTTCACCATCTTAGAGAGGATCGGTGCAGTAGCCTACCGACTGGACTTGCCTACCAGGCTCGAGGGAGTGCACAACGTGTTTCATGTATCTCAGCTGAGGCGGTACGTGGCAGATCCTAGCCATGTATTGGACCATTCAGCGATACAGGTGGGACCTACTCTCAGCTATCCAGAACAGCCAGTGGAGATTCTGGATCGCAGGGAGAAGGTGCTCCGGAACCAGGTCATACCCTTGGTTCGGGTTGCGTGGAGGCATCACTCTCCAGGTGAGTCTACCTGGGAGAGGGAGGACGATATGCGGGAGCGTTTCCCTTATCTTTTTGCGCCCTGAGGTATAAATTTATTTTCTTTATTTCTGTTTGTGTTTTCCTGTGCTTGTTGTCTTCAATTTCGAGGACGAAATTTTTTTTTAAGGTGGATAGACTTGTCACCCTCACTTTTTCCAGTTAGGGGTAAAATGGTAATCTTCCATTTTATATTATTTTGGGAATTTTATTTCATGAATAATATTATTTAATTATTATAGGAGTCGGGTTCGAATTTCATCGCATTCCGAGTTAATTCGGGACCCCGGTGAATTTCGACTTGAGCTGTAATTAGCCTGTTAGCTAACCATGGCCCACCACACTAAAAATTAGGGTTTAAGAGTTTGGACTAGTTCCCCATGAGTAATTTAGTTTAATTATGATTTTTATTTATTTTTAGCAACTTCCTAAACCTAATTTGGATTATTTTAGCATGTAGGCTTAGGGAGGGGCAAACTTGTAATTACAAGTGCCCCTACCCATGCTCCATGGCTGGCCACCTACAGCACCCCCTCCACCTCTCCTTTCTTCTTCACTAAGTTATCACTCTCTCTCTTCATTCATTCCTTTCCAACTTCTTCTTCTCCATCAAAATCTACAATTTAGGTATGTCATTAACTCTCATTTAATTCCTCATTTTGCATTTATCCCTTCACATTAATTATAGGGGAGACCATTCTCTACAAGTTGACCCTAGCCTTTGTAGGTTTCCTTAAAATATAGTTTAAGGATTATTTATGGATTTATCCTTTTAGAGAGGTATATATATATATATATACATGTGTATTTGTGTGTGTAGAGGAGAGTGGTAGTGGTGTTGAGAGTGTGTATTTATATATATGTGTGTATGTGTCTGTATATATATATAGATATGTATGTGTCAAAATACGAAGGAGAATGGGAAGGAGAATGAGGAAGGAGAATAGGAAGGAGAATGAGAAGGAGAATGGGAAGGAGAATGAGGAAGGAGAACGGGAAGGAGAATGAGGAAGGAGAATAGGAAGGAGAATGAGAAGGAGAATGGGAAGGAGAATGAGGAAGGAGAATAGGAAGGAGAATGGGAAGGAGAATGGGAAGGAGAATGAGGAAGGAGAATAGGAAGGAGAATGAGAAGGAGAATAGGAAGGAGAATGAGAAGGAGAATGGGAAGGAGAATGAGGAAGGAGAATAGGAAGGAGAATGGGAAGGAGAATAGGAAGGAGAATAGGAAGGAGAATGGGAAGGAGAATGAGGAAGGAGAATAGGAAGGAGAATGGGAAGGAGAATGAGGAAGGAGAATAGGAAGGAGAATGGGAAGGAGAATGAGAAGGAGAAAAGAAGTTTGAGAATGAATCGGAGTTCGGGTAGTCGGATTGACTTGAAACTTGGGTGGCATGTTGGGTACACCCCACAAATGTCATATTTGAGCCGATTTTTGGCTCGGTTGTCCCAGAGTTGACTTTTTACCCAAAAGTCAACCGTGAGTCAACACTTTGTCTAGATTTCACCAAATCCAAACTAGAGTTGACCAGTTGACCAAAAATCAACTGTTAGTCAACATTTGACCAGTTTGACCTAGAGTTGACCAGTTGACCAAAAGTCAACTGTAGGCCAACTCTTCATCCCGTTTGACTTTCTTCGACTTGTTTTGACCCGTGATGCCTGGTATGACCTAGGATTAACTTGGTTAGGCTTAGATTGACTTGATATAACTTGATTTGACCTAGATTGAATTGACAGGACTTAGTGTGACTCAGTGAGACCTAGTTTGACCTAGATTGCATATCATTCATTGTAAATCATTCCTAAACTTGTTTAAACCTAAATTAACTTACAGTATCTCATATTTAGGTCTTCTGATACCGCTCTGAGCATTGATATACCATACAGCTCAGGACAGCAGGCGAGTACATTCACTGATAGTTTTCATTGTCTTGATATTTGCTATATCCGATTCAGTCGTAGTGTCTTACTTGATTCTCAGACACGATAGTGCATGGACTAGTATTGTCGGATTCCTGTCATGAGATGTCATTCCTGGATTTCTTGGGATACTGGTACTTGCTTAGTCTTGATTCTCGTACTTGTATTGACGCCGATTCCTGAAGAGGACTTGCTCCCCTCTTTGGAAATCCCGCGTCATGACGTGCTATGTCCGGATCCGTATACTAATCGGGGAATGGGGAATATTATAGATAGTGTGATCAATACCCACCTTGAGTTACTACTTGTATCATAGCTATACCCTCACCTTACGATGGGTATAGCTGACCTGTGCTACTACTTGCTCCATAGCTTACCATCCCGGCCGGGCCGAGTCCACGTACTTGTAGCCGGTCGGCTGGAAGCCTGATACTTGACCCATATCGATCACATTTGGCTATAATGTTCGAGGCACATTTTATGTTTACTTTTCCTGTCATATATCCTGTTCTGTCTACATTCAGTACCTTCTCACCATGCATGATATACAATTACTCACATGCTTTACATGCCTTTATATTGTACCTTGATTAGAGATTAAGTTCTGTTCGGGAGAAGAGTTACAACCCCGGTCCTTGTTTGGTTTAAGGGTTGTGACTCGGCTTCCGAACAGTTCCCAAGTCTTCGCATATCTTTGTCTTGTAGTTCATTACACTGTCTCTTATAGAACTTGTCAATTCACATGGAACTGCTGTTAGTGTTTGTATTTGCTCATTTTCCTGACAGGATACCGTTATGATATATTACAGATGATTCCGATACGGACTGCTCGACCTATTATGGGCTCGAGTCAGATGGAGTAGCCTTAGATCGTGGCCTTATAGTGGAGCCACTAGATTTTATACTTCCAGAGTAGTGTAGGCTAGCTAGGTTTGACTGGACTGCGATCCAGCTAGCTTATCAGACTATAGTTCTATATTCTATTTTGATACTCTGTGATGTATATATCTGGACTTGTATTAGACTGTGGACTTGTTTTACTCTTTCATCTATCATATGTCTTTACTCTGAGCTATCTACCTTAGTTTTATTCTGTGATTGAGACTGTATTGATATGTCACCTCCATTCGGAGAGTATATACTGTACAGGTACATTTTAACTGTTAGTCGTAGGTATTTACAGACGTTATATACAGCGTTCTACCGCCGATTCTGCGGCGTAGGCTGGACATACCCACGTGCTCGTGCCCCTCATAAGGGTGCGGGTCGTGACAACACCACTCAAAACAAGTCTCGTCCTCGAGACTTCCTGAGTGCAGGTCATCCTACCATTCCCTAACTCATGTCGTGTGTGTATCGTAGACAATTCCTATCGACTGGCTTTATCGCTCGATGGCATCGAACTATACTCGATACCTTTCCAAGTTCCATGTCTGCATATGTTTGGTCGATTTTATTGAATAACTTTTCATTCATTTTAGAGTTGATGGTACTTATTCAATCGTCGTGTTTCTTCGACTTGGTTGCTATTTTGTCGTGTCATGGGACTGTAATGGTCGCATGAGGTGCATAGAAATTTATTAAACACGAGAGTCGTAGGCTGAGACAAACTCACTCATTCGTTCATGCGCATCGCAACACCCACTTGTAGCTGCATTCGAGTTCATCATATCGCTGAGTTTGGATCGTGCACGTATTCAAGGCGTCCCCCGAATACGTACATTTCAACTAAGCTTAGCGATTAGCGAAGTCGGACAAGCTACTCGTGATAGTTTCGATTTGCCGATCGTTTTACTTTTTACTTCGATTTAAAATCGAACTCATGTGTGTATCACTATCGTTTATCTCGGTCCTCGAGATGATCCGATTCACTTCTCAAGCGTTCTTGTCTACAAAATTAATACAATTTCTTCTTATCGGAGTCGACCAAGTCTAAGTAATTCTTGTCCGATTCGAGACCAAGTATCGCACTATCATCGAGTACGTCTTCCTATCAATGATTCAATTTGTTATCCCAACTTTACTTGTGCATCATCCATTCCTATCATTCGCTTTGTTTGGGGCCAATCTCGTCGTCATGCAACATTAATTCTAATTCCTTAGTTATTCTCGTATCTCCAAATCAACGTTTCCTATGCACGCTATCTTCCGATCGTGCTATCTTAGATCTCGTCCATGCATATTTTACCTTAACTCAAGTTTCAATCCATTCGACTAAATTCAAAATCGCATGCACAATCTTCTATATTTCCTCGACCAAGATCTCCATTCGTTTTATCGTTCCGACTCTCTATTCAATCATTTCGTAATTCGTACTACGCATTCTTAATTCGTCCGAACGATATCTCATTTGAGACTATCGAAGTCAAAACCAACTAAGTGTTACTCGTTCTAAGGCTTGCGCGATATCATCGCTTGCCGACGTACTCATTCTATCCGTAATTCTTTTAGTCTCGCTCGAACAACTTCTATAACGCCCATACACCACTCAGGGTTCGAGCCACTCGACTAGTCGTTGACACTCGCTCTTTTCCTTCTTCGAAGCTATCACATACACCCCTCGGAGTCAAGTCATTCTACAAATCCTCAAAAGATCATTCGATTCCCAATCGATGTGTTCAATCGAGCGTTCGTCCATTCCTCAAAGTCTAAGAACCATCTCTCGTGCTCGCTTTAGCGTTGGTCAAATAGCGTCTCTATCAACATACGTTCTAAGTCTCACTTGTTTTCGTCCGAGCGATAGTCGGTCTCGCTCGCAAACTCGTTCGCACCAGAAGGTCTAGGTGCGCGATACTCCGCACAACTTAGCTAAAAGGCTGCGTTTATAACCATCCCGTTCGAACTATACTTCGGTCTCGCGTGCACGTTCGCTACTTTCAGCGTAAGGTTATTAAGTACGCACTGCGTTTGCTAACATTTTAGCATGTGTTCCTTCCAACTTGAGTCCGTCGCGGTTCGGCACAAAGGCCTTCGCCTATCGATCCCGTTCAATCGAGTACTTATACGAGCTTTTGAAAATATTAGACTTATTGTATGGAACATCCCAAGGCACAACGAGAGAGAGCGTACACTTCTTTTATTTCCAAACGAGCTTTCAAAACTGAGAAAATCGAAATGAAGTTCAAGGACGTAAAGCCGTGCTCTTATACCAATCTGTCATGCCCCGCTCCTGCAGGAGCGATCGTCCTCGCTAAGGCGTGATGTCGCACGGGCCTAGGTTGCGCCCGTGCAAGGCTAAGTCCATAAACGGCCGATTTTAGCTAGGCCACAGAGTCGCACAGAGTGTTCCCATTTGCAGCGGAAAGTAAATGACACAAATTAAAGCAAATTCAAACTCTTTATTGACATTCAAGAAGTTTACAAGCGACGCTAGGCCGAGATTACAAATCGCTCAAGCTCTCCCTCTCTGAAACATAAAAGGCGTGCCAAATGGCTTACAAGATGGAATGATTCATGGCGATGTTCCGATACATTATGTCCTGTATATGGTGCTTCAGCTTCTTGCAACGTTCCAAGGCCCCAGAGTTGGCTCCGTGCCTTAACACGTTCGATGGAAGCTCCGCATCCGCTGGCATCTCCTGCATCCTGCAAGCAGACTGTGGGGTTAACAGTACATTGTTATGCACTGGTGGGGAGGCTAGCTCGCCCACAATGCTATCATTACCAAACACGTTCTATTTACTTTTGTGCAACGTCTATCATTCATTGTCTTTCTAATCTTGCCTTAGGGTCAGTTTCATGGCATATTTCATAACCTATCTCGTGTTACCAAATTCAAGTGTGTGCATGGAAATACATGCACGAGTTACCCATACTTACCGTCCGTCCTTTTCTGTCCAAAGTAAACCAAGTTAGTCAATAATTCATAGGAAATAACTTAACGTGATTCATGTGAACTTTCAATGTCAAGGGCGTGTCCCTGCCTCCGGTCCTAGCGCGTCGTAGGCGTGTTTTTTAACTCCTTTGCCGAAGTACTCTCGATTATCTGGTGTGTTATACTCAAGCCTGTTCAGAAGGCACTTCATTTAGTTAACTTAGACTACTTTGATTTCAATGCAAGGACTTACACGTGGATTGCCACCAGCAAAGCCCACTTAATCTATATGCATCGGTCGCTGGCATCACAAGCCAATTTGGACATGTTCATCTCCTTTGGTAATTTCTTACCTATCATAGCGTGCGGCTGGTACACCCTGATAGCCTTTTGAAATACCCGGCCTTACGTCCTCTGAGTGGCCAAGCCCACACCCAGTCCTAGACATAAGCCATTTTAATTTTCGTCTGGACCGGCACGTCCTACACCTTGACCATGCCACTAGAAATCCCTTATTTCGCCTCTCTCTTGTATACGATGGAAGTGTCCACGACCATTTCATTTTATTTGTCATTTTAACTCAACGGCTGTCTCTGAGCCGTAGCTAACCCTTAGCCTTAATACGTTATCGACTAGGTTGGCGGCAGCATCCGTGCAGCGCAGGTAGCGAGCCCCGATGCACGTCCCCGTCATACCTGTCGCTAACCATTCCTTTCCTTATTATCTTTTATTCAATCTTCTTTTCTTTCTTTCACTTGTTCGTTCATTCATTGATTCATTCACATATTCATTCATTCATTCGTTGATTCATTCATTCACTTATTCGTTCATTCTTTATGTAACTCCCCGTGCGGGAGTCGCCTTGGCGAACAATCGGTCCCATAGTCTTTCAATGTTGCTATACTCTACTCGGATCGACTATGTTGATAGTCTTTCCGTTTCATTGTTGTAAATCATTCATTGTTTTATTGTTGAACGTATAAGGAATTTGAATGTAAGTTCGTGCCTTAGCACGAGCGTGGAGTGCGGTACGAGAGTTCGCATGTTTTCCAAGTTCTTTTTCGTATTCTATACAAGCATACAAGATAGGATTATTCCCTTAGCTAGGTGCGTTGAGTCATTTATTAGCATGCGCGGTGTCATCGCCTAGCGATTCTAGCAATAGTATCCGTATTGTTATGTGTCTAGGCTAAGCAAAGACGGGTTCATCGGAGCCACCCACTTTAGCGATGTTCGTATTGGCCGAGCGATACTCCAAGCGCGTCTTTGAAAGTCTAAGTCTGGATTCATCTTCGACGGGCCAATGTAAGCCTTGCATCGATTCTTCTTCAGGTCGATGTCAACTCTTCGGGTTGATGGCTCGTTTGAGTCGTTGCACTTGCCGTTTGAATCGGCGTTCCGCTAAGGCGGAGCGGGTCATTACAAGTTGTCACGCCCCGATCCCGGAGGATCGAAAACTAGCCACTGGGCGTGATGTCGTACAAGTCTATATTGTACTTATACAAGGCAAAACTATTACAGTTCCTGGTATTTCTCAGAAAATATCGATAACGCAGCAAAACCAAGCAGATAATTTGAAGTCACATAAGATATGAAGAAATGTATCTTTTTATTGATAATCATAATGGATTGTAAGACTTGCAGCGGAATACAGAGTTTACAGCTGATTACAAGACTCTTGAATAGCCAACTGAATGTATACACTTGCCCTTTAGGCTACAACTGAATATACCGACTTCTTTACAATGAACTTGCCAATTTGGCTACAATCTCACTGGTACAACTGAGTTCCACTGTTCCATACATTATGTCCCGTATAGCAGAAGACATCGTCTTGAAAGAAGAGCTTCTGCACACCCATCAGATTCATCGATGCCAAGCACTGATCAAAGAATTTCCCCCAAGCATACACCTGTAATATTGCCTACAACGTGGGTCAGTACATCATCAATATACTGGCAAGCGGTACTGGCCCAACTCACCTAAGAAGACAACACTAAGTAATCATGTTACAGAACATTATTAACAGTGGTCTTTCTCGTTGCCTTAGGGTCAATTTCAGGTTATAGCCGACAAGAAGTAAAGCATGCAAATCTCATAGTCAACATAATTTAAAGCATACTGTTATCACCCTTTGGTGATTCTTACCCACGGTCGTGTAGCCATCCCTGTACATTTATAATACTTATTCTGCCTGTACAAGATATTGTTAGGAACAATATCATGATTCAATATAAATTCACCGTTCAGGTGATTCTTACCAACAGCCGACATCCTTTCCTGTATTTGAGTAATAACTTACTCTGCCTGCATAAGACATCATTAGCACTGGACCTATCTATATAAAGGTCACTGGCGACACGCCATCTTGGACTGACTTACAGGTATACAGCGCCCTTGCCAGAGCAGGTAGCTAGCCCCACTGTAAGTCCTGTATACTGTGCTACTACTTCAGCACTGCTACTACTTCAGCATTGGTTCCCCCCAGGACGAACTGGGTTCCATAGCCCAGGAATACCGTTCGAGAAACCACCTTGTCGACAAGTTGTCCATGACCATGCAACTATATGCAACTTATCTATAAGGAAAACATATAATGCATGGTAAAGAAAACTAAGCAAAACCCATCATTCTCATTCGTATTGCCATCTTGCCATCTTGCCATCTTTCCAGGGTCTTGGCGCAACCAACATTCTACATCGGCGATGGGATAATAGAATGTTGTTACCCAATCCCTTTTGCCACATCTTTGATACCATACATCTTTCCAACCAAACTCAGTGTACTCACCGCCCAATTCCTGGGACTTAGCATCTGTTTAGCATACGTTCATTCGAAAGCAATTCAAGCATACTCACTGCCCAGTTCCTGGGTCTTAACATCTGTTTTACCATCTATTTATCGAGCCAAAGCTCGATATACTCACCGCCCAAGTATTTGGGACTTTGCTTCACTTGTCATGTATTTTCATCGCAACAAGCATACAATTCATCTAGCCACAACAGATTACGTTCAGGTGATTATTATCTTTCATTATCTTTCCAAATTCCATACAAGGTGTTATTGAACAACTCAATAAGAAACATAGCATACTCATCCTTATTTTAAGCGTGAAGCTAAAGGATCTTTGAAGGGTTCAACACTACTCACATTCATAGGACGATTCCCGCCATGATCGCATAGCCTTCCAAGCGATCCCTCGCATATTCCCAAGTCCAACAAGGCTTCATCGAACCAACCATCCATGATAAGGCATCTTGCGGGTCGGGGCACTACACTAGTGGCATCTAAAGAAAATTAACAAATATATGCACGACACACTAGCTCTCGGGTGAGTCACTAACGGCAGCTAGAGGAAAGTAAATGCACGGCCCACTAGCACTCGACTGGGTCACCAAGGGCATCTAGAGGAAAGTAAACGAGTGAAAGCCCCTACGTCTAATAGTTATCTTCTCCCTCCCCATGCACTACACGTGTTGTATCCACATCACAAAATTCCTAATAACTGCTAAGTCTTCTAGACATCCATAACTATTAGCAGTTATATCCTAACGTACGGCCTGTACACACCGATGATCAGTCAGCACGTAAGTCCGTATCGATATGTGACTCGCGACTTCGTGGCACACAAGTGTCGAGGCCAATGAATGCGGCACACACAAAGGGTGGTCTCTTAACTCTAAGTCAAATGCATAAAGAAAACTAAAGTATAGTAATTTGAATCTACATACGATTTTGAAAGAACAATTTTACATTTGCTAGAAATAAATAATAAGTAAATACATGCATGATATTGAGCAAGTAAGTAAACAGTAAGGTAAGGTGTCTTGTCTAGTGGGACGCCTGGTGTATTGCAATGATCAATATGGCACAAACTGCGACTTCGGTGTAACAATTATGCAAGGTGACCTCAGATGATGGCACGGTCGGTTCTACTGGGTCCAGGACAGTCAAATTAGTTAGGGTCGATAGGGGGAAGTACGGATTTGGCGAGGGAATAGAAAGAAAAAAAATAGGACTTGGTCATGGGCAAGAGAAAAATCAAAAATATAGATAAATTATATATATACAAATTCTAGAAAATACCTATAATTCTTGAAATACGCACCAGTAAAAATAAATTTTTGATAAATACTTGAGAATATATTTTATTAGACGAAATATGCTTTTAGGTAAATACTAGGAAAAAATAAAAAATACAAATACAAATAAAAATCATATTTAGGCTAACTTTAAAATAAACATTTAGTAGGAACCTATATTCTTATATAATTAGAAATAATATGTTTAAGGTTTCTATTACCCAAATTTAGAAAATAGTCCAGGCAAAATACTCTAATTTGTCACTAGCAAATCTTTAGAGATTGTGTAATAATTTTCCCCCAAATGAGTTTTACTAACTAAGATGGCCATTCCAATTATAGTATCAAGAAACTAATAATAATAATAAATAATAATAATAATAATAATAATAATAATAGGATTGGTAATATATATGCTTTTATTTAACAACACTCTCAATGTACATTTAGGAATTAACTAGTTGTAATAATAATTATTACTATTATTGTTGTAATGAGAACCCAAACCAAAACAACTCTTATAAACAAAACAAAAACAAAAATAATAAAATAATAGAGATAGTAATAAAAGTGGTGGCTTCTTTGTTTTAAGAGGAAAGGAGAGAGAGAATCAGAAAGAGGGAGCTGTGGATTGGTGGGAAGAAGAGGGGAAGAGGAGCGGGAAAGAAAGAGGCTCGGTGCCGGTGCTCCGGCCTGGGCGCGGCGGTGTGGCTCCGCGAGGGAGGAAGGAGGAGCTGGAGAGGAGCGGTCGACGGCGCCGCACGGAAGGGTCGGTCGCGTGCGAAGGGCGGAGCGGCGCTGACTCGCGGCCGGTGTCGAGGGCTCGACAAGGCGGAGTCGTTGGGGCTCGGAGCGGCGAAGAGGTCGGGATCAGGTTAGGGTTTTGCTCATTTTTGGAGATTTGGTGGTTGTGATGTTGGTTCGGCCGGCGGCGGGCTGCCACGAGCGGTGGTGATGGTAGTGTTGGTGATGGTGGTTTGGGGAATTTTGGCGTCCGTCTGCTGCGTTGCCCACGACGGCGGTGGTGATGATGATTTGGGGGTTCAGGGAGGTGCTGACGGTGGTTGCGGTGTGGGTGATGGCATGGGTGACCGAAGGCTAGCGGTAGTGGGCGTGGTTTCGGTCGGTGGCAGCAATGGTGGTGGTAGCATGGTGAAGGCTATGGCGGTGGTGGTTGTGATGGTGACTGGGAGCTGTCAGGTTTGGGTTTGGTGGAGCCGGGCACGGCCAGGGTGACGGGGGTGGTCGGTCGTATCGACGGGGATGAGATGGGGTGTCGTCAGAACGGGATGGCTGGGTCGAGGAGGAGACGGTGGCGGTGATGGTTCTGTGTGGTATCGAGGTGGCTGGTGGTGAAGGCCGAAGTCGAAGGTCGGGTGATGGCAGCCGTTGGTCGGAAAGGAGACGGTCGGGGAGTCGCGACATCGGGGGGCTGCTGTTAGGGTGATGAGGGATTAGTTTAGGGGTAGGGTTAGGATTTGATTTGTGTCGAGGTGTGTCCGACACAAAAATTGATGTAATTGTAAAGTTGGAATAAGAATTTGGATGGACTAAGACACAATGCACGCACTCTTGTGGATGGTAGAGAATTTTGTGTGATGTAATTTTTGGAGTCAAGAGAATAGGGGCTCTCCTTATATAGGAGGTTGAAGACCCAGTTGGATAAGGACGGGGATTGATTAAATCCTATATAGATATTATCATGGTTAGTTTAAAATAATTGGATCAAATCCAATCCAATATAGCTACATACTATTTCTAAAATCTATTTAAAATGAAGTCAATAAAATCTTTTCAAATATAATTTTTCATAATTAATTAAATTTAAACCAAAACACTATTTCAAAATACTTTTTCGAATAAAAAATATTAATATTAAATAGATTTTGAAAATAGAATTATATATATAAATTTATATGTCTCGTATAAAATGAACATTTGCATAAAATCTCGTTTTCAAATTACTATTTATATAAACTTCCATGATGTAAAATAAAGTTTTGGAAATTTTAATATGATGCATTTTTTTACAATTTTACGCAATCGAAATTATTTATTATTTGAAAAACCATGCTCCTAAAATAAAAATGTTTTTACAAAAATATGTACCTCGCACATATTCGCACTCGACGAGCCACCGAAAATATGAACTCATACGCAACGTACAATACGACTATGCGACGTACAATACAAAGCAAAAATTAAAACCAAATTTATTTTTAAAAAAAATTTATAGTAGAAATTTAGGTGGTTTACAAGATGACTCCAAAATCACTAAGTATTTTGAGGGCCTGGAGATTGTTTACTCAAGCTATGGATATATTCACCTAGTATCTTGTTTCCAGAAAATCCTAAATATAACTATGCAGAACAAAAACGGATTTGTTCATGAAGTGTTTATCTGCACTTCTGATAAGAAAATCTATGAGACGACAATTCCAGAGATCTGTTGGGAGGCAGCTGTCGCTTATTCTACCAGGTTCCAGGTATTGTTCCGTTTCAGGGTTTGGAGCATTTGGGAGGAGCGGAGGTACATCAAATGCTTTCCTTCCTATCATATTTGGGAGCTCCACCGACTTGAAGGAGATCCAGGACTTAAGTTTTCCCCATTCAAAAAAAGAAAACTTTAATGAAGCCAAAGAGAGATAAGGTGCTGCCAGAGAATTCTTCTTGGAAGCCCAGAAGCTGAGCCAGGGGTCTGTTGTTCTATCTAGCAGCGGCAATATCATTCTGGCAAATTTCCTATGTGACAAGCCAGAAAATGGGAATGGTGGCACTGCCCTTCTCCAAGAATTTATGGCAGGTTTAAATCTTGGCCCTGTCGGGCAGCAAGCCAAAGAAGATGTTTATCCTGAAAACATTATTATGACTGGTCTTCAGATAGATACTGGAAGCATGGTGGGCTCATAAAGACAAAAATCATGAGGAAGACGGTTTTGCGCCGCTACAAGCTAAGGGTTCGGTGGCGGAAAACCAAGATAAAGAAGAAGAAATCAAGGCTTTTATCCATGCCTCCCCTACAATAGATTCCTCCAGCTAGCTCGTCGGACATTCCGGAAGATAATAATGAAGATGACCTGGCTTCTCCTTCTCTGTCATTCACTTCTGAGGATAAAAGAAGATTCCAAGAGGAACAGAGAGACAGGTGGATTCATGATTGGACTCCACCCAAACATTTTCCTCCACCGCCTAGAGACTTCGATTTGTGGAGTGGATGGTGGGAAATAGTATATGAGACTCCACCGTGACTTGACATTTCACCTTCTTTTCAATTATTGAGGGGTAACGTGTATGATTCCTTCTTATCAAAAGGACATTGGTGATAAGAAGAATTAACGTTTGTGGTAGTGCTTTAATAAAGTAAAGCTACTTTATTCCCGGTGGCTAAACCGGCCCAACCGGTGATAATATCTGCCCCTATAAATAAGGTGCTTATATGAGTGTAAGGGCAACGAAGTTGGTAATCTTCTCTTTCTATTGTTCAAGTGTGCTCTCTTCTTTCTTTTGTTTCCTTTTGTAATCCCTCGCTGTAATCTGGTATCAGAGCAAAACTCAGACCTTTCTTAATGAGTTATTATAAGAAACATACAGAATTTAACGCATACCATATCAAGGAGGCATACAAAATGTTCTGTCTCACTCATAAATTCAAAGATATCATTAAAAATGAATCCTCAAAGTCCAATTATCGGACGCTTGTCATGAGACACATGGATGGAACTAAACGAGTGCTCAAGGAGCATATCTGTTATTTCACCAACTAGATAAATCGGAAAGGAGAAAAATTTTCCCTAGCTGGAAAAACTTCCCCAACTCTGAGATATAAAAACAGAATCGTCGAAGAGACTAATGTGGAATTACAAGCTGAAGATCATATTGATCTAACTTTGGAAGATGAGCTTGACCTCGAAATGGCAAGTACATCTTTAGACAAAACTAGTTTGAATTTGAGAAGATTAATGAGTCAGACTCTATTGACTGGCTAAATCTTCCTCTTAATCCAATTCCCGAATGGGAAGAATTGTTTAAAAATGCAGATAATGATCAGAACGAGTCTTGATCTAAAAACAGCACCACAGGTACATATCTATATACCCTTAACCATTTGTACACCAGGGTGTAATGAACTAACTATTCATGCTCTAGTTGATACTGGAGCAGAGGCCAGCTTATTACAAGAACTATTCCTATCGGAACATCTACGTATTAAACTAGAAAAAACCATGTAAATTGAATGATTTCATGGGAAGGCAAATTTCGGTTAATTATAAAACTAAGATCCGTGTCCAATTTCCAGATATTCATGGAAGTTGTAAGACATATCAATATGACTTTATTTTACTCCCTAAGGAGTTTAAAAATGATTGTTTAATTGGCATGGATAATTTAAGGCATTATCCGCCATTTAATACGCACTATTTTAATATTGATGGCATGTCTATACCCAGAGTGCCATTTAATGTGTCTCTGGCGGACATATATATAAACCTGCAGCACAGCGTGGTGAGACTACTACTACCACTACCAACCGAGAAAAAATTTGTACTTATATTATCCTAACGGATAACAATTTTCATAAAATAGTCCATAGAATGTTGAGATGTTCTATTGCTTCACAAAGATCCTCATCTTCAGAAGATTTTTCTTCCACAGAGGACTCGTCAATAGATTCAATCTCATAGATGGAAGAAGTAGAAATATTACTACTTATTTCATCTATAGTTCCAATGTTGATTCCATATGTTTCAAGGTCATCAATAATAATACTTTGTATATTTTCAGGGCATTTGTTGGCAAAATGTCCTTCTTTGTTGCACTTAAAACATTTGAAACCTTTTCGGAATTTTTTCTTTTTGATGAATTTTCTTTTTCCGAATTTCTTCTCGGATGTAAATTTCTTTTTGAAACTTGGTTTCCATTTTTTCGAGTTATTTTCCATTTCTTATTCCTAAAGGTTTTACCCTTCTTGTTCCATCGTTTCTTCTGCCATTTGGATCCCTTATATTCAGGGGGACATCCAAACTGGAAGTTTACATCTTCATCATACTTGTTATAGCAACGGTAACTAAGTATAAATTTTTTTTTATATTTTTTCATTTGTGTGTAGGCTTTAGATTGCTCATAAGCCTCTTCCATGGTTCTCATACATGCTCTTTTAAGCATGCCCGTGGTATGAACTCCACCCCGAATTTTATCATACCTTTCTTTTATAACATTGTTCCAAGGATAAGGTATTTTGGCGAAAAATCTCTTTATCCAAAATTTTTTATGATCCTTGTTGCTTAAGTGAAAAATAAGCCCAATATATTTGGAAACAAATTCTTCAAGTATACAAATATCACATAAGATCATTTTATGTAATATTTTATCATAGTCCTTGGTAGCCTTGGGATCTTCTCCCGTAAAATCTGCCAAGAGTAGTTCTAACAATCTATCCAAAGCAGTGTGCTTATTTGGATCAGTTCTAATCCTATTAGCGTCATCAAGTGGAAAATAAAGTATTTTTTGGTCTTTAACCAATTCTTTTATTTTAGCAATTTCTTCTTTCTCCAAAGGTGAAAGAGAGAGAGAGATTTTACTGGTATCCCATTTGCGGGGTTGATCTCCAGTGACTTGCTTATATTTTGCTTGTTCTTTAGCAAGCTTTTCTTGTAGGTTTTCAACCCTGGCAGAGAGATGTGGGATAAACTTTCTACCATAATTGAGTAAACCTAAAAAACTCTGAAGTTCTTTCAAAGTCTTGAAATCTTCAGGAAAATCTTTTATCTTTGTGTATATGTGTTCCTGTAACTCTAACTAACCATTTTTTATTATTTTTCCCAAGAAATCGATTTTCGTTTTAAACAATTCGATCTTCTTAGGACTGAGTATTATCCCATTATCAAGTAGTAGTTTTAACACTAATAATAAATGTTCTTTATGTTCTTCAGCAGTTTTGGAGAACACAAGAATATCATCTATGTATAGTACAACAAACTCTAAATGCCCAAATATTGAATTCATCCATTTCTGGAATATTTGTGGAGCATTTTTTAATCCAAAAGACATAACTAACCATTCCTTGTTAGGAACCATGCAGGGATTAAGCTTTTCCTTAATGAGTTATTATAAGAAAGGTCCAGGACTTAAGTTTTCCCTATTCAAAAAGGGAAAACTTAAGTCCTGGACCTTTCTAAAAGCTTCGGATGGGCGTTTCCTATAATATTAAATATAGGAAACGTCCATCCGAAGGGCGTTTTGCCAGAGGAAAATGCCCTTGCTAAGGGCTTTTCCAGTCTGACGTGGCCCTCCGTGATTCGTTTTTTGTGCAGCTGCTTTTACTCTACGCACGCTTTACGAAGCGAGCTTTGGCAGCAGACAACAGCCTTTCTTTGGCATTTGAGATTGGGTTTGGGCTTTGGAGATCGGGTTTGGACAGCTTTGGCAGACATTGGTGAGCGGGAAAGTAGACATTGGTATGCAAAAAAGTTGAAAATGTGATAAAGTCGTGTTATGCTTTATTGGAGAATGATATATTAAGGATAAGTTGGGTCTCACCAAAATTAGAGTGAATGTTCATCGTTCCATTCAAAGGTTGTCATGTATCATTTTTATTCCATCTAAAATTATTTTAAAGAGTAATGAATGCTATTCATAACATTCGTACATTGTTCCTCCAAACAATTCTTTCTTATGTGGCAGCTGGTGTATGTTAAATAATAGAGTAATGCTATTCGTTCCTCCAAATTGTCCCTCCAATACATTCCTCCTTATGTGGTAGCTAACATGACATGTTAATTAATATTATGTGTCATCTGACATGACCGATGACATGGCAAATTTTAACCCAAAAAATTAATTACCCAATTTTGTCCATGTTAATTTAATGTTAATATTAATTAATGTTAATTTAATGTTAATATTAATATTAATATTAATTAATGTTAATATTAATGTTAATGTTGATTTTAATATTAATGTTAATATTAATATTATTGTTAATGTTAACGTTAATATTGTTAGCCCAATGATTATATCATGTTTTTGAATATGGCTAATCAATTAAGTTTAACATAATGACATCACTAATATTCATATAATCACTATCATGTTGCTACTTAAACTTAGCATTGTCTTTATATTAGCATTGTCCTAAATGTTCTATATCATATTTCTATGTTTGTATCATAATGCAGCATACTCTTTGTTCTTCTAACATGTATTTGTAGACATGCTGTAAGCATGATCAAACATGATCAAAACAGGACATATGCAATGGAGAATTATTGATGGGCCAAAGACGGCGTTATACAAGAAGATTTCTCCGAACCGCCTAACGACCTATCCGGGGCCTCGCATCGGGGGTTCCGCTGCCTGGTCAGCGGACAGGGGTCGAGGGGGCAGCGTCCCCCGTCAGAGGTTCGGGGGCGAAGCCCCCGAAAGGTATTCAGATTTTCAGATCTGTTTATCTTTGGACGACCGCCGTCGAGTGAAAAAGGCATCTTCAAGTCTGCTCAAATAGTTGAAGAAAGGCGTCATCAAAGGGCTATTGGTTTTCCTATTTCATCAATGTATTTTTCATATTTATTGAGTCTAGAAATACGATGTACACTGCATCGTACTGGCAAATAGGCTATCCAAGAAACGTTTTCAAAATACCCTTTTATTTTGAAAATAAATCCACTTACAAAAGCCCAAACCACTTCCTAACTGTTTGACTTTTCAAAAAGCCCAAAACTAATTTGCAAAAACCCTAGCAAAACCTTGACAGAACTCCAACAGAACTCGGACAGAACTCGGCCAGAGTTCGGCCAGAGTTTGGCCCGAGTTCGGCCAGAGTTCGGTTAGTGAACGTTGCTTTTTGAACTTGGTCTTCCTGCAGTTACGGATCCCAACGAGATTTTCTCATAGAGTTCTGTCCGAATTCTGCCCGAATTTTGTCAGAATTCTGCTTTTGGAAAAACTATAAATAGAGAAGGATTTCGATCATTTTAACTCACTCATTCACTTTCATATCTCTTCTCTATAAGCCTACTACTTCTTCCAAAGTATTCTGAGCTATTTATTTTCAAATCCCAAGCCAGTTACAATCCTCTAGTCGATTTGCCAGTACGGTACGGTCTAGAAGTTTCAGAGTGGTTGTAATCAGAGGCTTGATTGAAGTTAGACACTTCACAATTGAAGTTGGTCGAGTACTTCGGATCAAAGCTCGCATTGTAGAAGTTGCAAGAACTTCGGATGAAAACTTGTGGTAATTTTTCATAGTGGATTCAACTGGAAGCTAGAGTTCTTCCGACTGGACTAGTCCTCACAAGAGGGAAACCAGTATACATCCTTGTGTTTGTGTTTGCTCTCTACTCTCTACTTTTTATTTACATATCTGTGATATATTATCTGTGATCTTGTTACTAACATTTTTAAATAGTTAATTTCTGCTGCCTACTCTATTCACCCCTCCCCCCTCTAGAGTATTGCGCTTTACAACTCGTTTCTACAATCGGTCCTACAAATATTAATATTAATTTTAATGTTAATATTAACATTAATTTTAATGTTTATTTTATGTTAATGTTAATTTTAATTTTAATTTTAAAATTTGCCACGTCAGCTGCCAAATCAACATGCCACTCAGCTGCCACGTAAGGAGGGACGGTTTGGAGGTACAATTTGAAGGGACAAATAGCATTATTCTAAATAATATTATGTGTCATTTAACATGGCAGCTGGCATTAGGGGTGAGCATAAATCGGTTTCGAACCGCAAACCGAACCGAACCGAACCGTAGTAGCAAAACGGTTCGGTTTATTTGGGCAAACGGTCGGTTGAAGGTTTTAAAATTTAACAGATACGGTTTTCGGTTCGGTTCGTGGTTTAGGAAATTTGGACCCGAACCAAATTTCTAACCGAACTAAAGAGAAGCAAATTACCTATTTACCCCTCCCCAGTCCCCATTATATACTCTTCGCAGCCCTAATGTTTCTCTCTCCTCCCATAATCGCAGCCGCTCCCAAATACCTAGGGTTCTCCGGTTCTCTCGAGCGGCTCGAGCCCCCTCTCGTGACCTCGTCCCCTTTTCATTCTCCAGCGGAGATCTGGGTCTCTCCAGCGTGTGAGCCCCCTCTCCATTCTCCACTAGTGAATAGGGTTTCTCCCGAGCCCCCTCTATATTCTTCTCCACCGGAGATTAGGGTTCGGTTTATACGAAAAATGGTCGGCTAACTTGCCTCTCCCCTCTCTATTCTTCTCCACTGGAGTTTGGGTTTCCCTCCACTCTCCGTCGTCTCCGATCTACTCATCTACGGTACATATAAATTTTTTTACTTAGATCTACTCATCTACTTTAGTTAAAATTTTATTTTAATTTTGTATTAATTTTGGTTGTGCATATCTATTTTTTGGGCAATTTTCTCGCTTAAGAGGCTCGATCTCTCAGCTTTCTGCTCTGCAAAATTACTGGTATAGACTATAATCTCTGTTACAATATATATAAATTACCATGTTAAAATATAAATGCCTGCTGAGAAGAAGAAATGCTTGCTGGAATGAAAAATACATGCTGAAAAAAATGCATGCTGGAAAAATACTTGCATATGAAAAAATATATGCTTGTTGTTTGATGTTTGTTGGGAAAAAAATGCATGTTGTGAAAATGCTTGATGGAAAAAATATCCTTGCTGGAAGGATACATGCTGGAAAAAAAATATGTTCCAGTTGGACTTGTTAGTTTCTGTGGGACATTAGTATTTTTTGGACTTGCTAGTTTCACTTACTGTTACATTTTGGTTGGGGACTTGTTGTTTCTGTGGGACATTAGTATTTTTGGGACATGATAGTTTCACTTACTGTTACATTTTGGTTGGGGACTTGCTGTTTCTGTGGGACATTAGTATTTTTGGGACATGATAGATTTACTTGCTGTTACATTTTCGTTGGGGACTTGCTAGTTTCACTTGCTGTTAGCCTTTTACATTTTGAATTTTATTGCATTACTTTCGTATATAATGTTTTTTTGTTATAACTTTGTTCATTGCTTCTTTCATTTAGATTTGAGTAACTTAACGGTGGAATCAACGTCGACAAGCAAGGTTTGCTAGACTTGCTACTTTAGTATTCATGCTGACTTTCTGTTCTTGCTATATTTTTGGAGTTGGACTTGCTGTCACATTAGTATTTTGTAATGTTGGGGACTTGCTACTCTCCAGTTTCTATTGGTAGTGGCTGTAGCCTGTGCTGACTTTCTGTGGGACTTTCTGTAGCCTGTACTATACTATTTTTACTTTGCTGTCTTTCTGTTCTTGCTATTTTGTAATGTGGGACACTGCCACACTGGGAGTGGGACTTCTGGACTTGCTATTACATTTTGGTGGTATAATCTAGGGCTAGTATAATCCTTTATGTGAAGCTATGTTCCTGCTACTCTATTGATGGTGGTATAATCTAGGGCTGTGACATTTGAATTTTGTAATATGTTGGACACTTGGACTTGCTACTTTCACTTACTGTTCTTACTGTATTAAGGAGTTGGACTTGTTGGATGTGTGCAGTATGTATGCAGTATGCAGAGTAAATTATTGCAGCCATTGAAGAATGAGGACTCTGGCGAGGCATATATTATAAATGCTTGCAATGGTGAGGCACTCGTTGCAGCCATTGGCGAGAAGTCTGCAGACAACCATTGATGATGATGGCTTGTTTATTTATTAATGCCAGTTTATTTATTGTTTATTCTTTAAAATTTTACTAACATATTTACTTAGAAAGTGGCAATGATGATTAGGGCTTGAGAAAGTGTAATTGATACTACATGACATCATACTATGATGCATAAATAAGTCATCTGAGCCATTTTCTTCTTCCTCTTTTTTGGGTGCAGGACATGGCTTGTATACTTGCTTGAATTGTTAAAGTTGGCATCACCGACATTGTATATTTGCTTGATCCAAATCTGCTTGAATTGTATATTTGCTTGAATTGTATAATGGCTTGAATTGGCATCACTGGCATTGTATATTTGCTTGAATTGTTAAAGTTGGCATCACTGGCATTGTATTTGTATATTTGCTTGAATTGTTAAAGTTGGCACCAGAAATTGGCATCAGTAAATCTGCTGGAAATTTATTTGTGAACTCTGGAAGTCCATACTGGAGCTGGCATTGTATATTTGTGAACTCTTAGCATCAGAAACTGGCATTGTATATTTGTGAACTCTGGAAGTCCTGGAGCTGAAAATTTACTGTATGGGTTAAATTTGTCCACTCTGGTCAATAAATTAATTTTCTAGGTTAAATTTGCCTACTTTGGCCCATAAACCGGTCCATTAAAATTAGGGCCCAAGAACCGAATTAACCGAACAAACCGAACAAATTTAGAACGGTTCGGATCGGATCGGTTTTCGACTAAAACGGTTCGGGTCGATTTTCAACTATTTAGGTTCGGTTCTTGGTCGGTTTAAGAAATTACGGTTCGGTTTGAACCGAACCGACCTTTTGCTCACCCCTAGCTGGCATGATAAATTTTAACCCAAAAAATTAATTATCCAATTTTGTTAACATTAATGTTAATATTAATATTAATATTAATGTTAATATTAATTTTAATTTTAATATTAATGTTATTATTAATGTTATTATTATTATTAATGTTAATATTAATATTAATGTTAATGTTAATATTAATTTTAATGTTAATTTTAAATCTGCCATGCTAGCTGCCATATCAACAGTGCTAAGTCAAGTTGCCACGTAAGGAGAGATGATAGGAGGGACAAATAGTATTATTCTATTTTAAAAATGGTTTGGTGAACATACACACTAGTTTTGACAACTAGTTTGACACGCGATATTCTTTGAATGGAAGGGTGAACATTCACTCTAGCTTTGGTAGGTAAATAAAAAACAGTGATTTCTTACAAATCGCTGGAGGATCGACGCGTGGACGTGTTTGGTGGTCGGGAACGTTTAATTGACGATAGCACTGGTTTTGTGAATCCCATATCGCCCAATGAAAAGTTGACACGTGGTATCAATTTCACGACTGCAGTCGTCCCTCCGTTGGTTGAGACTTTTCCAAATAAAATGGGACTCTCGGTTCTTTAGATCATCTCAAACCCTATTGCCTTGTTTTGTTTTGTGTTGTGATTCCTATGTGGCATGAGATACAAGAAAATGTCTTTCATATGTGGCAAGATGATATTCACACAAGACAATGAGATAAATAAGTGTTCTCCAATGCAAAAGTTTGAGAAGACAATAAAATTATTTTTTTTTCCAACTTCCAAGACAACTTTTCCACTTCTTCCTTTTTTTATAAATATTTTTATTCATAATTGATGATGTGGAAGTAAAGCATTGTGAAGTCTATTGTCTAGATCTAGACAACCAACTTCATATTGTCTTTGACATGTCATTGCCATGTCAACTTCATAATTTATTTTACATTTACATTGGAGAAGAAATTTGAAAATAAGAAGTGGTGATTCATATGTGGCAACCATATTTTTTCAAAACTCACAATGGGTTGGATATGCTTTTAGACTCTTTACAGCTGCAGCACAGATCAGCATGTGATTGGTTGCTAGCATGCATCGTCAGTCTTGTGAAAGTTTTTACGAAAATTTTCACTGAAAGCATAATAAATTTGTAAAATTATACGTACAGCACAATGTTTGCAATAATTGCAAACGAAGCACAAGAATGCCCATCCGAAGGGCGTTCTCCTTAAATATAATTTGAATATAGGCTGCCGTAACGGACGTTAAAAGGGAGAATGAATTTTGTTTTTTGAATGGAATATAAGAGCTATGGGCTTCCAATTAGGCTTTGGAGTTTAATTCAATAGGTTAAGAATAGCCTTTCAGGTCCTAACCCTATATTTAAGTATGAGATATAACTAAGGGTTTTATTCAAAGTGATTATATTATTGAGGGCACAATACAGAATCTTATTAGGTTATGAATGTAATGTAAATAGTTTTAGTAATGTAGGCCTAAGGGTATAAGTTTATTGGGTTAATTAGTGGGTTTTAAGGTTTATTTAGAGTCAGAAAAAAAAACAATGGGCTTGCACTGGGTTTTTACATATTAAAATTCTATTTGGATTTTATTGAATTTTATGAAATAGGATATTTGTATATAGATTTTCTAGGAGAATTATTCCTTATAGATTTTGTTTAGTAATGGACCTAAATAAGAATTTTCTAAAGGGTTAGGATGGCATATTAATGAAGTATTGTATTTTAATAGGTTTAGATTAAGCAACTTCAGCAATTTTGGGATCTGAGGCAAGTACACTACAACTTGAACTTTACATTGTACCTCTGCATTGCATTGATATCATGTTGGACACGTAATTAACATGAGTATATTGTACATAGTTTGTCGTGATTGTATTGTCGGGGACGGGGGAGAATATTATTATATATGTGACTAATACCATTGTGCTAATTAGGTCTTGTTGATAGCTTAATCACACATTATGAACGTGTGGTTAACCCATACCGTATTCTATTGTGCTATTATACTACCAGTTGGTCACATACTAGTTTAATATTTCAAATCACTATTGCATGATTGTGCTTTTATTGTTTCAGTTATTGTGATATTGTACAATATTACAGGTTAGTCTATATTATTATTGTTGCATTACAGTTTTACATTATATATGTTCATTTCGTAGAGTTGTACTTTGCTTCTTTTCTAACTAGATATGTTGCAGGTGACGTTGGCCTCTACCTTAGCTTTTATGGCTTACAGGACAATGTGATAGTGGTATGTCACGACCCGCTCCCACTTTTGGGAATGAGTGCATGGCCAAGTCCAACCTATGTCGCGGTATCTTCGGTAGAACGTTGTTTATATCTCATAATAAATTCTAAACAATTACCAATGTATATACATATATCCAATCACAACATAACTAAAGGAAGATATGATCATGGAAAATAATTAAATAATAAAATCAAATCCTAATGCCATAAGTCTCACTACAAGAAAAATAATGTTTCTTGACGGTTTATTTCTTGACGGTCATGAAAAACTCTCAAGAAAATGGGTTATCTTGATAGTTTTAGGCATACGTCAAGAAATGACACGTTTTATGTCAATTTAGCAATTTTATAGCATAATAGTTGACGGTTTTAGAGAATCCGTCAACAAACATCATTTTATTTATTAACGGTTCTGTGATAACCGTCAACTAATATATGTGAAGGAAAAATTAGTATAATTTTTTTCAGCTTTCATTATAGTAATTATTTTAAACTTTTCATATTTGTTGAGGGTTGGTGATTTTTTGTATCGAGGAACACAGACAACTCTCTCTCGATCTATGAGAAAACTTTCTAAAAAAATCCCCTCCCTACCTTCCCCGCCCTTTTTACCTTACCTACTCCCTAACCTTCTCCTCCCCAAGAAGCCCTCTCTCACCCCCATCCTCTCATCTAAAGAGTCTCAACACTCCCACTACTCTTCCTTGACCAATAAAAAATTTCCTCTACAAAATCCTAACCCTAGTTTTTCTTCATGGACTACTCCGGCGACCTTTCAACGATGGAGGTTAAAATCATGATGGAAGAGAAGCCGACTCTCCACTGGGACCCCCATCACCTCCCCTGCCCGCTCCTCCTCCTCCGACGACATGCTCTTCTCCGACGGCACCGACTGCAACCATGTTGGCCGCTTCCTCCGCATCGTCGACAAGATCCCCTCCTTCTCCTCCTCATAATCACATTCTCCTCCTCTTCCTCGATGACAATCCCCCTCCGGTGGCAAGGAAGCGGTCAAGATCAACGTCCCCTCATTTCCCTTCTCTTTTAGGTTTTTAAGAGTCGAAGGATTTGACCCCAGAGAGGAAGTTGTTGAGGTTGCGCCCTTATTTTGTCTCTTTTTATGGGTTTTAAGAGTCAAGGATTCAACCCGGAGAGGAAGCGGTCGGGGTCTTGGTCCCCTCTACAGTGGCGATCTCCTACCGAAGGACGAGTCCAGCCTCCTCCGCCCTGTCGAACCTTGCCCACGCAGAGTGCCATCGCAGGTTGCTCCAGCGCTCCTCACCCGTCGTCGCATCAGCAAGGATCCATAAGGGCTCCAGCGCTCCGCTATGGCTACGTCGTCCTCGACTTCTCCAGAGTAAGGAGTTGGACCCGATTTGAATTATTTTTTAATTTTATTTATGTGCGCTATGTGTTGATGGAATGATCGGAGTTGCTGAATGTTGTGTCTGTGTCGCATCACATATACAACACGACATAGACGCTCCGGAATAGGCCAGTAATAGGTTCCTGACTCCTTGTATTAGTGTTTCTTCATGGGAGGTAATGATTCAATACCCAGAACAAGTTAGTTCCAAAAAGTCAGCATGTTATATTATTAGCGAAAGAGAAGAAGGAAAATATGTGTTTGTTGTTAATAAGTGTCCTCTTTGGTTTGTACTTGATTGACTCTTAGATCATCACATCATCATCATCCATCAAACTGACATAAGGAAAATATAAATGGAAACTGAGAGCAAGAGAAGATCTGCAAAGTGGACGCTTTGATTTTGATGTGAGATGTTTCCAATGGCAAGCTCATTACTGTAGAGAGTACGCCAATAGATACATATTTTACAAAAATAGATTCTACATGTATGTTGTGTGCAGTTTAATAGTATCAATGAAATTTTAATTTACTGCTAACTTTACTTAAGTTTTTTTCATACAATAGTACAAAGAATTTCCCCTCTCAGAGGAAATTTTAGCTGCATTGGCACTAAAATGGTTGATACTCATGTGTCCAGTAAGTCACTTGTATACATTGTCGTTTTTCATCATATGCAATTGTAAAGGTACCAAAAAATTTAACTTACATATATTGTTACTAATATCATTTTAATTTTTAGATTTAGGTTTCTCTATTTTTTATAAAATGCAGTGAGATGCTGACTCAATACCCAGAATAGGGAAATATTTTCTTCAAATTATAGTACTTTGTAGTTTTAGAAAGTCCAGAATTACTTTTTCTGGCACTGGTAAATAGTATTCCTTAATATCTTCAGTTATACACTTGAAAATAAAAGTTATAAGCTTTAGAGATAAGGAACCGAGGAACAAATTTTGTTCAATTGGATAAAACTTCAGCATTTTTGTTGACATGAGAGAATTATCTACTGAATTATAAGCTTTAGAGATAAGGAACCGAGAAACAACTTTTGTTCAATTGGGTAAAACTTCAGCATTTTTGTTGACTTGAGAGAATTTATCTACTGAACTTCAGCATTTTGTTAACAGGTATGTGTCCGAAAATAACTATTTTTCTTGACTAATTAATTAGTTGCAACCATGAAATTTCACCAACCGTAATGGAACATTAAAGTCCACTATAAAGGTTTTTTGTGCATTTCCTTATTTGCATAAGTAATTTAATATGTCTCTTCATACACATTTCGAACAATACCTCAATATCTGGCACAGGATTTTGTCATAAACATCATGTAATTTGGATAGTTCCCTTTGTTATTTTCAATATCAACATGGACAATATTAAAACTGGTTATATTAACAATTTGTAATTTTATGCTATTCATCTTATACATTCCCAAATGTTGAACCCTTTGTTTTCAGGTGTTTTGTCATTTTTACAGGAACAGTATATTTCACGAACCAATTTAACTTGCTGACTAACTTTGAGGAGGATCATGAAAATGCTATTATAAGATTATCTGGGTCTGAAATACTTGATAAAATTGTCTCACATTTGTTTAATGTATTCATCCTAGAACAAAGATTTTTCTTTATATCCAACAACAAATGAAAGTGGTCTAACCTTATTTTTGATATTGAAACATTCTGGACTTCAAACTTCTTGCAAAAATTGCAAGATATTATTACTAATATTTGAGTTCATTCCATAGAAGGTGCTTCTCTGATTCTTACTTCATATTACCAGTGTTCCTACTACACATTGTTTATTCCATGCACATTGTTTATTCCATGCTTCCTACATAATAGAACTAACAATATTATGGCCATGATAGACAACCTCAACTGTCTTTATGGTCAATGTAATCAATCTTTATTCCTTGCCTACCCCCATCAAGGGTCAAAACTTAGCTTCCTCGTACTTTTGTACATAATCTAAGTTCTAACACACAATTGAGACATCCCTCATTACAGACTTCCCTCATTACAGACTTCCTTATTACTATTGCATTTGGATACAGACTTCCTTATTACTATTGCATTTTCACTAGGCTTCTAGGTTGTAACACACAATTGAGACATCCCTCATTACAGACTTCCTTATTACTATTGCATTTGGATACTTTTGCCCAATCATTAGTTTTTCTTCTTTTTTATGTTCAATTGCAAGCTTCTATAGATAAATTAATTTCTAAACTTTCTCCTTTCTAGTTTAGACATGACTGCCTCTCTATTCTATATTTTTCTATTCGTATAAATCCGCATGCACCTCTTTATTGACCAAACTTCATGCCCAGTTTTTAATAATTTGAAACATATAAGATGTCTACATATATGCGCTCAAGATGATTTAATACTTCAAACCTTTTAATGTTTAGGGCGTTGATGCAGTAGGAAGGGTTAGTTTGAGTAAGGCTGTTAGTATCAAGGCACTGATGGAAGAAGAGATGTCTGGATCACATACCTTGATGAACATTTCTAGTTCAGAAATCGA
Organism: Iris pallida; assembly: GCA_029216955.1. Classification (NCBI taxonomy): domain Eukaryota; kingdom Viridiplantae; phylum Streptophyta; class Magnoliopsida; order Asparagales; family Iridaceae; genus Iris; species Iris pallida. Next base: position 21,018,029 of record JANAVB010009596.1, on the reverse strand, counting down.
AAATATTAAATCTGAGATGGTATTTGAAGCCAATATTGAGAGGAATCAAAAGCAAGCAAATAACAAGCTTAGTTCTGATCACGATGCCAATGGATCGTTCACTTCTCAGCCTAACCCATCTCCAAGCTCCACTTTTGATGTCAACCTAGCTGAATTGTTAGTAAACTTCTGCAGTGAGAACAATAAACTTGGTTAGAAAAATATCTTATGAGCTGATGCTATTTTTTGGTGGATACATTGGTGTGATGCTTTCTCCATCCCCATGTATATCTTTTGTATGTAGCAGTTTTGGTTTATCTGTATAATTAGAATACATAGTTGGTATTTTGATTTTCTGCTATAAACTTGGTTATTTAATTTTTTTTATTTGATTTTTTATTTAGTTGCAAATGTGGGAGATGCCTCTTTCTTATTTTAATGAAATTCTAAAAAAAAGACCCAATTCAGTCCATAATTGTCTGGGTGGTTGGAGGAAAAGAAAGATTTCTGGTTCTACTAAGAAATAGTGGATGTTATTATGGGATCATTTATTTGGACAATATGGAAGGGAAAAAATAATAGGACTTTTGATGGTAGCCATAGATTTTTGATAATATTTTATTTCAGAATATTAAGCTTAATGATGTATGGTCAGGCACTCTATCAAACAAGAAGGAAAAAAATTCAAATATGAAACATGATAAAGTCAGTGTCTCAATTCTGCAAGGATGTGCGGTAATAGTTGCTTTAAAAGTCTTACTGATGCACTTTTGGGTTTGTAGTATTTGGAACAATTCTGAAGGAAATAGTCAGTTCCCTGGTTTTGATTGTAACAACAGGGGTTACTGTTAATAAAATCAGAAAGACTGGGTATTTAGCGTAGTTTACTAGTTTAAATATCTATTCAGTTATCTAAAAAAGGATAAAATTCTAGAAAATGCTTTTGTTTCGAGAACATGCATAACGATTACCAGCCGCTATTTTCATACTTTTCTATTTTAGTTATCAGCAAGTGAGATTATTGTAAGCAACCTATTAGAAGAATTTGTATCTGAATTGTATGATTAGTGTCCAGAAGATGACTATTTGTATTATGATTTATCAAACTAATCTTGTTATGGATCCATTACAGAATGAATTATGTAGTGATGTCATCTTTCAGGAAGAAGCTTTCAAGGCCATCTGCAATGATCTCTTTCCAATTGATGTAACCAACACTACAAAAGGTACAATATTGTAGTTGCATGCACAAACTTAAATTCATCAATATTAAATTAGAAGTTATATTGCATATCATCATCCTAGATAGTAGCTATTTGTACAGATTTATACCTCAAATTATGCATTGTCTAAAAGATTTTATTTTACCACATTTCATTGATGAGCTTGTGCTTTGTGCTACTGACATTTTCTAAATATGCCTATTGTTAGAAATAAACAATTCGTCTAGACTTGGAATCAGTAAACTTCAAAGTTCAATTAGTCCAATTTTTACAATATATATGGATCAATTTCTGCATTGATCTGATGATAACCTATTCTGGTCAGTTAATTATCTAAAGATTCCTTGTATCTTGAAAGAACTTAAAAAGGAGGAAAGAGTAGGTTGAAAATTAAAATAGTAGTTGTTGGTTCACATGTGCATTTCTTAGTGTGTCCAGGTATGTGCTATAGGTGCAGCTAGTGAACTGTAGGAGACTGCAACACTGCAGCAGTGTGAGTGTTTAGGATAGAAGCATGTGAGTGTGTAGTGTTGTGTATCAGTGGATTCACTAATACATAATAGGGATTATAGTGTGTGTCCTTGGTTGGGCAAAATGTGTAGTAAAATTTTTGTGCTTGTAGTAGTGCAGTTGTGCGCATATATTTATCTAGGCAGTATGGTGCACAAAGGACCAATGCAGTGGGTGCACAACAATTTACTCGATGCAAAATTTTGTATAGATTGTAGTGTAGATTCCAGCACCTGTGTATGTGCAGATTTTAATGTTAGTGACTACAGAGTCAATGCCAATGTGACAAAGTTTAGCTATGTTTTAAAGTTAATGACTATGGTGAACCCTTTAATCTTCTTGAGAATCCTATGTCATCATTCTGGACATGTCAAATTGATACATTTATTTCTGTTTCTCATGTACTAAGGAGACTTGCCCTACCATTACTATTTTTCTCAAAATGTTGTTTACTTCTTTACGTATAGTTATATGTCTATCACCTTATGATAGGATCCCATCTTTTTCTTTTACAGGTACAACCGACAAATATACTGACAAAGGCAGAGGAGGATTCTTAAGCAGAAGTTGAAGGTCCCTCTGGCATTGAATCAGTTCACCAAAACCTTTATATAGTTAAGTGATATGCCATGTATTTTGGAATGTTGTACAAAATTCATATATTTTGGGTTTTTTTTTGGATATGTATGTGGTTGGATGTTTCTCGTGTATAAATGCATATTTATTAATATAAAAATTATTTGTATTATAGTTCTTAGATGTTTGTGATGTTCTGGATTATTTTGATACTCTATGTGCGTGTTCGGTAATTGGCAAAGATAAGCATATAATATATATAATAATAAACAGAATTTTCATTAAACAAAAGTTAATTTCTCTTGACAGTTTTTAAACATCAAGAAATATTTTTCTTGACGGTTTTTTCCCGTCAAGAAATGGTTTTCTTGACGGTCATTACCCATCATCTAGGCCAGAGTCAAGAAAAGTTCCTATCTGACTTGACGTTTTTTGTTTTCTTGTCTTGACGGCTAAAAATAGTCAAGAAAGACATCTTACTTGACGCTTTAAAACCGTCAAGAAAAATGAATCTAGAAGTCGTCAAGAAACTTTTCTTGACTCTGGCCTAGTCGACATATCCATAACCGTCAAGAAAACACTTTCTTGACGGGAATAAACCGTCAAGAAACGTCATTTTACTTGTAGTGTCTGAATCTATCAAAACTAAAGTAAATATATACAATCCTTGTGTAGCATCCATGCTATCTATTCCTATCATCTTGTTCTGTAGCCATAAAAGCTAAGATAGGATCATTGTCACCTGCAACATATCCAGTCAGAAAAGAAGCAAAGTACAACCCTATTGCAAATGTAACTCAACACAAAATAAAGCTAGGTAAATTGATATGCAGTAAAATATGACAATAAGGAAAACATCTATATGAACGGAAATAATAAACACATACAAGAAGACTATTGGCAAGAACATGTATAAACAAGATAATTGGACAATAAAAAATGTACAAGTAAGCCTAACAGAAAGTGTGTGTGAAATATCTTTCGACATGTGAACGACTGGACTAATACGACACATCATCTTGATGGCTATCCACAATATAAGGTACGACTAACCCATACGTGAGTTGTATGACTAGCTATCCACAATCAATTAACAATATGGGCTTGTTCACATATCTACTTAGTATTTATCCTCCCCACTCACCAACACAATAATAACATGCACAATACAACAAGTTCGATCGTGTCTCAATATAAATACCAACTATAAACAGGGCAACGAATAGCATTTATTAAGTACTAAAAAAAAATTAAGCAATAGTGTACTTGCCTGAATTCTTGGGCGAACTGGTTTCACAAGTTGATGACAAGATAAACTCTGGCTTAGAAGCTATCAAACCATACCATCTATCACGACCCGCACCCGGATATCGGGCACGAGTACGCGGGCCACGTCCAGCCTACGCAGCAGTATCGACGGTAGAGCGATGTCAAGTACCCAACAATTATCTCAACATCTAAATGATCTATAATAACAATATGTAATCCAATCACATATGACTAAGGCAGATATGAATAAGAAAGATGGTAATAACATTGAATCAATCCAAAGTCTACAATGATTCATAAATGACAAGAATATATCGGCGAGAAATCCGATAACGGAAACACGATCTAAATAAAGAAGTAATGGCCTAGAGCTCCCAGAAGACAACTTACGATAAATGGAACATCAAGATCTGTCTCAGCTAGCATTGTCATGTAGTCCAAGAATGTGGGGCATAACAGCTTCTAAAAATGTTGGTTATCCAGTCAGGATTGGAACGAAGTACATAAAATAACAACAGTTCCATTTAAATTGACAAAAACTATAAATAACAGAAAGCAATGAAATATATGATGGATAAGTAGAACTGAACAGTAAAAAAGTAGGGAAATCATGTGAGCATGTCATGGTAATAATGTACTGTAAGTAATCATGTGTACAGTATAACAGCAAGTGGTAATCTGGAATAGAACATGTACTACTACTAAACAGTGCCTTGAGATATTATTTATTATGTGATCGGCTTGGGTCCAGATCAGATTGTTCCATTTGACCGGCTATGCACAAGTACGAGTATAGAGGATCAGGCTATGCACAAGTAGTATCATGTCAGACTACACTCTACGTGTGGTGTCACGACCCGCACCCTAGAGTAAGGGCACGAGAAGTGGGTACGTCCAGCCTACGCCGCAGTGTCGGCGGTAGAACGCTGTCCTAGGTCACAACATCTAACAATATGATGCTAAGCAGTTTATACTCCCCGAATGGGGGTGAAATAGCAGATACAGTCTCAATCACATCTAAGGTAGAGCATAATAAAAGGTAGATAAAACATAAAATCCAAAAGAGATACAGCAGAGAGAAGTCTAAGTGTCTAAGATACACAAACCCAGAAATACATCTCAAAACTCAATACAGTAATCCATAAATACAACTCAAGACAACTGAAAATAGGCTATAAGCAAAACCCTAGCTATCTATACAACATCTACTGTGTCTCCTCTAGGCTAGCATGCAACCTCCAGGCTATCTATAAAATTTATCAACAGGTCCAGTCAGGACAGGAGCGAGCACAATACATCTCAACAGTTCATAGCAGGTTAGAAAATATAATCATGCAGTAAAGTAAGATACAGGAACTGAGGAAATGCAGTATGTAAACAGAGAGAGAACTGTAATAGAAATATCTACTATAAATAGGGAACTAACAGTGGCTAGTGAGTCAGAGTACAATATAGACATGTAAATGGCATAGGATGATTCTGATGAGACACTACGAAATGATTTTGATGAGATACTACTTGGGTATTATTCACATGTCCACTTCTACTCCCCCGTACCCCCAGTCAATACACAAGGATCCAACCAGGTTATGTTATGATTCCATGCAATGGCCCCCGAAGGGTGGTACATGGTAGTCCCATAAATGGGGATTCTAGAAAGCCTAATAAATGGGAGGATTCATGGAAGACTCTGTGATCATGAGAGTACATGTCACAAGTGATTCAATGAACCAATGAAGCATAGTGATACGCCATGTAAGTGAAACGCACAGAACATGAAGTACCCGATGCTCCCTGAAGGGATAACATCTCAAGAAGGGATCCATATAGTACTAATCCGTGTGACCAACGTGACAGTATCAAGTAAAGTAATTTAAAACAGGAAAATAATTCTAAGCAGGATATGAAATGATCAGAGAATATACTCGCCTGATAACCTGAACAGCTGATAGGTATAGGGGTCCAACTGAAGCCACAGACTCCTATTTAAAGCAACACAGGTTACAAGGTGTTCAAGTTGTAATAAATGAATCTCTGCAAGCAATCTATATTATCCTAGGTTCTTCTAAGTCAAATCAACTCTAGGTCAACTCCGGTCAACAATCTAGTCAAACTAGGTTAAGTGTTGACTTACAGTTGACTTTTGGTCAACTGGTCAACTCTGGTCAACAGGGTCAAATCTAGTCTAATTATTAAAGATATCAAGTGTACTTCGTTATTCGTACGTCAAAACTTACGACACGCAAATCGAGATAAGATGATTAACGGTAAAGTTAATAATCTTATTATAGTGATCCACGTGCCCGTCTTGCCAATTTCAGTGATGTGAGATCACTGGAATTGACCAATCTCAGTTTCGTTGTACTAATCCCGAAATACGAACATTATAGGAATTAATTATTAATTATTTATAAAAAGGTTAAACTCAGAAAAATTATCAACAACATTGTCGGACGATGAAATAAACATCGCCAACGTGTCCAGAATGGTCAAATTAGCTAGGATAGCCTACCCATCAGTCCAATTTGGACACAAGGGCAAAAATGTAATTTCAGATAAAAAACGGTATCCGTGTCGGAGCCGTTTTGCACCGAAAAACGTGCGAGAAAACAAGTCTACAAAACATAACAAATTATATGTCCACGAAATCAGAACAACGATACGAACCCAATGGTATATCCAAAATTGGATTTCGTTGACCCGATCTCAATTTGGTCCGTTGACCAGAACTTAGAATTTTGGTTTGTACGGAAATACGTGCCAGAGCCAAATTTCTCAAAACTCAGCAAACTACATATCAACGAGTCCAGAATGACGATACGAACTCAACGGTATATCCGGAATTGGATTCCAATGAGCCGATCTCAAAATGACCTGTTGACCCGGATATTGGTATCCGACTTGCACCGAAATGCGTGCCGGATCCAATGTCCACCAAAACCAAGCAAATTATATGTCAACGAGTCTAGAATGACAAAACGAACTCAACGGTATATCCGAAATTGGATTCCAATGAGCCAGTGTCAAAAAGTCCCGTTGACCCGGACTGTGGGACCCACTTTGCACCGAAATACGTGCCAGGGCCCACGTCCTCCAAATATAACAAATTATATATGAAAACATGCCAGAATGACGCCACGAGTCTATTGGTGGTGTCAGAAATGAAATCTGAAGTCCCGTGTTCAAAAATGGAATTTTACAAGTTAGAAATTACGAATTCGGACGGCCAACATTGGCGTCGAATTCAACCAATCAGACAAGCTCACAATGAACGAAACCGGAGGGGTAGCAAGAGGGTTATACCAGCTTCGCACAGGAACAGGTAGCACGCCAAATGGAGCTGCGGTGGAGGAGGTACAAGCTGACGAAGTTGACTCCGCAAAACTGTCCAAAATTAATACAATTTAAACGGTCAACTTGGTGGCCGATTTTGATGTACCAAACGATAAAATTAACGGACGAAAATTGACAGGAGTGAAGGTGGATATACCGAGATTGTGACGGAGTGAAGAAATCGCTGATCCAACGGTCGAATTTCTCGAAAATCATGCGCGAAGTTGCTGCGACGGGACGCCAAAACGGACTTGATTCCGTGCGCGTCACGACGGAAATTCGTGCGAAATGCACGAATCGCCTCCGATACACGTCGGAGAGAAGAATGGCGGCCACGGGGCCTGCCCCGGGGGTGCACCTGGCCAAGTGGGGGTCGGCCACGGCGGCGGCGGCGGCGGCGCTGCACCGCCCGTACGCGCGCGGCCAAGTGGTTTTCGGTCGGCGCTGCTATGCGCGAACGCTGCTGTGCAGCGCTGCGCGGCTGCGCGGCCTGCCTGGCCCGACGGAGGCACGACGGGGGCTCGGCGGACCTACGGTGGAGGTGGTGGCGGGCTATGATGGTTGGTGATGATGGCTATGGTGTTGGTGATGAGATGATAGGTGTAGTGGTGATCCAATGAAGTGGTGAAGGAGACTGGTGGTGGTGCGGCCGGCCGTGCTCAGCCACGGCGGAGGAGGTCGTGGCCGTCGGCCAGGGGGAAGTCCGGCCAAGTGGTGGCCGAGCTCGGGTGAAGGAGAAGAAGCTGCTGTTGTGTTTTGAATGGGAAGAAAAGTGTTGTGTGTGATTTAGAAAAATAGGAAGAGAGGGAAATAATGGTATTAATGAAAGAGGAGAGAGAAAAGGAAACATGGGAGTTAGGGCCGGCTGTGGGAAAAATTTGTGAGAGTGTGGAAAATGTAGGATGAGGATTGAATGAGGGAAATCAATTGGCTAAGGTCAAAAATAGCTAAAATAGGTCATTCCTATAGGGATTTAAAATCAATAGAATTTCCATTAAATATAAAAAATAGGTAGAAAGAGTACTCAATATTTTTCAAGGATAATGAGGCTGAGGGTGATGGTGATGGAGAGTAACATGGAGCTGGGGCTGGATTCAGTCAAGCCGGGTTGCATCAAAATCGGACATTGTGCAAAAATCGAATAAAAATATGTGTTGATGATCATGGGTAAATAAGTAGCATGTGGAAATTCCAATAAATGGGACACAAGTGTCATGCGGGTAGTAGGCTTAATGTGAGCCATGTCCATATTTGGGATTGACAGGTTTTGGTCGACAGGGTACCCACAAATCAAGTTGGAAAATGAATGCGACACCGTGGGGTGAAATAAAATCGGGTCATGTGTCAAGAAAATGGTGTGAAGCAAATAGAGCACAAAAGGGTGTGTCTGAGTGGGACACGAAGGTCATGGATGAAGAGCGTCTCGAGTAGATCATGCATGATGAGTTGGTTTCAAGGAAATGACTGGTCTTGTGCTCCCAAATTAAAAGTCACGGTAACGTGCTAATAATGATCAAGGAAAAGAGTGGGAGAAATAATTAATGATCAAATGGTCTAAATCGATCCGAAGTTGTGCGAAGCAGAAAGAGTACAAGGGAACAAGTTTGGATGGGACATTATATACCATCATGAAGGTAATCATGTCCACTACAAAACTCATGAAGAAGATTTCCAAAGTTGAACATCCCTGACACTCCAAATATCAAAGGCACGGAAAAGTACATTTAAAAATAATAAACAGAATAATTATTTATTGAAACTAAATCAATCAAAAAAATTAAAAAAAAATCAACCCGAAATTTAGGGTGCTCACATCCTACCCACCTTATAAAAATTTCGTCCTCGAAATTAAAATGTTCATACTCCTTCTAGGTCAAACCCCCACAATCAAGTCTCAGAACTTAAGTAAATCATACGATTAAAAAGGACGGCATACTGGGTCATGGCATATAGTGGTAGTGAAAGTCTCATCTAGGTATACTAGTCATGCTAACCAAAATGGTCATAGGGCATCAAAACACACAAGCAATCTAGGGTGCTAAACTAGAAAGGATACAGAAATAACAATCATCAAAACTGTAAGGCAGTCTACCATCCTATATGAAAACTGGTACTTATCAAAAATAAATAAAGATGACTACCAATTATCTATAAAGGGTACTATTCAAGAAAAATCACAATCAAAAGTTAAAGAATGAAAGTCAAACGCATTGAAATCCAATCACAATATATATATATAGAGAGAGAGAGTGTTAGAGAGGAAAAAACTAGCATTATGTAATGTTATGTAGTTTGTGTGTGTATGGGTGTATATGGACATGTTCATGTGGTTAGATAGTAGGCATGTGTGTATTGTGAAATATACATGAAAGTATAGGAGGATTTGGGTTTCAAAACAATAGCTATCAAGTTACACTACTCATGGCATATTGGTTAAACAATCTACAATACACAACCTATTTACTCATAATATGCATGGCTAACCATATACATATATATGTAAAGAGGTAGAGATTTAGTTATGTATCTATATACCTTATAACATGTATGCCTAAGCTCTATATATATCTATATAGATATATGAACATAACATAGAGAGGAAGGGTTAGGTTTACATGGCAGTGTATACTAAGTTAGGGTGTGTGTGTGTCCTTGTACAGGGTATAGCTTAGTATTGAAAGGTTAAATCCAATTTTAGTTCATCATTTACATACAAAATCTGAAAATAAGCTAACATTTAAACCATGGTAATATTAACATAATACAGTTTCAGATTTTTGGGGTTTGAAACATCACAACTAACTCGATGCTCCCAACACATCCTAACATGATGGAGATGAAACCCTAACATACTATCCATACATTTATCTATGCATACAGTTCAATATTACATATTAAATCTGAAATTGAACTAAACATTTGAAATCAATATAAAAATGTTAACATGTATTCAGTTTTAGGATTTTTTTTGGAGAGATTCGAACATCAAACCAATCCAATGTTTATCACAACCTAACATGTAAGAATATGAAACCTAACATTATATCCCTACATACAACAATGCATATAGCTCAAAATATTACATTTGAAAAAATAAAACAGCAAATTGAACTAAATATTTGGAATCCAGTATTAAGGGTTAATATGCACACAGTCTCAGATTGGACAAATTCAAACACAAAACTCAATCAATTTTTTTTAATTGAAATCCTATGTATAACATACATGTGCAGTGATGTAAACATAACTAATAACATGAAATTTATATTTAAATTACGAGTTTAAACTAGAAAAAGCAGAGAACCAGTCTCTGATACTGTACTGTATCAGAAATATTGGGGTTTTGAGAATTTAAACATCAACAACATATTAATATGTATTTAGATAGGTGGGGAAATCAAGTGTAGTATGCATACGTGTCAGGCAAAGAGTCTGTGTCCACTATATATTCTCATGTCCTAATATAAAAATCAAATTCTATATCAAGAGCAACATTTAGATTCCTACCAAAATTGCAAAGTAGGTGATTGATGTAATCAAGACAGTTTTATTATTATTATTATTATTTAATACAATAATAATAGCAAGAAGAAATAACAATAAAATCGGTTCTGCTTATCTGTTTAAAAGAAGAACCATTTTGAAACCCAGAGCTAAAATATCAAATCCAAGATAAGGTCTAGTAAAAATCATCGATTTGTTGTATTATGAAGAAACCCATAGCAAAAAGTTACACAAGGTTTATAAAAGCAGCTAAAGCTACTCCTAAGTTAAATAATGAGAAGCAAAACAAAACAAATAATAATAATTTTTTTTGAAGGACTGAAACAAAAGTAGAGAAAACATGTTCGAAAATATGTAAGGTACAATCTAATAATCATATGCGTCTATCCAAAATCATGGTACTCTAAATCCTCGTCATACTAGTAAGCAAGGCTACGATAATCACAGAGTCCTCGACTTAGGCATATACCTCTAGAATAATGGTATTTAACATTTTTGCGATGCCTCTAACTTGGCTGCGAAAACCTTAAATTCCTACACCCGAAAAATATATCCAAAATCAGACTATATGTCCTCACCATGCTGGCTAATGTGACTATAGAAGACTAGATTCCATAACTTAGATGACCTAGCCCATATAATTTCATCTTGACAAAATTTAAATTAAATCAACAATGGATACCGAAAATCAAATTTATCAACGAACATCAAGATTCAAAAATGAACAAAAATCCATCAAATCATATAAATACAAACTCGGATGCCACAGCTAACATCAAGATTCAAAATTTAACAATCATCCATCAAAATCAATAAATACAAACTCAAATTCAACAATAATCCATCAAAATCAAATTCAACAACAGAAAGTAAAGATAAATCAAATCAAGGGAAGAAGAGGTTTCAAATCGAAGTTAAAATAAGATTCTCAAGGGTCGTCCCAGGAATCTCTCAAGAAATCCTAACTGTGATTGAGTACCTTCAAAAATATATCCTAATCCTACTGCAGGCTGTAGTGATACTCTAGTTCGAATACCACTACACTAACTCGACCTGCATGGGCCACCACTAAAAACGTGTCACGACCCGCACCCTAGAGTAAGGGCACGAGAAGTGGGTACGTCCAGCCTACGCCGTAGTGTCGGCGGTAGAACGCTGTCCTAGGTCACAACATCTAACAATATGATGCTAAGCAGTTTATACTCCCCGAATGGGGGTGACATAGCAGATACAGTCTCAATCACATCTAAGGTAGAGCATAATAAAAGGTAGATAAAACATGAAATCCAAAAGAGATACAGCAGAGAGAAGTCTAAGTGTCTAAGATACACAAACCCAGAAATACATCTCAAAACTCAATACAGTAATCCATAAATACAACTCAAGACAACTGAAAATAAGCTATAAGCAAAATCCTAGCTATCTATACAACCTCTACTGTGTCTCCTCTAGGCTAGCATGCAACCTCCAGGCTATCTGTAAAATTTATCAACAGGTCCAGTCAGGACAGGAGCAAGCATAATACATCTCAACAGTTTATAGTAGGTTAGAAAATATAATCATGCAATAAAGTAAGATACAGGAACTGAGGAAATGTAGTATGTAAACAGAGAGAGAACTGTAATAGAAATATCTACTATAAATAGGGAACTAACAGTGGTTAGTGAGTCAGAGTACAATATAGACATGTAAATGGCATAGGATGATTCTGATGAGACACTACAGAATGATTCTGATGAGATACTACTTGGGTATTATTCATATATCCACTTCTACTCTTCCGTACCCCCAATCAATACACAAGGATCCAGCCAGGTTATGTTATGATTCCATGCAATGACCCCCGAAGGGTGGTACATGGTAGTCCCATAAATAGAGATTCTAGGAAGCCCAATAAATGAGAGGATTCATGGAAGACTCTGTTGTAAGCCTCTGAATTTTGGGCTTATTTTTTTCAATTTTATAAATCAATTATTTTGAACAGATATTGTTATTTGATTATTATTTGATTTAATGCTCTTTACCGTGACTTGGAATTCTAGAGCATCAGGGATGCCAGTCTCTGGAAACTTCCTTCTTGGAGTTTGTAGTAGACGAGATTATCTTCATTTTGATATATCGTGTCCCACTCGAACTTGTTCCTTGTATCCTTTTTGCTTCGCGCAAGTTCGGGTCAATATTAGACCATTTAATTATTAATTGAATTCTCACTCTTTTCCTTGATCATCATATGCGCGTTACCGTGACTTTTAATTTAGGAGCACCAGACCTGTCATTTTCTCGAAACCAACTTGTCATGCCTGATCTACTCGAGACGTTCTTCACCCATGACCTTTGTGTCCCACTCAGACACTCCATTTTGTGCTCCATTTCCTTCGCACAACTTTTGGTTCAATTTAGGCCAATTAATTATCTACCGTAAAACCTGATTTAATTTCTAATTTAATTTCGGGACCCGACATCGACCCAACCTAGTCGACCCCAAATAGGGACATGGCCCACACGAAGCCTACTACCCGCCTGACACTTGTATCCCATTTATTTGAGTCCCCGTATGTTATTTATTTGCCCATGATTATAAATACCCATTTTAATTCAATTATTGCCCCCTGTCCGATTTTGGCCCGACCCGGCTCGACCGAACCCCAACCCAAGCTCCATATTGTTCTCTCGTGACTGCCCAAATACTCGACATAATTTTCCTATTTTTTCTATTTTAAATATCTACTTTTATCTCTCTCCACTTTATAAAATATCCTATGTATATATATATACATATATACATATAAACAAATATCTCTCTTTCTCTCTCCTCTCCTACACACCTACACCCCCCTCTTCCCGTACAGGACAGCACCCCCCCCCCTCTCTTCTAAAATATCACTATTCTCTCTCTCTCTCTATTTTTCTATTAAATAACTAACTCTCTCTCTCTCACATAACACACACACACCACACCATCAACACCACTCCCTTCCCCATGTGGCCGAGCACACCAGCCCCATGGCTGCTGACCACCACCACCTCCATGAAGAGCAACACCACAACACCACCACCTTCACCAACTTTATCACCATCCTCACCATCATCTTCTCTTCTTCTTCTTCTTCTTCTTCTTGAAACACCACCATCACAACCACCATTCATCACCACCCTCACCATCACCATACCATCGTCGCCACCCCACCGCGACTGGCCGCCACCGTCGCCATGCCCCGGCGTCGTGCCAGGCCGAGTAACCGCGGCAGAAGCAGCGTAGCAACTGCGAACAGCAGCGGTAGCTGCCGTGCCCCGCGCGCACAGGCCGGCCGCGCGCCGCCCCGGCCACCGCCGCCGCCGGCGTGCACCCCCGACCACTCCCCCTCGTCCGGGCGACCTCCGACGAACACCCCCTGGCAGCCACCCTCGTCCCCGGTGCACACGACAGTCGATTCGTGCATTTTTCACGAGATCCCGTCGACGCGCGCGCGAACGAGATCCAGAATTGGCGCCTCGTCGCAGCAACTTCGTGCCGATTTTTTGGAGAATTCGACCGTTGGATCGGCGATTTCTTCGCTCCGTCACAATCTCGGTATATACCCCTTCACTCTCCTGAAATTTCACCCGTTAATTTCGTCGTTTGATACATCAAAACCGGCCACCAAGTTGACATTTTAATTTGTACTGTTTTTGGACAGTTTCGTGATGCCAACTTTGCGGGTTCTTATCTTCGTCATCGCAGCTCCATTTTATGCACTACCAGTTCTGGTGCAAAGCTGGTATAACCCTCTTTCTGCCCTCTTTAGATTTTATTTTAGTTTAAGCTTGTTAGGTCGGTCGAATTCGACGCCAAAGTTGACCGTTTGAATTCTTAGTGTTACACTTGTAAAATTCTATTTTTGAACCCGGGACTCCGGATTCCATTTCTGACACCACCAGTAGACTCGTGGCGTCGTTCTGGTATGTTTTCATATAAAGTTTGCTTGATTTGGAGAACGTGGGCCCTGGCACGCATTTTGGTGCAAAGCGGGTCCCACTTTCTGGGTCAACGGGTCATTTTGAGATCGGCTCATCGGAATCCAATTCCGGATATACCATTGAGTTCGTATCGTCATTCTGGACTCGTTGACATATAATTTGCTAGGTTTTAGTGGACATTGGTTCCGGCACGCATTTCGGTGCAAGTCGGATACCATTATCCGGGTCAACGGGTCATTTTGAGATCGGCTCATCGGAATCCAATTCCGGATATACCGTTGAGTTTGTATCGTCATTCTGGACTCGTTGACATATAATTTGCTGAGTTTTGAGGACATTGGCTCCGACACGCTTTTTCGTGCAAATCGGATTTCAATGTCCCGATTAACGGACCAATTTGAGATCGGGTCAACGGAATCCAATTCTGGATATACCGTTGGGTTCGCATCGTCATTCTGAATTCGTGGACATATAATATGTTAGGTTTTGTGCACTTTTATTTTGACACATTTTTCGGTGCAAAGTGTGTACAACGGCGGACATCATTTTGGCCCGAAATTATCTTTTTGCCCCTATGTCCAAATTGGACTTTTGGACAGGCTATCCTAGCTGATTTGACCATTCTGGACACGTTGGTGATGTTAGTTTTATCATCCGACAACATCTGTAGATTTCTTCCTTTTTTGTGTCACCCTATTATTATAATATTTTCTCCTTTTGGTTGTTTTAGAGACCCGTCGATTTCAGTGATTTCTAAATCACTGAAATTCATAAGTTGACCTTGTAGATGTTTATAGAGACTAGCTTGACCATGGTTGACTACTTTGACTAGACGTCAAAATAGAGTCAACAGTTGACCTAGGTTTGATCAGACTTGACCAACGTTGACTTTTTGACCAAGTCAACTGTAGGTCAACCATTGACCTATTTAACCTAGATTAGACTTAGGATTGACCAGAGTTGACCAGTTGACCAAAGTCAACTGTACGTCAACCTTGACCCAGTTTGTCTTAGTTTGACCTAGATGTTAGTATATCTTTTGACCCTGATCAGCTCTTGTATTATTTCATCTTTAGGTCTGTGGCTTTACTCTGAACCCTGATTCATATTGACAGCAGGACCCCAGGCGAGTACATTCTCTGATAACTTATTCCCAATTTATGATAACTGTTATGATTCATGTACTTAGTGTTGATATGCTTATTCCTGACACATGGTTCTCACGGATTGGTATTCTTGGATCCCGACGAGAGATGTTTCTCCTTCTTAGGTTGGGATGTATTGTGCAAGCTCCCTTGTAGCTCTTGCTTAATATATGGTCACTGATTCTAGAGAAGGTTCACGACCTTCTCATTAGAATCCCGTGCAGTGACGTGTCCTGTTTGGATCCATTCTAACAGTTGGGGTAGGGGGAGTAGTAGCTGTCACGCCCCGATCCCGCAGAGTCCTTTTCGTCCTCGCTTCGGGTTCTTTGGGACCGTTCGTCCTCGCTAAGGCATGATGCCGTGCAAGCCTAAGTTGCGCTTGCACAAGGCCAAGACCTGAAACAAGACAAGATAGACAAGTTTGACAATACGCAGCGGAACGTATCGCAGATAATTGAAGCAGCAGCGGACATATTTCAGAATACAAGTATTGAACACAATGGTAACAAGAACATTTCTCTTTATTGATTTCATTTGAACAGATTACAAGCTCTCGATTCTCTCTGATACAATATTACATTCTCTCAGAACTTTACAGATTACAATGATCCCGTTCCTATACATTACATCCTTTTATATACAAAACCAAACTCTTGCACAGATGTCATCTCTTGGCATCTCTTCTGATTTCTGGCTCCTGAGGATGAGGCACGGGCTATCGCTTCGGGCTATCCTTCTCGATGCATGGTGCACCTGCATGCAGACTGATGATGGGTCAGTATATCAGCATACTGGTGAATGTGTGAACAAAGAGCTACATTTGTCTGAAACGATCACTGTTCATTTAGTGAGAAAACGTTTCTTGTGATGTGATCTTGCTAGTTTTACCTAGATTCATTCCATGTATACAGAGTCAGTTTACATATCTTTTGAAAACACATCTTTGAAAAGCCACAGTTCATATCGTTTCAAGCATACAAGGGACTATTCAATTCTAGCACGATGACTATTCCTTTCATGTGCAGTGCGCAGCGTGTTTCATGAGCATAATCATTTCATTAGGGACAACAACTTTAGCATTCTTTTCTCTTGTTCAAGACAAACTTAGGGTCAGATTACAAGCATGATATTACATCCTTTCTCTTAGTGGAACATAGCATTTCTTGGTAACAGATTAATCTCTGCAAGCATTTATATATCAAACTCAAGCAATACAGTTTTATCACTTTTTTTAGTGATTCTTACCATAGCCGACCATCCATCCCTGCACAAGACAAAGATTAGTATAACATTATAAAACCAATATTGTCATTCCCTGTTCGTCTCTGCATCGTTAGCTCTTAGCAAAACATATGATAGACACATGCAGACCGATTGGCAGCTGTGACTCTACGGTTCAGCTTTGCACCAATCCACACCTATCTATATGATGGTCCATGGGAAACCCATGATTAGCCGCTGTGACGCTCTTGGGTTCAGCTCGTCGCTAAGGACACAGATAACGGCTACACTTTTAACATGGGTCCTTGCACCCAGTGTGCTCATAATCTCTCCTAGGCCGAGCGGTAGGCGCCCCCAGATACCACCCGAGAGACAAATTTTACTCGTGCACGAGTTGTCCGAGACCATATGCATGCTCTAGCAGGATTCTATCAGATGAAACAGATTTCAGATCAGATGTACGACATGTTCTTTTCATGCCTTTGCAGATATACGACACGTTCAATTCGTGCCTTTCTTTAATTCAGGTCAACATGTACAAGTCCGTCTGTACATGTCTATAATTCTCAAGCATACAAGCAGCAAGCAATGATCAAGCATTCAATTCGATTCATTTGTTTTCTCTTATCCTATCAAGCATGACAAGCATCATTTCAGTTCTTATTAGCAGGCAACGAGTCTTCTTATTAGTATGCTGATTATTTCTTTTCTTGTTCTTAGCATGGCATGGTTCTCTTTATCAAGGCAACATTCAAATCTTAGCGAGGCAACATGTGAATTCTCTTAAAGCATACTCAAGGATTTACCATCTTATTATTAACAAAAGCATTCAATCAAAAATTCAGATTCTTAAGGCGTAAGCGAATCAGCAAATGAGACTTCGTCCACTCACCCAGATTAATCGTCTTCTGTTGCAGAGCCAGCAATCCGATCTTTCTGTTTATCTAGTGCCTTCGCGGAGCGGGGCACTACATAATTACCCACCGAAAAGAAGTTTCGTCCTCGAAACTTAAGGAAAAACTTACGATATCCTTAGCAGCGATAGTCCTCATCCTTCGCCATCATCAATCCATGAAATCACAATTCAGATCATATCAAAACTCTTGTTCAATCAAGCATTTCAATGTCAATCAATCAAATCGGTAAAACATTGCCGGCATCATAAAAATATTTACGGACTTATTGTATGGAACGTTCATCTCATTATTGATATCGAGTAGGCAACGGAATTTCGATCAGAAGACATATACAAATTCAATTGAATCAAAATTGGCCAGAGGATCGTGTTGCTCTGATACCATTCTGTCACGCCCCGATCCCGCAGAGTCCTTTTCGTCCTCGCTTCGGGTTCTTTGGGACCGTTCGTCCTCGCTAAGGCGTGATGCCGTGCAAGCCTAAGTTGCGCTTGCACAAGGCCAAGACCTGAAACAAGACAAGATAGACAAGTTTAACAATACGCAGCGGAACGTATCGCAGATAATTGAAGCAGCAGCGGACATATTTCAGAATACAAGTATTGAACACAATGGTAACAAGAACATTTCTCTTTATTGATTTTATTTGAACAGATTACAAGCTCTCGATTCTCTCTGATACAATATTACATTCTCTCAGAACTTTACAGATTACAATGATCCCGTTCCCATACATTACATCCTTTTATATACAAAACCAAACTCTTGTACAGATGTCATCTCTTGGCATCTCTTCTGATTTCTGGCTCCTGAGGATGAGGCACGGGCTATTGCTTCGGGCTATCCTTCTCGATGCATGGTGCACCTGCATGCAGACTGATGATGGGTCAGTATATCAGCATACTGGTAAATGTGTGAACAAAGAGCTACATTTGTCTGAAACGATCACTGTTCATTTAGTGAGAAAATGTTTCTTGTGATGTGATCTTGCTAGTTTTACCTAGATTCATTCCATGCATACAGAGTCAGTTTACATATCTTTTGAAAACACATCTTTGAAAAGCCACAGTTCATATCGTTTCAAGCATACAAGGGACTATTCAATTCTAGCACGATGACTATTCCTTTCATGTGTAGTGCGCAGCGTGTTTCATGAGCATAATCATTTCATTAGGGACAACAACTTTAGCATTCTTTTCTCTTGTTCAAGACAAACTTAGGGTCAGATTACAAGCATGATATTACATCCTTTCTCTTAGTGGAACATAGCATTTCTTGGTAACAGATTAATCTCTGCAAGCATTTATATATCAAACTCAAGCAATACAGTTTTATCACTTTTTTTAGTGATTTTTACCATAGTCGACCGTCCATCCCTGCACAAGACAAGGATTAGTATAACATTATAAAACCAATATTGTTATTCCCTGTTCGTCTCTGCATCGTTAGCTCTTAGCAAAATATATGATAGACACATGCAGACCGATTGGCAGCTGTGACTCTACGGTTCAGCTTTGCACCAATCCACACCTATCTATATGATGGTCCATGGGAAACCCATGATTAGCCGCTGTGACGCTCTTGGGTTCAGCTCGTCGCTAAGGACACAGATAACGGCTACACTTTTAACATGGGTCCTTGCACCCAGTGTGCTCATAATCTCTCCTAGGCCGAGCGGTTCCAGGCGCCCCCAGATACCACCCGAGAGACAAATTTTACTCGTGCACGAGTTGTCCGAGACCATATGCATGCTCTAGCAGGATTCTATCAGATGAAACAGATTTCAGATCAGATGTACGACATGTTCTTTTCATGCCTTTGCAGATATACGACACGTTCAATTCGTGCATTTCTTTAATTCAGGTCAACATGTACAAGTCCGTCTGTACATGTCTATAATTCTCAAGCATACAAGCAGCAAGCAATGATCAAGCATTCAATTCGATTCATTTGTTTTCTCTTATCCTATCAAGCATGACAAGCATCATTTCAGTTCTTATTAGCAGGCAACGAGTCTTCTTATTAGCATGCTGATTATTTCTTTTCTTGTTCTTAGCATGGCATGGTTCTCTTTATCAAGGCAACATTCAAATCTTAGCGAGGCAACATGTGAATTCTCTTAAAGCATACTCAAGGATTTACCATCTTATTATTAACAAAAGCAATCAATCAAAAATTCAGATTCTTAAGGTGTAAGCGAATCAGCAAATGAGACTTCGTCCACTCACCCAGATTAATCGTCTTCTGTTGCAAAGCCAGCAATCCGATCTTTCTGTTTATCTAGTGCCTTCGCGGAGTGGGGCACTACAGTAGCGTATGCCTGTGATCATATCCCCTTGCATTCTTGAACAGTGTGAGTCATATACCGCACTTATAACTTGCCAGGCCGGTTCTCGCCAGGTACCCAAGCCGATCACAAGTTGAAACTGCTACTCACACACATTGGATATATGGCTTACCTTGATTTGTGTACATTCCATGATTCAGTTCTACTTTCTTGTTCTAGCTCTAGCTCTATAGCTTACCATGCCATGATACATATATGTACACTCCATGATTCATTGTATATGCTCTATTTACAGCCTTATAGCTTTTATTCTATCTTGAGATCTGTTATGAGATATATGTACTCGTTCCATCCTGACCGGATATGTTGACAAATTTTAGGAGTAGTTGTGCCCTCATTATTGGACTTCATGATGTTGCTAGCTGAGGTGGATCTCACTATTCTTCTATGGAAGTTGCCTGGTAGTTATCCTTGGTTAGTCTTGTTGTTCCTTCTTTATCTTTCATGTCTTATGATTATTGTAGATTCTAGTTGTTCTAGTGATATTGTTATTAATTCTTGTCTTATCTTCCTTAGTTTTCGTGATGTGACATGAGTACATTTCTAGTTATGGATTCTTAGATGTTGTAGTTAGTATAGTATACTTGACAGCGTTCTACCGCCGATACCGCGGCGTCGGCTGGGCGTGGCCTACGTATTCGTACCCATATATCCGGGTGCGGGTCGTGACATCTGTGATCATGAGAGTACATGTCACAAGTGATTCAATGAACCAATGAAGCATAGTGATACGCCATGTAAGTGAAACGCACAGAACATGAAGTACCCGATGCTCCCTGAAGGGATAACATCTCAAGAAGAGATCCATATAGTACTAATCCGTATGACCAACGTGACAGTATCAAGTAAAGTAATTTAAAGCAGGAAAATAATTCTAAACAGGATATGAAATGATCAGAGAATGTACTCGCTTGATAACCTGAACAGCTGATAGGCATAGGGGTCCAACTGAAGCCATAGAGTCCTATTTAAAGCAACACAGGTTACAAGGTATTCAAGTTGTAATAAATGAATCTCTGCAAGCAATCTATATTATCCTAGGTTCTTTTAAGTCAAATCAACTCTAGGTCAACTCCGGTCAACAATCTAGTCAAACTAGGTCAAGTGTTGACTTACAGTTGACTTTTGGTCAACTGGTCAACTCTGGTCAACTGGGTCAAATCTAGTCTAATTATTAAAGATATCAAGTGTACTTCGTTATTCGTACGTCGAAACTTACGACACGCAAATCGAGATAAGATGATTAACGGTAAAGTTAATAATCTTATTATAGTGATCCACGTGTCCGTCTTGCCAATTTCAGCGATGTGAGATCACTGGAATTGACCAATCTCAGTTTCGTTGTACTAATCCCGAAATACGAACACTATAGGAATTAATTATTAATTATTTATAAAAAGGTTAAACTCAGAGAAATTATCAACAACATTGTTGGACGATGAAATAAACATCACCAACGTGTCCAGAATGGTCAAATTAGCTAGGATAGCCTACCCATCGGTCCAATTTGGACACAAGGGAAAAAAGATAATTTCGGATCAAAAACGGTATCCGTGTCGGAGCCGTTTTGCACTGAAAAATATGCAAGAAAACAAGTCTGCAAAACATAACAAATTATATGTCCACGAAACCAGAATGACGATACGAACCCAACGGTATATCCAGAATTGGATTCCGTTGACCCAATCTCAATTTGGTCCGTTGACCAGAACTTGGAATTCCGGTTTGCACAGAAATGCGTGTCGGAGCCAAAGTTCTCAAAACTCAGCAAACTACATGTCAACGAGTCCAGAATGACGATACGAACTCAACGGTATATCCGGAATTGGATTTCGATGAGCCGATCTCAAAATGACCTGTTGACCCAGATATTGGTATCCGACTTGCATCGAAATGCGTGTCGGATCCAATGTCTACCAAAACCTAGCAAATTATATGTCAACAAGTCCAGAATGACGATATGAACTCAACGGTATATCCGGAATTGGATTCCGATGAGCCGACGTCAAAAAGTCTCGTTGACCCGGACTGTGGGACCCACTTTGTACCGAAATACGTGTCAGGGCCCACGTCCTCCAAATCTAACAAATTATATATGAAAACATGCCAGAACGACGCCACGAGTCAACTGGTGGTGTCAGAAATGAAATCTGGAGTCCCGTGTTCAAAAATAGAATTTTACAAGTTAAAAATTACGAAATCGGACGGCCAACTTTGGCGTCGAATTCAACCAATCAAACAAGCTCACAATGAAATGAAACTGGAGGGGTAGCAAGAGGGTTATACCAGCTTCGCACAGGAACTGGTAGCATGCCAAATGGAGCTGCGGTGGAGGAGGTACAAGCTGACGAAGTTGACCCCGCAAAACTGTCCAAAATTAATATAATTTAAACGGTCAATTTGGTGGCCGGTTTTGATGTACCAAACGATAAAATTAACGGACAAAAATTGACAGGAGTGAAGGTGGATATACCGAGATTGTGACGGAGCAAAGAAATTGCCGATCCAACGATCGAATTTCTCGAAAATTGTGCACGAAGTTGCTGCGATGGGGCGCCAAAACGGACTTGATTTCGTGCGCGTCACGACGGTAATTCGTGCGAAATGCACGAATCGCCTCCGATACACGTCAGAGAGAAGAATGGCGGCCACGGGGCCTACCCCGGGGGTACGCCCGGCCAAGTGGGGGTCGGCCACACCAGCCACGGCGGTTGTGAAGTTTCCTCGTGTGTGACTTCAAGTAATTTCCAAATCTCATTGGAAGTCTTGCAAGTAGAGATTCGGTTGAATTCACTACTATCGAGAGCACAATAAAGAGCATTCATTGCCTTGGCATCTCGACTTGCAAGCTTCTTGATGTTTTCAGAAAGAGTGTCCCGAAGGGTGTCAGAAGCAATATCCTCAATAGCTCTGGAAGGAGTAGGAAGACCATTTATCACGCAATCCCATAAGTCGAAATCTATGGACTTTAGATAAATGCTCATCCTAATCTTCCAGTAGTTGTAGTTGATACCATCAAATAGGGGAGGCCTATTTGTGGAGTGCCCCTCATTGTGAAACGTGTTGATACTAGGGTTAGAGGCCATGGATCACTCAAGGGTGTAAATCCAAATCAAGAGAACAAAGCTCTGATACCAATTGTAGAACCCTAGAGGGGGGGTGAATAGGGAAATTAAAAATTAACTACAACAATTGATGCAATAAAGACAATTGAAAGTAAAGAGTAGAAAGATCAAACGCAAGGATGTATCCTGGTATCCTCTTTTGAGGCAGCCCAGTCCCGAAACTCTCTCCGGCTTTAATCCACCATTTAACCAAATAGTACACACGAGTTTGGATCCGAAGAACTCGCCAACTTCAACACGAGTTTGGATCCGAAGACTCGCCAACTTCTACACACGAGTTTTCTTACGAAGGCTCGCCAACTTCAAACAAAAGAGAATGAGAACTTGTTGATCTTCTAAACACGTGAAGATCGAAATGTACAACTCTTTAATACTCTAGCACTTTGGGAGAGGATGACAATGAAAAGCTTGGAAAAGTATTAATGGTAGAGCTCTTGGTTGTTGGAAAATTTATGGTAAGAGTTGGTGAGAAAGCTCAAGAGAGAGAGAGAGCTTTCTTTTATAGAAGAACCAAGAGTTGGTGGCATTTAATGCTCTGAATACAGACAGACCGGCATGCCGTCGGTATGCAGCGGTATACCGTCGGTATATCGGTCAAATAGTAACGGTCATATAAATGACCGTTTGAGAGCATTAAATGCTGCCATTAATGCTAGTCAGGGCAATTCAAAAACCAAACATTTGAAACTCGGTATACCGTCGGTATGCCGGAGCATGCCGCCGGTATGCCGACAAAAGGTCACACAAGTTTTGGTTTGCTCAAACCGGTATACCGCCGGTATGCCGGAGCATGCCGTCGGTATGCCGACAATTTGTCACAGCAACTTTTGGGTTGCTAAAAACGGTATACCGCCGGTATGTCGGAGCATGCCGTCGGTATGCCGACAATTTGTCACAGCAACTTTCTGGACATAAAAATCGGTATACCGTCGGTATGCCGGAGCATGCCGCCGATATACCGACAATTTGTCACAGTAACTTTCTGAGCTCTAAAAACGGTATACCGCCGGTATGCCGGAGCATGCCGCCGGTATGCCGCTCTGTATATATTTGATTTTTGACTTATTCTTTTTACTTGTCATCCTTCCTTAGGTGTTTATAAATATACCTAGACTTGTACAGACACAGAGACTCTAAGCAGGAAGATGCCGTCTTATGCAGGGAACGTCGGTAACTGCTTCAGTCTTCAATGTAAAAGAGATTGCGCTTGAACGGAAGAACTCCATATAGTAGATCTTCTGAGAATATTTGAATCTGAAGAACAGAAGACAAAACTACGAAGATGCTGTTAATAATCAAAATAAATGTGCCAACAGAAATGGCCGTTCGGCTGCTGCTCGTGGGCGTCATCTCTAAGGACTGCCGAGGAACGGGCAGTCCTACTGCCAAAGTGGACTGCCATGTTCCAGGCAGTCCTATTATAAAACAGGACTGCAGGAAGCCTGACAGTCCTTTTATAAAACAGGACTGCCATCTCTTCTGCAGTCATGAAAGAATGATGGACTGCCATATAAAACAGGACTGCAGGAAGTCTGACAGTCCTTTTATAAAACAGGACTGCCATCTCTTCTGCAGTCCTGAAAGAATGATGGACTGCCAGGAACATGGCAGTCCTTAAGGAAAACTGAAACTCTCTGTCACAGAGTTTTACAAATAGGACTGCCACCCCCCTGGCAGTCCTACACTTAAGTAGGACTGCTAGTACCCTGGCAGTCCTACATAAGTGTAGGACTGCCAGGGGGGTTGCAGTCCTATTTATAAAATTATGTGATGAGCTTCTCAAACTGAAACTCTGTCATAGAGACTTATAAATAGGACTGCCAGCACCTTGGCAGTCCTACGTAAGTGTCGGACTGCCAGGGTGCTGGCAGTCCTAATTGAAACTAGAAGTAACAGCAAGTTTTAATTAGGACTGCCAGCACCCTGGTAGTCCTCCTTTTGTGTAGGACTGCCAGAGGGGTGGCAGTCCTAATTGAAACTCTCTGTGATAGAGAGTTTCAAAACTCTCATAGCAGAGACTTACAAATAGGACTGCCACCCCCTGGCAGTCCTAAATTACACGGAGAATGGCCATTCTCCTACGTTCTAACACGGAAAATGGCCACCCTCATGCGAAATTAACATTCTTCGTGTTCTAACACGGAGAATAACCATTCTCCTGCATTTTATGGTTAGTTGAAACTTTGAAGGGCCATAATTTTTGACTGGGAGGTCGAAACGAGGTCCGGTTTGTCGTAAAATGAGCGTATCTTCGAGGAGCCCGAGATTAATTGCTTCTTCGTTAGACGGCCTTCCGAAATTTTAGAATCGCAAAAAAAAGATGTTTTTACCTCCGTTTTAGCACTTTTAAGTTTCCCAAAATAACTATTATTTTCTATGGGTGGAAAATTAGTATTTTATTTTTTTGTTGTTGTGGTGGTGATTTTCTTCTGATTCTTGGAGAGGCGGCAATGGAGGAGATGGGTTTGTTGAGCTCTGTGCTGGGTTTTGTTGGATTCAGAGTTGAAATCTTTGTTGGAATTGTGATTGGCTATTTTCGTTTCATTTACTTCCAGCCCACTGATGTCAAGGTGCTATTCTAGAAAAATTTGAGAAAAAATTTGGGCTAGGGTTTAAAATTTTATGACCTAGAAATGTGGAGGAGGAGAAGAAAAATGTAGAGGGAGAAAGAGTAGAGGAAGAGGAAGAGGAAGAGAGGAAATGAAATAAAGTTGGTATTTATACCATTCTTTGGACTAGCCCCAAGTAAAAAAAAATTTGATGACAAACTTGTAATATTTTTGAACATTTTTGGGATAGCCCCTAGTAATTTGTGTGGTGCCCTTAAAAAAAGTCTCTATAAAATTATTACCTACAAATAATTATTAGAGGCTGCCCTAAAATTCAAAAGAGGGGGAAGGGAGTGCTGGTCATCTATTCCTCTTTCCCGTAAGAAATCAACAAAGGGTTTTGCTTCTCAAATTACCAATTCCTTAAGTAATCCCTAAAACCCAAATTCGTTCCCCATTATTCCCAAACTGAGATAAAAGAGAAAGGAGAGAAAAGAAGGAAGAGCTCACATCGGGGGAACTCGTCGACGGAGAGGTGTGCGGCGTGGGTCGTCGGGCGGGACGGGGCCCTGGGACGACGCGGCGGCATGGGGGTGTAGGCGGCGGTGGTGTCATGGGCGGTTGTTGGTTGCATGGAGGAGTCGGGGAGCTCCTGGTGGTGGTGGAGGATGCTGCCAGGATGGGGCAGCGCGACACTGGTGGCGGTGGTGTCGAATGTTGGGGGTTCTCGTGGTGGACGGGTCTGTGGTGACCGCCGGACTGGTGTTGACGGCGAAGGGACTATTGTCGTAGTGGCAGTGGTGGTGTTTGGTCGGATTTTGGGGCGGTGCTGATGGCACTGTTGGTGGCTGCGGCCGTGGGTGCGCCGCAGAGGTCGGATTGCCGGCAGGGTGGTCGGTCCAGGGGAGATGGGAATGGTGGTCGGAGTTGTTACAGCAAAATTGGGAATGCTACAGGGAGTGCGGCGGCTAGAGTGTGTGGGGGGTTTAGAAAATTGTTGTAAAAAATATTGGGAATGTCCAATATTTATAGGATAGGGAAGAAAACTATAATGGCAGGATTGTAATAAGTGGAAAAAATATTGGAAAACTAACTACTAACCAAAATTCTGACTGCTAACGACTAGTTTTAACTAATTAATCACTTGCTAAATATAATTCAGATATTAACAACTAGTTAGTTTGTAAATAAATATATTTATTTGAAAATCATAATTCGATAAATGTTTTAGTTAGATAAAAATTATATTTATACTTATGGAAATTCAATAATAGGACAAGAATTTATCTCGGATATAAATCTCACATAATACAGTTTTTTTTAGAAAACCAAAAGATCCAAGAAAGTACTGTTACCAATGTTCTAAAAAGCGCTAGGCGGACTCGGTGCGGCGGAGGTCCGCCTAGCGCCTAGCCCGCCTAGAATTTTTTTTTTAAATTTTTTTTTGAAAATTTGAAATTTGAAATTTGAAATTTCAATGTTCTAAAATCTAAATATTATCTTAAAACCCAAACAAATGTCCAAAATACAACTAAGAATAAACAAAATTAAAAAAAATTCAAAAAATTCAAAAAATCCGCCGCCTAGGGGTGCCTAGGGCCCTCCTAGCCGCATAGCCCACCGCCTAGGGGGTTTTCGGTGCGGTGGGCGGGCGCCTAGCGCCTAGGCGGGCGTCTAGGCCAATTTTTAGAACACTGACTGTTACTATATCATGCTCGAAAATATATTTAATATTAGTATTTCACGATTTCTGAAGATTTAGAAAAAAAATATAAAATAAAATTTTCGAGAAAAAAAAAACCAAAAATTCCGTAAAAATAAAAAAATCGATTTACAGAGGTTACACTATCGTACCACGAACTCCGTGCACGAATAACCATAAGTTAGATCTAAACATCCAACTTTTAAAACCATAGAAAGTGGCTAATAGGTTATCCTGCTTAATTATATATAATTCTGGAATAAATCATTTAAAATACTAATTAATCTCATTATAAACTAAAATAAAAACTAGACACAAATTCTTGGCTATGGAAAATCGTGGTTCTTCGGGATCCGTGGCATGCAAAACAGGACGTACCATTGACTAAAATGAACCCAGTGATTTGAGTGTGCAACCATGTAGATTTCAGTGCTACTAGTGCACTGAATTGACGGTCTCATCGAATCTTGATTTGGTTAGAAGTTATCGCCATTATGGCTAACTGTGACTAATTCGGTAAATCGTCGGCCATCTATGTATTCTATAAATTAAATTAAATACTAAACTATTTTATTAATTTCTAAAAAATTAGTATTCTGTAGATCTGTGTCATCTTTCCAGAACATCAAACAGTTCATAAAACGGAGTTCAAGATCTCCTAAAATCTCGAAAATATTACAACACATCAATTTTTGGATAACTGACGCTCAAACAATTTTCCAAAAATTTACGTTCCTAATTACAAAAAATAATTTATATATTCAGGAAGCTAACCTCGACAGGGTTCTAATAAAAAAGGGCACTAGAAAAGGACGTCGGGATTGATCGCAATCACCTCGTGAAGTTGGAGAATCTCCAAGATCAAACCATCAAAAATCGGCTGGAAAATAAACTATGGGTTTCTAATTTAACCTATATATACATTATTGGAATATTCAAAAGTCTTGCAGTTGCAAATTTGAACAATCATTGATGTAATTTTTTAATTAAACTTTATCATTATAATGTTCTTATGATATAAATTACTTTAAAATTAGTTTTTGCAGATTCAAGCATTACCGATGCAAATTCATAAAGGTAAATAATAGAATGAAATTACACAATTTTTTAGAGCCCCTAAATGCTATGTTCCTACACCTAGATGTACTTTAATGTTGTTTTCAAATATATCCACAATATCCATTCTACCTGTAGTTTAGTATATGTCACGACCCGCACCCTGTATAGGGGCACGAGAAGTGGGTACGTCCAGCCTACACCGCAGAGTCGGCGGTAGTAAGCTGTCCTAGGTTGCTAACTAATCTCATGCAGTGAATAAAAGTACTTGTCCAGATATCAGCTCCGAATGGAGGACAAGTAAAAGGGTATGATATACTCAATCACAGTCTAAAACACTATAAGAAAACACAGAAGTTATACCTAAGGAATTAAAGACAACAACAACTAACTACTAAAATAATACAACAATGTCTCAACAAACTTAATACAAACTCAATATCTTAACTTTAATACAACAAGTCAAAACATAAAAGCTAAAGTAGTCTACTAGCTAATCTCCTGAATCACTCCTGAGAGTCGGAACCAAAGGTAGGTAATCCCTCGCCAGGTCCACGGTAAGTAGGGCATGTGTCCTCAGGATTATCATCTGTAATATTTTTAACAGGTCCAATCAGGACGGGAACGAGTACAACTCATCTAGAAAATCCAAGTAAATGACAAAGAACTATAAAGCAGTTATAGACAGTTTTATTGATGAGCATGGCAATTTTATACAGGTAATGATGGCATAGAGAAACAGTAAGATACAAAAAAAGAAAGGTGACTAAAACAAGAGAAGAATTATGGCAATGAAGACTGTAAAAAGCTAACTGAACTAGAATAACATTTACGAGTCCAGACAGTACGATATAAGTCTAATGTAATCCCAGTGTGAGTCCAGTCCATATAATCCGATACCAGATGATTTCCAGTACAAGATGAGTCCAACAGCGATCAATAAAACCAGGGTGAGTCCAACTATGATCTAACAGTGTGTTTTAAAATATCGAGGTCGACATGCAAACGGCTGTAGGTATCAGGCACATCTCTCACTGATCGGACAAGAGATATGGCTATGCTTCCGGTATATTCCAGTGGGAGATTCCGAATTTGGGGTATGTCTACATGTCTTACTCAATATTTCCCCGCCCAGCAAGTGAATCCAAAATCGACAAAAGAATCGAGATGAGTCTGGCCAATACGTGATGATTCCAGAAATAATTCCGGAATGATACCAATGACTCCAGTAATAGAGGCCAGCAAGTAAAGTATGTGTCGATACATGAATCCAGAAATATCCATACGTGTTGATACAGAGAATCACATAGAACTAACTAGAACTGAAATACAGTAATCGACAAATAAATGAGAGAACTATCAGAGAATGTACTCGCCTGATACTCTGAAAAGAGTAATGTAATATCAGATGTCTGTACCAGGGTCACAATGTCCTAAAATAGAGCAATACAGTTATGACATGTCCAAAATAAAGGTAAATAAAATCTACAATACAATCTATATGAATTCTAAGCCAATCTAGATCAAAGTCAAACTTGGTCAACTCTTCAGTCAAATTAAGTCATACTAGGTCACAAGAAGTTAAACTAAGTCATACAAGGTCAAACAAGGTCAAACAAGGTTAAACAAGTCTAATCTAGATTAAAGTCAACTCTTGGTCAAACATTCTAGCCAAACTAGTCAAGTTATCTAGGGTTTAGTCAACAATGGTCAGAATAGTCAATTACTAGTCAATATGGTCAAACTAGGTCAAAGTCTAGACCAACTAAGGTTTTGGTTAATCATAGACTAGTCAATAAGGTAATTAGGTCAATCTTGACTAATGGTCAACTTCTAGTCAATTTCTAAGGCTAACACAAATCATGACACAACTCCTAAGTATTCCACTTAACCCCATACATATCTTAAATTATATAGGATTACCCTCATAATCCATATGGTTAACCTAATCATCTAGTTAGGGTTTAGTCAAACTTAAGTCAAATAGTCATCTAAAATCCATCTAAGTCAATTCTAGATCAAGGTTGACCTATAGTTGACTTTGGTCAACAATGGTCAACAAGGGCCAACCATCTAGTCAAACTAGGTCTACTAAGCCTATTGGTCAATTCTAACTTGCTACTAACCATAGGCTAGTAATCCTAGGGCACTATGACATATATACATTACCTATATACATAGGCCATAGGCTAAGACATCAAGTCTATAACATATATGTTTACATATCTAATATATAGTCAACTATATATATATAATACCATAATATATATATATATATATATATATATATATATATATATATATATATATATATATATATATATATATATATATATATATATATATATATGTACCCATACACATCTATACAACCCTATATAGCCAACCTACATGATACCCACATATAGCCAACCTACATGATACCCACATATAGCCAACCTACATGATACCCACATATAGCCCCTCTATGTATACAATACCTATATATATATATATATATATATATATATATATATATATATATATATATATATATATATATATAATCTACATGTATACCCAACTATATATATAATACTCTATGTATATATATGATACACTATATAAAAAAAAATATATATATATATATATATATATATATAATCTACATGTATACCCAACTATATATATAATACTCTATGTATATATATGATACACTATATAATACCCTATATATGGTACACTATATAATATATAGAGAGAGAGGGAGGGAGGGAGAGTGAGAGTGTGACAGTGGCAAGTGGCAGTAGTGTGTGTGTGTAGACAGCAGGGGGGGTTTCTGTTCTCAGAAAACTGAGAACCAACACAACACACATACACATATATATACCTATTTATATACACACCCATATCTACATATATAGACACTCACATACACTATACATAGACACACACACTCATATACACATACACTCACATATACAATGTATAAATACACAAATACATATATATATATATATACTCAAAAAATCGATTTAAAACTCAAAATAAATACTGAATTATACCCAGGAATCACTATTCACTCCTGAACAGTGGGTTAAACCCAAAATCCGACACAAAACCTAGCTAAGACTCGAGTGCAGTGGTTGGTAATTGTGCCCCTACACATGTACGTGTCGTGTGTGTCCATGGGAGTCCACCACGACACGACACGGCGTGTCCAGTGGTCAAAAACCCAAATCGGGTAAATTCAGACACTGTGTAGTGACACAGCATCGTGCACAGGTTCACTTAGGTCTAGGACACGGTACACGTGTCCCCGTATCTCGTGGTCGTGTCCCTAGGTTCGTCTAGGATAGGGCTACGTGTCCCCAGCCTGATACGTGTCCAAGTGTCGTACAGTGTCGTGTCCGAGCCCGTATCAGAGCTCAATTTCTACGTGTGTGCTGTCAGTGCAAATTCAATGCACACACGAATTCGTGTCCGACACTACACTAGAAGACACGAAACTTGGGGGGCATGTTCGCAGACATTGCCCCCTCGTGTCCACCAAGTGTCACCCCTCCACGAGTCGTGTCGTGTCCTACGTGAGCCCCGAACAGCAGGGGACTGAACACGCACGTGGCGCAGTCTCGTACAGCGAGGACAGAGCCTCGTGGACACGACACACACATCGATACGTGTCGTGCTTGTGTCAGGGTGTAGCCTAGGTCTAGGGCTAGGGTTTAGGCCTGACACTTTGTGTCCACGTCGTGTCTAGACACGACACGAGGGCCGTGTCAGTGTGTGTTTTAACACTGTGTGCAGTGTAAACTAAACCAGTGCGTGTCGGATTTCTTACTCGATACGACACGAGGTGTCACGAAACTCGAAGGGGGGCTTGTCAGAGGGTGCCCCCACCTCTGTGCCAAGTGGCACGTGTCCACGTGGCGTGGACACGAAAAAATTCGTGTCGGGTAGCAGGGGAACTAAGTGTGCACAGTGTGGTGTTTAATAGTGTGTTCGTGTCCAATTTGGACACGGACACGATACGATTTCGTGCTCAGTCAACTAGGGTTGTGTCCTACAAGCCTAGGGCTACCCAAAAATGTAATTTGTTTTGGAAAACAACAACTTTCAAACC
The DNA here is from genome assembly GCA_029216955.1 of Iris pallida. Lineage (NCBI taxonomy): Eukaryota > Viridiplantae > Streptophyta > Magnoliopsida > Asparagales > Iridaceae > Iris > Iris pallida. The sequence goes on along the minus strand of JANAVB010009596.1, from coordinate 20,985,517 downwards.
ATAGTGACATTTCACCAAACACTTAATTAAACACACAGATACGTGTCTGATACAGACACCAAACCCAATCCATATCCTACCAAACTTGACCCACAGCTAGGGTATACCTATATGCATGCAACTATGGAGAGAAAATACAATCTTAATAGGTTTTGTGAGTGTTTACCTATTGAGTGAAAACTCAATAAAAACAAGGTTTTGGGGGGGTGTCCTCTTCACTTGATGGTGCCCAAAATGCTATGCAACCTAGCTAGCTAGCTCCCCTTAGCATCCTCAATGGTAGGGGGTTCCAATGCAAGAAGTTTGGCTCAATTTGGAGCTAAAATGGCTAAGTTGTGGAAGGTTGAAGTTGTAGGAAAAACTAGATTTTTAAGAGTAATAAAAAGAAGCTTGAATGAAGGGGGGGTGATTATATAGAGGGGCTAGGGTTGGGCTGCCATGGGGGGGGGGGGGGGGTAGGGTAGATATTTAGGGTTCCTTTCTACCTAGCAAGCTTAGTCTCTAAGTCTTTGATCCCTAGATATTTCTAGGTTTCTAAAGGAAATATCTTAGATAGGTAATATCTAGATATTTGTAAACTAGATATTTATAGATAAAGCTAACCTCCTCTACTTAGTCTTCTAGGTTAGTTGCTAACCTCTAGATTAGTGCTAAACTAGGTTAGGAGCTAACATGACACTAATCAACTAATTAAAGAATAATAAATTACATAAATCCAAAAAAATTCTAATAAATTACCAAAATACCCTTTTGACTAAAAAGTGGTAATTTGATATCCTAATCACATGGTTAGGCTTACATGGTCATGGTTAGTCTCTAGATTTTGAAATTTCTAGGGTTTATACTAGGGTTATACTAGTAAAATCACAAAGTCATAAGTCGTGACTTAGAAAAATAGTTTTAATCTAACTAAAATTCACAAAAATCATATCATGACTAAAATACCATTAATAAATAATAAAAATAATAATTTTTCAAAAATACCCCAATTTCAGAAAACTGGGTGTTACAAGTCTACCTTCCTTAGAAAAATTTCGTCCTCGAAATTAAGATAGTCGTACTCCTTCTAGGTCAAACCCCCAGTTAATCAAAGTCAAAAAGATAACATGCAATCATAGTCCTACTGGTCGTGATTCCACCGTCTCGAACAGGGTAACTACACTATCTAGTATATCACAAGCATATCCTGACAGGTACTAATGGAATCATACAACAAGATGGGAAATGAAGGACAGGAAAGACAAACCTGCTAACCCGTCACCTGCAGCGTTGGTCTCCTCGACCGTCATCGCAAAAGCTCCACCCCTCTGGTGCTGAGCTACAGGTGGCCTAGCACCCATATAAGGAGGTGCAACAGGACAATCCATCTTCTGGTGGGTATCAGACCCACAGGTATAGCAAACCTTCAGTCTCTTCCTACACTGCTCCCTGATGTGCCCCTGCTTCCTCAGTATGAACAACTGATCGTCTTCGGGTCCTGACCTCGATACTGATGCTGCACCTGCTGAAATAGCCTCTGCTACTGTCGGGGTCCCGGGGCTCTAACTAGCGGGGTCGAATGATGTGGTGTGTGAGGACGATATGTCTGCTGGTGTAGCATCGGCACTTTCTGCTGGAAAGCCTGACGCTTGGAGGGTCCCTCAATGTGTACAGAAGCTGGCCTCTTACAAGACAGAAGACGCTCCTCGATACTCCGGGCTAACTCTAAGCTCTGGTAGTAGTCATTCATACCGTTTGCCACTATAAGAATGCCAATGTCTGGAATTAGACCATGGCAAAACCTACGCGTCATCTCCTCAGGGTCAGCAACTAGACTAGGAGCGAAACGGCTCAGGCGACTAAACTCTGCCGCATACTCATCGACAGAACGGTTCCCCTGCTGGATGTTCTGGAATCGTAGCCCCATGGCTACCCTAGCGGTGGTCGAGAAGAATTTCTTCTTGAACTGGGTCTTGAACTGATCCCAAATGGCTCTCCCTCTCGCGAATAACGGCTCATTCCGGAACCAAACTCCTGCCAAGTCTATCAGCAGAAATCCCGCTTCCTCGACCTGGAGGTCATCCGGCATCCTAACTCCAAGAAGCTTCCTCTGTACCGAGTCTAACCAGTCATCCGCTACTACTATGCCCTCAGTCCCTAAGAACTCCTTGGGGTTCAAACCCATGAAGTCCTTGATCGTCCCCGCTCTCTGTAGCACCCAGTTTCCCAAATGAAGGTAATTTTAAAATTTTGTGTTTATAATTATTTTAATAATGATATTTAATTCATGATATGATTTTTGGTGATTTTAAATCATTTTAAAATTATTTAAATCAATGACTTGTGGTTTTGACGTTTTGCTAGTGAAACCCTAGAGACTGTTGACCTAGAGACTAACCATGTGATTATGATATTTTAATATCATTTTTGGCCTAAGGATATTTTTGTATTTGACCTCTTTGAATTATTTTGATATTATTTTATTATTTATGATATTGTTTTGGGATTATTTGAGTCGGGTTCGAATTTCAACTCAATCCGACTTGAAACGGGGACCCGGGGGTAGTTTGACTCTAGTGGGACCCACACACTAGTTAGGCATGGCCCAAATGATATTAATTTTAGTCCACATGATAGAAATATTTTAGTTAGAGGTTAGACTAATTATTATGGATAAGGTTAGTGTGATTAGAGACTTTAGAATGACTAATTTAGCCCCAACCAATTAGCCCTTTCCTAATACTCATAGAATAGGTTAGTGGGGGCATTTTGGACCTTATCATAATAGGACAAATAGCCCCATATGGCCATCCACTTTGGGAGAGGATAGGCTCAAGTTCATTTCATTATTCTCATCCACACTCTCTCTCTTGTTCTTTCCCAAATTCCTAGAGAGCAATCCCTAGCAATTTCTCCACCAAATCCTTCCATTTCACCACCAAATCTTCTTCTTTCCTTCTCCATTCTAGCCAAGGAGGAAGCTACCCAAGTTTGGGAGGATTCGAAGCTCGTTCGTGTCCTTTTGGAATCTCTACGTGTCGGTGTCGCTCCGGGAAGGCTTTTCTTCGATTCGATCTACCGGGAGGTATAAATCCCTTCTCCTTTTCATTTTCTCATGCATATAGGTCTATTTTGAACCAATAGGAATGACCCCCATGGTTGTATCTCCATTTGTGTCCATTTCGTGTCCATTTAGAGGTCATATGAGTGTCCTTTGTGTTGTGGTTGTGTCCATGTGGGAAAATCTCAAATTTGGACACACTATATGTTGTTGTTATGTATGAATGAATTATTACATGTTTAATCTCATATTTTTGTATTGGAGATGTGTTCTATAGTGTCTCATATATATATATATTAGTGTAGAGAGTGAGTTCTTGATATATTATGTTACATATTTGTGTTCTTTTATCTCAAACTACCCAAATCCGTCATAATTTTTATCCACGTTTTTAATTTCGGCCCTAACTTAGAAATGTCATAACTTCTAGCTCAAAGCTCAGTTTAATCTCCCATTTTTTTTAAAAGAAGCGTATTGAAGTTAGCTTTCCAAAAACATGTATTAATAGGCCTAATTCTTTCTGTAACTTTTTGGAGAATTATTTGAGTGTCAGCTGTACGAAAGACAAACGCGTTCTCGGTGTTTTCGCGATTCCGGGAGTTTTCGGAAATGAAAACGCAATCCGTTTAAAGTTTCAGAAAGCTAACAACATAGATCTATAACATACTTTAATCCTAAATTTTAATTCATGCTGAGATGGTACAGTATTGATTATTAGTAGGAGTTACTATTTGGCATATGTATTTTGTGCACCCTTGTGTGTAATATAATGTTCTATTTGATTTTAACCCATGTTAATGTATATATATTATGTAATTAAATAGAGAATGCAAGCATGAGTAAATGGTTAAATAAATGATGTATGAGGTGTAAGTATCCTATCTAATGTAAGCATGTATAAGTATGGCTTGTAATGAATATGTAGGTTCCATAGTATGTAATGTATGGTGCATATAGTGGTACAAGAGAATAAATGAATGATGAATGAATGCAAGCATGAATGTAATGTAATAATAGATGTAATGTATGCAATATACAAGTTAATGAGATGTAATATTCTATGTTAACACAAATCCTATATTACTTCATGTACCCCTTACACTATGTTGACACTGTCACACTTGACACATTGTTCACTTATACTTTGACACTCTTTGATATGTATACACTATATATGCCCATTTAACCCTCACTTGCCCCTTTGCCATGTTCACATACACACATAGCCTCTTAAATAAGTATTTATGAATATAGTTAACTTAGCTATGTATGTATATTATATATATGTTAGCATATTGTGTTGTAATATATAAGTTTATATAACTATTTGAAATGCCATGATTATAGACCTAATATTGAATACCAATATATGCATGTGTATATATGTGTAGACATATATAGCTTAAAGTAATAGATTACCTAGTGTATATCCAATGTGAATTCTTGCCTATTTGAGTATTGAATAATTGCATGCTATATAGAGTTGGGTGTATGTTGGCTTGTATAGCCTTGTATTGATGTGTGCTTTCTAGGATAGTCTTGGTTAGGCCTAGTAAGACTTGCTGGGTTAGGACATGACCTAGTTTGACTAGTGCAGTTGACCAGAGTTGACCAAGGGTTGACTTTGGCCTAGTTTGACCTAGATTCATGTAGAATGCATTGTAGTGCTTTATATTACCCTTCTGGACATGTTGTGACTTGTGCTGTTCTAATTAGGAGCCAGACACCTTTCCTCGGATAGTATTTTTATCTTGGACATTCAGATATCAGGCGAGTACATTCTCTGATCATTTTATATCTTGCTTAGAATTATTTCCTGCAGTAGATTACTTTACTTGTACTGTCACGACGGTCACACGGATTGGTACTATATGGATCCTTTCCTGAGATGTTATCCTTAGGGAGCATCGGGTACTACGTGTTCTGTGCGTTTCACTTACATGGCGTATCACTATGCTTCTTGGTTCACTTGATTACTTGTGACATGTACCCTCATGATCACAGAGTCTCTTGAATCTTACACAGTTGGGTAACCCCCAGACTCTCCATTTATAGGACATCCATGTATCACCCTTCGGGGGCCGTGCATGGAATCATATAACATAACCTGGCTGGATCCTTGTGTATTGATTGGGGGTACGGGGGAGTAGAAGTGGACATGTGAATAATACACCAGTAGTATCTTCATTGAATCATTTCGTAGTGTCTTCATTGAATCATCCCAGGCCATTTACATGTTCATGTTGTACTCTGACTCACTAGTCACTGCTAGTCCTCTATGTATAGTAGATATTTCTATTACAGTTTTCTCTCTGTTTTTATACTGCACTTATTTCAGTACTTGTATCTTACTTTACTGTATGTTTATATTTTCTAACCTGCTATGAATTGTTGAGATGTACTGTGCTCGCTCCTGTCCTGACTGGACCTATTGATAAATTTTACAGATAGCCTGGAGGTTGCCTGCTAGCCTAGAGGAGACAGTAGAGGTTGTATAGATAGCTAGGGTTTTTGCTTATAGTTTATTTTCAGTCATCTTGAGTTGTATTTATGGATTACTGTATTTGGGTTTTGAGAAGTATTCTGAGTTTGTATCTTAGACACTTAGACTTCTATCTGTTGTATCTCTTTTCGATTTCATATTTTATCTATCTTCCTTTATGCTCTACCTTAGATGTGATTGAGTTTACATTCTGCTATGTCACCCCCATTCGGGGAGTATAAACTGTTTAGTCTTATACTGTTTGATGCATTGAGACCTAGGACAGCGTTCTACCGCCGACACTGTGGCATAGGCTGGGCGTTGTTACGTTCTTGTGCCCTAACTCTAGGGTGCGGGTCGTGATACGTTTTTAGTGGTGGCCCATGCAGGTCGAGTTTATGTAGTGGTATTCGAACTTGAGTACCACTACAGCCTGCAGTAGGATTAGGATATATTTTGAAGGTACTCAATCACAGTTAGGAACCCTTGAGAGATTCCTGGGACGACCCTTGAGAATATTATTTTAACTTCGATTTGAAAACTCTCTTTTTCCTTGATTATTTTATCTTTATTTTCTGTTGTTGAATTTGATGGATTATTGTTGAATTTGGGTTTGTATTTATTGATTTTGATGGAAGATTGTTGAATTTTGAATTTTGACGATTAGCTGTAGCATCCGAGTTTGTATTTATATGATTGAAAGATTTTGTTCATTTTTGAGTTTGATGTTCGTTGATAAATTTGATTTGATTTTTGGGTATTCATTGTTGATTTAATTTAATTTTTGGCAAGATGAAATTATATGGGCTAGGTCATCTATGTTATGGAATCTAGTCTTCTATAGTCACATTATCCAGCATGGTGAGGACATATAGTCTGACTCTGGATAGATTTTTCGGGTATGGGAATTTAAGATTTTCGCAGCCAAGCTAGCGGCACCGCAAAAATGTTAAATACCATGATTCTAGAGATATGTGCATAAGTCAAGGGCTCTGTGATTATCGTAGCCTTGCTTACTAGTATGACGAGAATTTAGAGTACCATGATTGTGGATAGACACATATGATTATCAGATTGTACCTTAAATATTTTCGAACATGTTTTCTCTACTTTGTTTCAGTCCTTCAAAAAAAAAGGGAATTATTAATTGTTTTGTTTTGTTTTATTTTGCTTCTCATTATTTAGCTTAGGAGTAACTTTAGCTATTTTATAAACCTTTGTGTAACTTCTTCTATGAATTTCTTCTTAATACAATGAATCGATGATTTTGCTAGACTTTACCTTAGATTTGATATTTTAACTCTGGATTTCAAAATGGTTCCTTCTTTTAAACAGATAAGCAAAATAGATTTTATCGTTATTCCCTTCTTGCTATTATTCTTGTATTAAATAATAATAAATCGTCTTGATTACACCAATCACCTGTTTTGCAATATTGGTAGGAATCTAATGTTGGTCTTGGTATAGAATCTGATTTTTATATTGGGACATGAGAATATATATATGAATATATATAGTGGATACTTTCCTGACACTTATGCATGCTACACTTGATTTCCGCCTATCTAAATAAATATTAATATGTCGTTGATGTTAAATTTTTAAAACCCCAATATTTCTGGTTTTCTGCTTTTCCAGTTTAAATTCGTAAGTTAAATATAAATTTCATGTTATTAGTTATGTTTACATCACTGCACATGTATGTCATACCTAGAGTTTCATTTAAAAAAAAATTGTTGAGTTTTGTGTTTAAATTTGTCAAATCTGAGACTGTGTGCATATTAACCCTTAATACTGGATTTTAAATGTTAGTTCAAATTGTTGTTTTAAATGTAATATTTAGAGCTGTGTACATTGTTGTTGTAGGGATATAATGTTAGGTTTCATATTCTTACATGATAGGTTGTGATAAACATTGAGTTGGTTTTGATGTTCAAATTTCTCCAAAATCCTGAAAACTGAATATATGTTAACATTTTCACATTGATTTCAAATGTTCAATTTCAGATTTAACGTGTAATATTGAACTGTATGCGTAGATAAATGTATGGATAGTATGTTAGGGTTTCATTTCTATCATGTTAGGATGTATTGGGACCATTGAGATTGGTTGCGATGTTCAAAACCCTAAAATCTGAAACTGTGTTATATTAATATTGCACTGGTTTAAATGTTAGCATCTTTTCAGATTTTGTATGAAAATGCTGAACTAAAACTGGGTTTAACCTTTCAATACTAAGCTATAATCCTGTACAAGGACACACACACCCTAACTTAGTATACACTGTCATATAACCTAACCCTTTTCCCCCTCTATGTTATGATTATATATCTAGATAGATATATATAGAGCTTAGGCATACATGTTATAATATATAAATACATAACTAAGTCTCTACCTTTTTATATATATATATGGTTAGCCATGCAAGTTGTGATTAAATAGATTGTATATTGTAGATTGTTAACCCATATGCATGATTAGTGTAACTTGATCGTTATTGTTTGAAATCTAAATCCTCATATACACTTTCATGTATATTCACGTACACACACGCCTACTATCTAACCATATGAACACGTCCCCATACACACAATGCTAGCTTTTTCCTCTCTAACGCTCTATATATATATATATATATATATATATATATATATATATATATATATATATATATATATATATATATATATATATATATATTGTGATTGGATTTCAATGCAAGTGATTTTCAATTCCTTAATTTTTGAATTTGATTTTCTGTACCTTTTTTTAGATAATTGATAGTTGCCTTTATTTTATTTTGATAATGACCAATTTTTATATAGGATGGTAGACAGCCCTACAACCTTGATGATTGTTGTTCCTTTACCTTCCCAATTAAGACACCCTAGATTGTTTGTGTGTTGATACCATAGTACTGTTTTGACCTAGAATGACCAGTGCACCTAGGTGAGACTTCCAACTGCTACGGTATGCCCTGACCTTGTATACTATTCCTTCAAATTGCATGATTTAGATAAAAAAAAAATTAGACCTTGATTGTTGGAAAATAGGGACGTCATCCCATTAGTATCAGTTGTAGATATATATAGGTTAGTCCTAGATGTGGGGATGTGTGTCTATAAACATATAGCTTATGAGATTTATGAGAGATTATAGTATCAGCCTTGATAGGATGTACTAGTCTTTTGGTGAGTATAAATGTATTATGAGAGATAGGGGCCTATATGTCTTAGTAATGCATCGTTCATATGGTAATAGAATGTATTAATAGATGGTTAATAGGAAGATAATAGTTTGAGCATACCTATAGCCTATGATCAGTTCCTTTTCATCCTTAGTTAAGATCACTTTAAAATAGGTCCAGTCCCTTGGATATAGGTTCCAGTCCATATTTTATTGAAGTTCCATTACCGCCGTACAGCAGAGTAGTATTGGAGGTATTCCTAGATTGACACTTTTTAGATGTCCGTTTATTATTCCAGTGTTAGGAAGTGTTACCTTAGATATTGGGTAGGTTAGAGGCTCTAGAAGGAGTACTATCGATCTTAAATTTCGAGGACGAAATTTTTCTAAGGTGGGTAGAGTTGTAGCACCCAGTTTCCCAAATGAGGGTAATTTTAAAATTTTTTGTTTATAATTATTTTAATAATGATATTTAATTCATGATATGATTTTTGGTGATTTTAAATCATTTTAAAATTATTTAAATCAATGACTTGTGGTTTTGACGTTTTGCTAGTGAAACCCTAGAGACTGTTGACCTAGAGACTAACCATGTGATTATGATATTTTAATGTCATTTTTGGCCTAAGGATATTTTTGCATTTGACCTCTTTGAATTATTTTGATATTATTTTATTATTTATGATATTTTTTTGGGGTTATTTAAGTCGGGTTCGAATTTTAACTCAATCCGACTTGAAACGGGAACCCGGGGGTAGTTTGACTCTAGTGGGACCCACACACTAGTTAGGCATAGCCCACATGATATTAATTTTAGTCCACATGATAGAAATATTTTAGTTAGAGGTTAGACTAATTATTATGGATAAGGTTAGTGTGATTAGAGACTTTAGAATGACTAATTTAGCTCCAACCAATTAGTCCTTTCCTAATACTCATAGAATAGGTTAGTGGGGGCATTTTGGACCTTACCATAATAGGACAAATAGCCCCATATGGCCAGCCACTTTGGGAGAGGATAGGCTCAAGTTCATTTCATTATTCTCATCCACACTCTCTCTCTCTTGTTCTTCCCCAAATTCCTAGAGAGCAATCCCTAGCAATTTTTTTACCAAATCCTTCCATTTCACCACCAAATCTTCTTCTTTCCTTCTCCATTCTAGCCAAGGAGGAAGCTACCCAAGTTTGGGAGGATTCGGAGCTCGTTCGTGTCCTTTTGGAATCTCTACGTGTCGGTGTCGCTCCGGGAAGGCTTTTCTTCGATTCGATCTACCGGGAGGTATAAATCCCTTCTCTTTTTCATTCTCTCATGCATATAGGTCTATTTTGAACCCATAGGAATGACCCCCATGGTTGTATCTCCATTTGTGTCCATTTCGTGTCCATTTAGAGGTCATAGGAGTGTCATTTGTGTTGTGGTTGTGTCCATGTGGGAAAATCCCAAATTTGGACACACTATGTGTTGTTGTTATGTATGAATGAATTATTACATGTTTAATCTCATATTTTTGTATTGGAGATGTGTTCTATAGTGTCTCATATATATATATTAGTGTAGAGAGTGAGTTCTTGATATATTATGTTATATATTTGTGTTCTTTTATCTCAAACTACCCAAATCCGTCATAATTTTTATCCACGTTTTTAATTTCAACCCTAACTTAGAAATGTCATAACTTCTAGCTCAAAGCTCAGTTTAATCTCCCGTTTTTTTAAAAGAAGAGTATTGAAGTTAGCTTTCCAAAAACATGTATTAATAGGCCTAATTCTTTCTGTAACTTTTTGGAGAATTATTTGAGTGTCAACTGTACGAAAGACAAACGCGTTCTCGGTGTTTTCGCGATTTCGGGAGTTTTCGAAAACGAAAACGCAATCCGTTTAAAGTTTCAGAAAGCTAACACATAGATCTATAACATACTTTAATCCTAGATTTTAATTCATGCTGAGATGGTACAGTATTGATTATTAGTAGGAGTTACTATTCGGCATATGCATTTTGTGCACCCTTGTGTGTAATATAATGTTCTATTTGATTTTAACCCATGTTAATGTATATACATTATGTAATTAAATAGAGAATGCAAGCATGAGTAAATAGTTAAATAAATGATGTATGAGGTGTAAGTATCCTATCTAATGTAAGCATGTATAAGTATGGCTTGTAATGAATATGTAGGTTCTATAGTATGTAATGTATGGTGCATATAGTGGTGCAAGAGAATAAATGAATGATGAATGAATGCAAGCATGAATGTAATGTAATAATAGATGTAATGTATGCAATATACAAGTTAATGAGATGTAATATTCTATGTTAACACAAATCCTATATTATTTCATGTACCCCTTACACTATGTTGACACTATCACACTTGACACATTGTTCACTTACACTTTGACACTCTTTGATATGTATACACTATGTATGCCCATTTAACCCTCACTTGCCCCTTTGCCATGTTCACATACACACACATAGCCTCTTAAATAAGTATTTATGAATATAGTTAACTTAGCTATGTATGTATATTATATATATGTTAGCATATTGTGTTGTAATATATAAGTTTATATAACCATTTGAAATGCCATGATTATAGACCTAATATTGAATACCAATATATGCATGTGTATATATGTGTAGACATATATAGCTTAAAGTAATAGATTACCTAGTGTATATCCAATGTGAATTCTTGCCTATTTGAGTATTGAATAATTGCATGCTATATAGAGTTGGGTGTATGTTGGCTTGTATAGCCTTGTATTGATGTGTGCTTTCTAGGATAGTCTTGGTTAGGCCTAGTAAGACTTGCTGGGTTAGGACATGACCTAGTTTGACTAGTGCAGTTGACCAGAGTTGACCAAGGGTTGACTTTGGCCTAGTTTGACCTAGATTCATGTAGAATGCATTGTAGTGCTTTATATTACCCTTCTGGACATGTTGTGACTTGTGATGTTCTAATTAGGAGCCAGACACCTTTCCTCGGACAGTATTTTTATCTTGGACATTCAGATATCAGGCGAGTACATTCTCTGATCATTTCATATCTTGCTTAGAATTATTTCCTGCAGTAGATTACTTTACTTGTACTGTCACGACGGTCACACGGATTGGTACTATATGGATCCTTTCCTGAGATGTTATCCTTAGGGAGCATCGGGTACTACGTGTTTTGTGCGTTTCACTTACATGGCGTATCACTATGCTTCTTGGTTCACTTGATTACTTGTGACATGTACCATCATGATCACAGAGTCTCTTGAATCTTACACAGTTGGGTAACCCCCAGACTCCCCATTTATGGGACATCCATGTATCACCCTTCAGGGCCGTGCATGGAATCATATAACATAACCTGGCTGGATCCTTGTGTATTGATTGGGGGTACGGGGGAGTAGAAGTGGACATGTGAATAATACACCAGTAGTATCTTCATTGAATCATTTCGTAGTGTCTTCATTGAATCATCCCAGGCCATTTACATGTTCATGTTGTACTCTGACTCACTAGTCACTGCTAGTCCTCTATGTATAGCAGATATTTCTATTACAGTTCTCTCTCTGTTTTTATACTGTACTTATTTCAGTACTTGTATCTTACTTTACTGCATGTTTATATTTTCTAACCTGCTATGAATTGTTGAGATGTACTGTGCTCGCTCCTGTCCTGACTGGACCTGTTGATAAATTTTACAGATAGCCTGGAGGTTGCCTGCTAGCCTAGAGGAGACAGTAGAGGTTGCATAGATAGCTAGGGTTTTTGCTTATAGTTTATTTTCAGTCATCTTGAGTTGTATTTATGGATTACTGTATTTGGGTTTTGAGATATATTCTGAGTTTGTATCTTAGACACTTAGACTTCTATCTGTTGTATCTCTTTTCGATTTCATATTTTATCTATCTTCCTTTATGCTCTATCTTAGATGTGATTGAGTTTACATTCTGCTATGTCACCCCCATTCGGGGAGTATAAACTGTTTAGTCTTATACTGTTAGATGCATTGAGACCTAGGACAGCGTTCTACCGCCGACACTGCGGCGTAGGTTGGGCGTTGTTACGTTCTCGTGCCCTAACTCTAGGGTGCGGGTCGTGACACTCTCTGCCGCGGCTCTACAGGTGGTGGGACCACGGTACGTTCCTCAGAATGCTCCATGCTCTGACGGAGTAGGGTGGTCTGCTCCTGATGGGTTGCTAGGAACCCCTGGATCAGAATGAGCAGTTGGTTCCCGTCGAGTGTGACGAAAGCCTGGGTAGGTATAGTGATAGGGGGTGGTGGAAGTATTGGGTCCTGTTGGGCCTGTGAGGTGGAAGGTGGTGGAGGCATCTGGGTTTGTGGATCTGTGGAGTGGGGGAATGTGGTAGGTGGAGGTGGATCAGTTAACTGGTCAGCTGACTGGATGGGGAGCGTGCCATTCTCAGGTATGACATACTGGGATGAACGAGTAAGCACCATCTAATTACAATAAAAAGGACTTATAAGGACTCTTTAAAGCAAAACAATCATAGACAAGAAAATCTAATTATAATAGCAAGCATGTGATGTATTTCCTATATTACAATCCTAGTATTCCTCTAAGTGTTCTAAGCGTCATTCCTAATGTTGTCTAATTACCTTAAGTTCCTAATTGCAGGCATGCTTGGTACAATAACGTAACCAAACAATTTAGTTTCGAGACCTGCATGGGGGCACCACTAAAACGTGTCACGACCCGCACACTGTATAGGGGCACGAGAAGTGGGTACGTCCAGCCTACGCCGCAGAGTCGGCGGTAGTAAGCTGTCCTAGGTTGCTAACTAATCTCATGCAGTGAATAAAAGTACTTGTCCAGATATCAGCTCCGAATGGAGGACAAGTAAAAGGGTATGATATACTCAATCACAGTCTAAAACACGATAAGAAAACACAGAAGTTATACCTAAGGAATTAAAGACAACAACAACTAACTACTAAAATAATACAACAATGTCTCAACAAACTTAATACAAACTCAATATCTTAACTTTAATATAACAAGTCAAAACATGAAAGCTAAAGTAGTCTACTAGCTAATCTCCTGAATCACTCCTGAGAGTCGGAACCAAAGGTAGCTAATCCCTCGTCAGGTCCATGGTAAGTAGGGCATGTGTCCTCAGGATTATCATCTGTAATATTTTCAACAGGTCCAATCAGGACGGGAACGAGTACAACTCATCTAGAAAATCCAAGTAAATGACAAAGAACTATAAAGAAGTTATAGACAGTTTTATTGATGAGCATGGCAGTTTTATACAGGTAATGATGGCATAGAGAAACAGTAAGATACAAGAAAAGAAAGGTAACTAAAATAAGAGAAGAATCATGGCAATGAAGACTGTAAAAAGCTAACTGAACTAGAATAACATTTACGAGTCCAGACAGTACGATATAAGTCTAATGTAATCCCAGTGTGAGTCCAGTCCATATAATCCGATACCAGATGATTTCTAGTACAAGATGAGTCCAACAGTGATCAATAAAACCAGGGTGAGTCCAACTATAATCTAACAGTGTGTTTTAAAATACCGAGGTCGACATGCAACGGCTGTAGGTATCAGGCACATCTCTCACTGATCGGGCAAGAGATGGCTATGCTTCCGGTAGATTCCAGTGGAAGATTTCGGATTTGGGATATGTCTACATGTCTTACTCAATATTTCCCCGCCCAGCAAGTGAATCCAAAATCGACAAAAGAATCGAGATGAGTCTGGCCAATACGTGATGATTCCAGAAATAATTCCGGAATGATACCAATGACTCCAGTAATAGAGGCCAGCAAGTAAAGTATGTGTCGATACATGAATCCAGAAATATCCATACGTGTTGATACAGAGAATTATATAGAACTAACTAGAACTGAAATACAGTAATCGACAAATAAATGAGAGAACTATCAGAGAATGTACTCGCCTGATACTCTGAAAAGAGTAATGTAATATCAGATGTCTGTACCAGGGTCACAATGTCCTAAAATAGAACAATACAGTTATGACATGTCCAAAATGAAGGTAAATGAAATCTACAATGCAATCTATATGAATTCTAAGCCAATCTAGGTCAAAGTCAAACTTGGTCAACTCTTCAGTCAAATTAAGTCATACTAGGTCACAAGAAGTTAAACTAAGTCATACAAGGTCAAACAAGGTTAAACAAGTCTAATCTAGGTTAAAGTCAACTCTTGGTCAAACATTCTAGCCAAACTAGTCAAGTTATCTAGGGTTTAGTCAACAATGGTCAGAATAGTCAATTACTAGTCAATATGGTCAAACTAGGTCAAAGTCTAGACCAACTAAGGTTTTGGTTAATCATAGACTAGTCAATAAGGTAATTAGGTCAATCTTGACTAATGGTCAACTTCTAGTCAATTTCTAAGGCTAACACAAATCATGACACAACTCCTAAGTATTCCACTTAACCCCATACATATCTTAAATTATATAGGATTACCCTCATAATCCATATGGTTAACCTAATCATCTAGTTAGGGTTTAGTCAAACTTAAGTCAAATAGTCATCTAAAATCCATCTAAGTCAATTCTAGGTCAAGGTTGACCTATAGTTGACTTTGGTCAACAATGGTCAACAAGGGCCAACCATCTAGTCAAACTAGGTCTACTAAGCCTATTGGTCAATTCTAACTTGCTACTAACCATAGGCTAGTAATCCTAGGGAACTATGACATATATACATTTCCTATATACATAGGCCATAGGCTAAGACATCAAGTCTATAACATATATGTTTACATATCTAATATATAGTCAACTATATATATATAATACCATAATATATATATATATATATATATATATATATATATATATATATATATATATATATATATATGTACCCATACATATATATATGTATGGGTACATATATGTACCCATACATAAAAAAAAAAAATATATATATATATATATATATATGTACCCATACACATCTATACAACCCTATATAGCCAACCTACATGATACCCACATATAGCCAACCTACATGATACCCACATATAGCCAACCTACATGATACCCACATATAGCCAACCTACACGATACCCACATATAGCCCCTCTATGTATACAATACCTATATATATATATATATATATATATATATATATATATATATATATATATATATATATATATATATATATATATATATATATATATATAATACTCTATGTATATATATGATACACTATATAATACCCTATATATATGGTACACTATATAATATATAGAGAGAGAGGGAGGGAGGGAGAGTGAGAGTGTGACAGTGGCAAGTGGCAGTAGTGTGTGTGTGTAGACAGCAGGGGGGGTTTCTGTTCTCAGAAAACTGAGAACCAACACAACACACATATACATATATATACCTATTTATATACACACCCATATCTACATATATAGACACTCACATACACTATACATAGACACACACACTCATATACACATACACTCATATATACAATGTATAAATACACAAATACATATATATATACTCAAAAATCGATTTAAAACTCAAAATAAATACTGAATTATACCCAGGAATCACTGTTCACTCCTGAACAGTGGGTTAAACCCAAAATCCGACACAAAACCTAGCTAAGACTCGAGTGCAGTGGTTGGTAATTGTGCTCCTACACATGTACGTGTCGTGTGTGTCCATGAGAGTCCACCACGACACGACACGACATGTCCAGTGGTCAAAAACCCAAATCGGGTAAATTCAGACACTGTGTAGTGACACAGCGTCGTGCACAGGTTCACTTAGGTCTAGGACACGGTACACGTGTCTCCGTGTCTCGTGGTCGTGTCCCTAGGTTCGTCTAGGATAGGGCTACGTGTCCCCCAGCCTGATACGTGTCCAAGTGTCGTACAGTGTCGTGTCCGAGCCCGTATCAGAGCTCAATTTCCACGTGTGTGCTGTCAGTGCAAATTCAATGCACACACGAATTCGTGTCCGACACTACACTAGAAGACACGAAACTTGGGGGGCATGTTCGCAGACATTGCCCCCTCGTGTCCACCAAGTGTCACCCCTCCACGTGTCGTATCGTGTCCTACGTGAGCCCCGAACAGCAGGGGACTGAACACGCGCGTGGCGCAGTCTCGTGCAGCAAGGACAGAGCCTCGTGGACACGACACACACATCGATACGTGTCATGCTTGTGTCAGGGTGTAGCCTAGGTCTAGGGCTAGGGTTTAGGCCTGACACTTTGTGTCCACGTCATGTCTAGACACGATACGAGGGCCGTGTCAGTGTGTGTTTTAACACTGTGTGCAGTGTAAACTAAACCAGTGCGTGTCGGATTTCTTACTCGACACGACACGAGGTGTCACGAAACTCGAGGGGGGGCTTGTCAGAGGGTGCCCCCACCTCTGTGCCAAGTGGCACGTGTCCACGTGGCATGGACACGAAGAAATCCGTGTCGGGTAGCAGGGGAACTAAGTGTGCACAGTGTGGTGTTTAACAGTGTGTTCGTGTCCAATTTGGACACGGACATGATACGATTTCGTGCTCAGTCAACTAGGGTTGTGTCCTACAAGCCTAGGGCTACCCAAAAATGTAATTTGTTTTGGAAAACAACAACTTTCAAACCATAGTGACATTTCACCAAACACTTAATTAAACACACAGATACGTGTCTGATACGGACACCAAACCCAATCCATATCCTACTAAACTTGACCCACAGCTAGGGTATACCTATATGCATGCAACCATGGAGAGAAAACACAATCTTAATAGGTTTTGTGAGTGTTTACCTATTGAGTGAAAACTCAATAAAAATAAGGTTTTGGGGGGGGGGTGTCCTCTTCACTTGATGGTGCCCAAAATGCTATGCAACCTAGCTAGCTAGCTCCCCTTAGCATCCTCAATGGTAGGGGGTTCCAATGTAAGAAGTTTGGCTCAATTTGGAGCTAAAATGGCTAAGTTGTGGAAGGTTGAAGTTGTAGGAAAAACTAGATTTTTAAGAGTAATAAAAAAAAGCTTGAATGAAGGGGGGGTGTGATTATATAGAGGGGGTAGGGTTGGGCTGCCATGGGGGGGTAGGGTAGATATTTAGGGTTCCTTTCCACCTAGCAAGCTTAGTCTCTAAGTCTTTGACCCCTAGATATTTCTAGGTTTCTAAAGGAAATATCTTAGATAGGTAATATCTAGATATTTGTAAACTAGATATTTATAGATAAAGCTAACCTCCTCTACTTAGTCTTCTAGGTTAGTTGCTAACCTCTAGATTAGTGCTAAACTAGGTTAGGAGCTAACATGACACTAATCAACTAATTAAAGAATAATAAATTACATAAATCCAAATAAATTCTAATAAATTACCAAACTACCCTTTTGACTAAAAAGTGGTAATTTGATATCCTAATCACATGGTTAGGCTTACATGGTCATGGTTAGTCTCTAGGTTATGAAATCTCTAGGGTTTACACTAGGGTTATACTAGTAAAATCACAAAGTCATAAGTCGTGACTTAGAAAAATAGTTTTAATCTAACTAAAATTCACAAAAATCATATCATGACTAAAATACCATTAATAAATAATAAAAATAATAATTTTTCAAAAATACCCCAATTTCAGAAAACTGGTGTTACAATATATCACTGCTTTTTTATGTATTCATTTCTCTTCTTCCTTTATTTTGTATAAATTAAGGATACTTTTTCAACTTAACATCGGAGAAAATTCAGTAATTTGTTTAAGACGTTTGCTTCAAGTTTAGATCCGGACAAGGTAATCTTTTCATTTTATTAAGTCTCCTTAAAATTCTATTTTCTCACATTTTGTTTAAATTTTTTATAACTAAATTATCTTTTTTATTCTAATAGGATTATATCAGAATTGATGATAAATTTAATTCTTTTTTGGTCAAAGTGTTGGAAAGTATCTATCATCCTCATTTTAAAGTTGGAGCAAATAATATGGGTGAATTTTATTCACTATTTAGTGAACATGTTATTGTCTTTCATTGTGTAGCAAGAGATTTCTTATCCAGGTTTCTTATCCAGAATTTTTATATCTATAATTCTATTAAGTTTCAAAATAATATCAATTAATGTTCTCTTTCAAATATAAAATAACATTTTTTTTTTTGAAACAATGGGTACTTGTGGCGAACTCGCCTCCACTGAGGCTCGAACTCCCGACCACATGAGCCGCACGCATCTCTCTTAACCACTAGGCTAGAGGTCATTTGCAAATATAAAATTATATATATATATATATATATATATATATATATATATATATATATATATATATATATATATATATATATATATATATATATATGCATTACTAACCACTAATTATTTAGATTTTATGCATCATACCAAAAAATTAATATTAATTTTTTGGTATGATGCATAAAATCTAAATAATTAGTGGCTAGTAATGCACATATATATATATATATATATATATATATATATATATATATATATATATATATATATATATATATTGGTTTTAGTAAAATAGTGGTTTTTCTGCCTAAAATGTGGCAGTAGAATAGTTAATAGGCTGCAAATAGTGGCCTAAAATGTGTCCACAATTAATGCATCCACAATTAATGTATTCCAAAGTGGAAAATAAATATAACAGTTAATTGGGATACATTAATTATGGCCTAAAATGTGGCAGTAGAATAGTTAATGCATACTTATTGGTAATTAAAATTGTTTACTTAACAATAGTTGATGCATCATGCCAATTAATGTTTTCCTACCCAAAGTGAAAAATATAGCGCTCTTTTGGGTTCCCAATTAAAATAGTGCCTCAAACTATTCTACTTCCATTCATTTGCAGATTCATTCCATTCATTAACTATTAATTTTAGTATCAAAGAATGTGCATTTGCTGGGTTTTTCATTGGGTTCCCAATAAGACTGCGGTTGGGTTCCCAATTAAGGCTGTTATTAAGCTTCACTTTTTTGTCTATAAATAGATGAAAGCATGTATTTGAATGTACAAATTTTTAACTTGTCCACAAAATTTCTATGGCTCCATTTTTTTCTTTCTTATTCGTGATGTGAGTCCTTCAAAAACCAAAATACCCAGGAATCACTGTTCACTCCTGAACAGTAGGTTAAACCCAAAATCCGACACAAAACCTAGCTAAGACTCGAGTGCAGTGGTTGGTAATTGTGCTCCTACACATGTACGTGTCGTGTGTGTCCATGGGAGTCCACCACGACACGACACGGCATGTCCAGTGGTCAAAAACCCAAATCGGGTAAATTCAGACACTGTGTAGTGACACAGCGTCGTGCACAGGTTCACTTAGGTCTAGGACACGGTACACGTGTCCCCGTGTCTCGTGGTCGTGTCCCTAGGTTCGTCTAGGATAGGGCTACGTGTCCCCCAGCCTGATACGTGTCCAAGTGTCGTACAGTGTCGTGTCCGAGCCCGTATCAGAGCTCAATTTCCACGTGTGTGCTGTCAGTGCAAATTCAATGCACACACGAATTCGTGTCCGACACTACACTAGAAGACACGAAACTTGGGGGGCATGTTCGCAGACATTGCCCCCTCGTGTCCACCAAGTGTCACCCCTCCACGTGTCGTATCGTGTCCTACGTGAGCCCCGAACAGCAGAGGACTGAACACGCATGTGGCGCAGTCTCGTGCAGCAAGGACAGAGCCTCGTGGACACGACACACACATCGATACGTGTCGTGCTTGTGTCAGGGTGTAGCCTAGGTCTAGGGCTAGGGTTTAGGCCTGACACTTTGTGTCCACGTCGTGTCTAGACACGATACGAGGGCCGTGTCAGTGTGTGTTTTAACACTGTGTGCAGTGTAAACTAAACCAGTGCGTGTCGGATTTCTTACTCGACACGACACGAGGTGTCACGAAACTCGAGGGGGGGCTTGTCAGAGGGTGCCCCCACCTCTGTGCCAAGTGGCACGTGTCCACGTGGCATGGACACGAAGAAATCCGTATCGGGTAGCAGGGGAACTAAGTGTGCACAGTGTGGTGTTTAACAGTGTGTTCGTGTCCAATTTGGATACGGATACGATACGATTTCGTGCTCAGTCAACTAGGGTTGTGTCCTACAAGCCTAGGGCTACCCAAAAATGTAATTTGTTTTGGAAAACAACAACTTTCAAACCATAGTGACATTTCACCAAACACTTAATTAAACACACAGATACGTGTCTGATACGGACACCAAACCCAATCCATATCCTACTAAACTTGACCCACAGCTAGGGTATACCTATATGCATGCAACCATGGAGAGAAAACACAATCTTAATAGGTTTTGTGAGTGTTTACCTATTGAGTGAAAACTCAATAAAAACAAGGTTTTGGGGGGGGGGGGGGGGGGGTGTCCTCTTCACTTGATGGTGCCCAAAATGCTATGCAACCTAGCTAGCTAGCTCCCCTTAGCATCCTCAATGGTAGGGGGTTCCAATGCAAGAAGTTTGGCTCAATTTGGAGCTAAAATGGCTAAGTTGTGGAAGGTTGAAGTTGTAGGAAAAACTAGATTTTTAAGAGTAATAAAAAAAAAGCTTGAATGAAGGGGGGGTGTGATTATATAGAGGGGGTAGGGTTGGGCTGCCATGGGGGGGTAGGGTAGGTATTTAGGGTTCCTTTCCACCTAGCAAGCTTAGTCTCTAAGTCTTTGACCCCTAGATATTTCTAGGTTTCTAAAGGAAATATCTTAGATAGGTAATATCTAGATATTTGTAAACTAGATATTTATAGATAAAGCTAACCTCCTCTACTTAGTCTTCTAGGTTAGTTGCTAACCTCTAGATTAGTGCTAAACTAGGTTAGGAGCTAACATGACACTAATCAACTAATTAAAGAATAATAAATTACATAAATCCAAATAAATTCTAATAAATTACCAAAATACCCTTTTGACTAAAAAGTGGTAATTTGATATCCTAATCACATGGTTAGGCTTACATGGTCATGGTTAGTCTCTAGGTTATGAAATCTCTAGGGTTTACACTAGGGTTATACTAGTAAAATCACAAAGTCATAAGTCGTGACTTAGAAAAATAGTTTTAATCTAACTAAAATTCACAAAAATCATATCATGACTAAAATACCATTAATAAATAATAAAAATAATAATTTTTCAAAAATACCCCAATTTCAGAAAACTGGGTGTTACAATATATCACTGCTTTTTTATGTATTCATTTCTCTTCTTCCTTTATTTTGTATAAATTAAGGATACTTTTTCAACTTAACATCGGAGAAAATTCAGTAATTTGTTTAAGACGTTTGCTTCAAGTTTAGATCCAGACAAGGTAATCTTTTCATTTTATTAAGTCTCCTTAAAATTCTATTTTCTCACATTTTGTTTAAATTTTTTATAACTAAATTATCTTTTTATTCTAATAGGATTATATCAGAATTGATGATAAATTTAATTCTTTTTTGGTCAAAGTGTTGGAAAGTATCTATCATCCTCATTTTAAAGTTGGAGCAAATAATATGGGTGAATTTTATTCACTATTTAGTGAACATGTTATTGTCTTTCATTGTGTAGCAAGAGATTTCTTATCCAGGTTTCTTATCCAGAATTTTTATATCTATAATTCTATTAAGTTTCAAAACAATATCAATTAATGTTCTCTTTCAAATATAAAATAACATTTTTTTTTTGAAACAATGGGTACTTGTGGCGAACTCGCCTCCACTGAGGCTCGAACTCCCGACCACATGAGCCGCACGCATCTCTCTTAACCACTAGGCTAGAGGTCATTTGCAAATATAAAATTATATATATATATATATATATATATATATATGCATTACTAACCACTAATTATTTAGATTTTATGCATCATACCAAAAAATTAATATTAATTTTTTGGTATGATGCATAAAATCTAAATAATTAGTGGCTAGTAATGCACACATATATATATATATATATATATATATATATATATATATATATATATATATATATATATTGGTTTTAGTAAAATAGTGGTTTTTCTGCCTAAAATGTGGCAGTAGAATAGTTAATAGGCTGCAAATAGTGGCCTAAAATGTGTCCACAATTAATGCATCCACAATTAATGTATTCCAAAGTGGAAAATAAATATAACAGTTAATTGGGATACATTAATTATGGCCTAAAATGTGGCAGTAGAATAGTTAATGCATACTTATTGGTAATTAAAATTGTTTACTTAACAATAGTTGATGCATCATGCCAATTAATGTTTTCCTACCCAAAGTGAAAAATATAGCGCTCTTTTGGGTTCCCAATTAAAATAGTGCCTCAAACTATTCTACTTCCATTCATTTGCAGATTCATTCCATTCATTAACTATTAATTTTAGTATCAAAGAATGTGCATTTGCTGGATTTTTCATTGGGTTCCCAATAAGACTGCGGTTGGGTTCCCAATTAAGGCTGTTATTAAGCTTCTCTTTTTTGTCTATAAATAGATGAAAGCATGTATTTGAATGTACAAATTTTTAACTTGTCCACAAAATTTCTATGGCTCCATTTTTTTCTTTCTTATTCGTGATGTGAGTCCTTCAAAAACCAAAATTCCTATGGCTCCATTTTTTTCTCTCTTATTCGTGATGTGAGTACTTGAAAACCCTTATGGAATTTGAAGGTTCGGCTCGTGCGTCTATATGAGGTAACTGGTACGATATTTTCACATAACCAATATTTTTTCATTAGTTCATTTTGAACAATACGCATTAGAATTATATTTTGTGAATTACATAGTTAATCATGAGGATGATTACGTTGTTGAAGTTTAATCTAATCTTTTTTATGCTATTTTTTTTGCTTCTATGTAAAAATTGAAAGATAGTTTTGTTATTTATTTTCCAAAAAAATAGTTACCAACTTTTGTTTCAATTTCATATGCTATCATACATACATATTATAAATACTTTTAAAATAAAATAGTATTAGATATAGATTTCATGCATCGCACGGGGGCACTGCTAGTTAACTAAGGGCCCGTTTGGTAAACCGTATTTGGAGGTGGATTTTAGGATTTTATGGATTTAGAGTCAAATTCATGTAATCCTATGTTTGGTTGGAGATGGATTTGAATATGAAAAGTATGTCCAAATCCAAAATTTGGATTTAGAAGAAAGAGAAAGTTAGATTTGGAAGAAAAAAATTAGTTATTTTTTTAAATAATTTTGTTTTTCTATTAAATATTTCGTTAATACTAATTAATAATTAATTAGTTATTTCTTATATATTATTATTTATAATTATTATTTTACAAATATTTAATTTATAGTTAATTAAGAATTAACTATTAGTAAAATAAAAATTATTCATCATTATTATTTTAAGAATTAATTTTTTTTATAACTAATAGTTAGTTATTATTTTTGTAAAAAATTTAAGTAATAGTTAGTTATTGTAATTATAATTTAAATTAATAGTTATTAATTAATAGTTTTATTATTTAATATTTTATAATAATCTCAATTAATAATTTATAACTTTATTAATCAGAATACAATCTTAATTAATAATTTGTTAATCATAACTATAATCTTAAGTAATAATTTATTAATTAATATCCAATTATATTCATAATTAATAATTTACTAGTCTTATTACAGTAGAAACTCTATAAATTAATACTCGATTATTTAATAAACTCTCTAAGATAATATTTTTGGCCGGTCCCGACTCGGGGATAGGGTGCTAAATTAATAATTCGCTAAAATTATAAGATAATACATTTTTGATAATTTCTTCAGACCCCATATAAAATATAAATTAATAATTTCTTATATATAGCATATTACATGAATGATTTATGAAGGTTTCTTGAAAAATGACTCAAGAATTGAAGGTTTCTTGAAAATATTTTTAATGTCCATAAAGTGATACACTGAACACAAGAAGCATAATAAGGTGGGAGATTGAAGGTTTCTTTCAAATTGGGCCCTTCATTTGATATACACATGCATTGTATACAATAATTAAGTGGAAGCTTGAAAGGTGTTTGTAAACTACGTAAGTATTTTACTATAAATTAATAAAATATTAATTAATATATAAATTAATAATTATTAATTTATCGATTAATTAATAACTCTTTTAATTAATAAATTTTGGTGGTCCCAAGTGTATTATTTTATAGAGTTTCTACTGTATAATATTAATTAATGATTTATTAATTACTATTTTATTGTCATCTTAATTAATAATATTTTAATGACAAATAATTTATAATTTAGTAATGTAATAATTTAATAATTAATATATTATAATAATTTGAATTAATAATTTATTAACCAACATTATAGCCTTAATTAATAATTTTACCGTTCATCAATTAAATATTTAATTATAACATTTATTAATCATCATTATAATAATTTATTAATCATAACTATAATTTTAACTAATAATTAATAAATAAATATTTAATTATAATCATAATTAATGATTTATTAGTCTTAATTATAAATATTAATTACTATTTTATTATAATCTTAATTAATAATATATTAATCATAATTATCATCGAAATTAATAATTTATTATTTAAAAATTAATATATTATAAATTTTTTAATTAATAATTTATTAATCGTCATTATAATCATCGGTATAATCTTAATTAATAAACTATTAACCATAACTATTATCATAATTATAATAATAATTTAATTATTAATCATAACTATAATTTTAATTTTAATTATAATAATTAATTAATAATTTGTTTATTTATTATTTTATTAATTAATATATTATTATCATAATTATTAATCATAATTATAATTTACAAAATTTTATATTTGGTTGGAGTTAGATTTGAATTTGAAAATTCATAATTTAGATTTGGATTTGAATTTTGGATTTTCAAATTCAAATTTTTGTTACCAAACGAGTTCTAACTGTTAGTTTATGGCTAATTATAAGGGCACAGGTTTTTTTGATCGGGGCTAGCCAGGATTAGGGCTAGCCAGGTTTTGAGAAAATTTTATTCGGGCTGTCCAAATTTTTCATTCAGGGGCTGTCCAAACCCCACAGCCCCCCAAAATCCGAAAAAATCACTTTCATTTCAAATTTTCACTCTCTCTCTTCACAAACCATAGCTTTCTTCTTCTTCTTCTTCTTCTTCTTCTATCCATCTTCTTCTTCTCCACCATTTCCATTCTCACATCTTCATCAAAACCCTAGTTTTTTTCTCATCATCATCTTCTTCTTCTCCACCATTTCTATCATCACCATCTCCATCAAAACTCTAGTTTCCTTCTCTTTTCCAATTTCGATGGCACCCAAAAAATTAAATAAACCCTAAGATGTATGAAAATAAAGGTTAAATACTTCTTTCCTCACAAAGAATGCATAGAAATAAATCCTAAAATGCATATTTCACTATATTATCAAGATTGAAATAAACCCTAACATGTTTTTTTTCTTCGGGAATGTCGACTTTAGGACTGCCAGCCTGCCACAATTTCTGGCAGTCCTCAATATGTCTAGGACTGCCAGAAATTGTGACAGTCCTGTTGTAGAGCATGTCCCTTTCAGGACTGCCACAATTTCTGACAGTTTTCATTACTTCTAGGACTGCCAGGAATTATGGCAGTCCTCATTACTTTCAGGACTGCCACAATTCCTGGCAGTCCTCATTATCTTTTATACCTACCACTTGGATAGTCCTGAGTAATTTTTTCAGTGGTAAACTTATAAATAATGAAAAACTATCACTTGGACAGCCTCCATCAAAAAAAATTGTGTCCTTATAATTAGCCTAGTTTATCTGTTGCGTGTGCATCGTACGGATACATGCACTAGTAAATTTTTGTTTTGAGTTCCTCGCGTGGAAATGTTTTCTCGAACTACCACTCGCCCGCCAGTTGGTCGCTATCGGATATCAAATCTGAGTCCGATATTTGGGTTGGAACATGGGTGCATGTATTGGGTTCCCGCAAACCCTTCCCCAGAGGGACCCGGTGGGACCCACCGTTTCACACCCTTCCCGTGTACTCCCCCCACCCCATCGTTATCATTATCATCATCATCATCATCGCCCTCCAAAATCCAGCGGTTCTGATCACATCACATCACGATCACCATCAACGTTCCCGATTGCAGCTAGGGTTAGGGTTTTCCGCACCGACCGCCAATGTCGGACCCCTCCCCCCTCGATTCCCAACCGTCCGTTCACGACGCCGGCGGCGACGACATCGACGTCGGCGGCGGCGCGATTGTCCTCTCCGACGTGTCGCCGGAAGAGGACCTCCGGGTGCCCGACCTCATCAGTCCGAGCTCGAACCAGCTGACGCTCCTGTTCCAGGGAGAGGTCTACGTCTTCGACTCCGTCACTCCGGAGAAGGTCCGGTCCTTTCCTCTCCTCTCGATCGCAGTAAAGCTCAGTTCTATAGTTGATTTCAAGAGTAACTTGAGCTATAATACTTTGAAATTGATTTTTATTTTAGTATAAATCCCCACAATTCAACTTTTTCATACTTTTTTGTTTCATTTAGTCTGAAGAATTTAGCTCAAAAGTGCTGTTAAAGGAGAATTTATAGAAATTTTCATCTGTAGATATTATCGATTCTGGTGGCTAAAATGTAATGTGGGTATGTTATAGAGAAGTGAAAGCTAGAAGAGCCGCCTTCCTTTATGGACAGAGTGATGGGCAATTAAAAAACATGAGTGGAACTTGGGGACTGTTTGGCTGTCCAGAAATGGCGATACCATGCAACATTTTTTCCATGTAGCGTTGTTTGTTGTTGTAAGTGGTGTTTCAAATGCTTTTTTTGGTTGCATGTAGATGATGTTGCAGAATTTACAAATCTATTGTTTGGAATGATGTAATCAGGATGCTTAGTTGCAACTTTTCTTAATGTAAATACTGTAAATACAAATTCATGGGGTGTTTGGTTGGCTTTAAATGGAGTTACATGCACCATTTTACACCATTTCGAATGTTTGGTTTGATATAAATGGTGGAATTGGTGTAACAATTATTGAGTAAAATTGGTGTAATAAGGATGCTTAGTTTTTGTTAGTTTCCTACTTTCTGACTATGTTTCCTTGTTGCCAAATACACCGTAAGGTTGAACAAGCTTAATGCTATGTTGAAGTGGGTTAATAAGGCTTGTTTGAGTCCTTGTTGGAACATAAATGGGGACTTTTGTTGCATTTGAATTATGGAATGTTTTTTAGTCAAATGTCTAGTAGATCATTCATTTCAGTACCCACTTAACTAGTTGGTTGAAGGTTCTAACATAGTTTGCAATATCGGCCGATACCGATCTGATACGGCCAACCGTTACTGTTTGGCATGTCCCGATACTGATATTGACCGATACCGATATTGGGGTCTCTTTTCCAGTTAATTCGGCAAAGAGAATTGAACGGAAAATACCAATCAACAAGGGTGTAAAAGATGATAAGGTTGTAAAAACATGTAAAAAAAAAAAAATTTTATCTATCGCGGGTAAACCAATATGCAAGGATGACTACTATTTCATTCAATTCCAATATTACTAAGAAATAACATATGAAATACTGAAAATTATGCCTAATTATATAAAAAATCTAAAATTTTAATAATTTATTAATAATTATTTGCTTTCTGATAACAAAAATCTGATACTCCAATCCGATAATGCCGATACCGTCGATCCTGATACTCATAGGAAGGATCCAATACCGATTCCGATAATGATACTGCGAACCTTAGTTTTAACCAAGGGTGTCTGGTTGTGTGGTTCAAAGTGCAAATATGTTGAACCTCATATATTTACCCACAAAAAGACTGCTATATGAAGATACTGTTCACAACAAGATGTCTTGAGTAGATATCTTTGTGACTTTTGGCATTGTTGTTCATGTATATACAGCCATCGTAAATAACTGTAGGTTCAATTTAATAACCTTTTTTTTTTGCTTTACCTGCAATGCTAGTTGAATATCTTAAAGATAAGTTTTTTTAATGTTGCAGGTACAAGCAGTGTTGTTATTGTTGGGAGGGTGTGAAGTACCTGGTGGTATAGCTGGCATGGCATTACCCCGTCGCCATGATGACAGGGTATTTATTATTTAGTTATTTACACATCATTCTATTGTAATATTCCATTTTTTGTTCATTGATATAACGTGCATCCTCAAACAGGGTTTTGATGATTTACTACGGCGTACAGACATTCCAGCAAGAAGGTTTGCTTCACTGATGAGGTTTCGTGAAAAAAGAAAAGAGAGAAACTTTGATAAGAAGATTCGTTATACTGTCCGTAAAGAGGTTGCTCTCAGGTACAAAGTGGTTAGATATTTGATCTTTGCTGTTTCATGAAATTTGTGTGCTGATCAGATAAATTAAAATATACATGCTTAAATATGTTTTATATTCTGCGGGTCCTCATTCTTAATTAGGTATTAAAGCAGCTCATTTTCCATCAGATTTGGCTATGGTATCTCGGGATATCAGGGATATCAGTTGGCCATAGGGCTTTGAGTCTATCTCCTACTGGTCTTGAATATGGTTATTCTCCCTCTTCGATGTTATAGTCTCCTGTTCAATGAACTGTATTAGCTTATATTGCAATATGACCTGCTATTCCTGCTCAATGAGTTATGCCAACCTCTAGGTCTTGGTGCTGTTTGGAAATAGTCTCCCACCTACAAAGGCATGCTGTCAGAGATGTTGCCTGAGCCTGTACCTTTGTTTTCCGAGGAGATGCAACAAAGGAAAACTTGTTTGTATTGATGTGTAGATAGTTATTTGAACTTACAAATAGCTATCTACAACCTTCCTTCGTTCGATTCATTTCCTAATGCTTTACTAGGACGTGGTTTACCCTGATACCCTTCTTTTTCTTCGAACTATTTGTATACCTGCTTGCCAATTGCTGTACGTACTTATACCAAGAAGCCCTCTATCTTTCCTTACCACTAATACACATCATGTAGTTCTCAAGGCCCGCAGATTTCCTTCAAACTAGATTGTGACTGCCTTACACCCTGTGGTGTATTTTATTGTCATATACACTCTCGTAAACCTAATAGTAAGTTACCAAATAGACTTCTTGCTAATAAGACAGATAAGCTAGCATATAACGATTATAAAGTAATTCCAACATAGATTAATGGTCTTACATAAGCGTGGCAATTTGGCTAAGACCCATCAACCCGACCCTCCAACCTGCCTTATTAAAAGGTTTTGAGTCGGATCTAAAAGGGTTGAAGCATAAACGGGAGAAATTATTCTATGAGCCAGGCTCACTGCGCACCCTTCGTAGTCAACTGTTAGATTGCATGGGGATGTGTGCATGCACATATCCCCATGCAATCTAACGGTTGACATTGCAGGTGCATTGTGAGCCCGACACAGAGAAAAAATTCTCCATAAACGGGTCAACCCGTATAAACCTGTTTAATAATCAGGTTGGGTCTAGGTGCTGACCCATTTATTAAAAAAAAAGGACTAAACTCTAATCAATTCCTTTCCTCACTCAACAACGAGTGCCTACAATTTTTCTCTTCCCCACTCCTCACAAGCATACCCCCTCCTCTTCTTCTCCTCCTCTTCATATTTTTCCTAGATCTTCCCTCTTCTTCATATTATTTTTCATAGATCTTCCTCTTCTTCTCCTCCCTCCAACTTCTGCAAATACAACTCCTTTCTTGTGTTGATATTGAGCACCTCCTCCTCTACAGATCCGTTGCGCCTCCTTCTCATACATCCACTACCACCGCCCCTGGTCTTTCTATTGTGAGCTCATAATCACCACCCTACCGTCAAATTGTTTTTGTGCAGGTCATGCCACAAATGTATAGCGGTTGCTTCAAATTGAAGATCGGGGGTTAGTATTTTAGTCCGGTCAAGCAAGTCGGGTTGGGTTGATCCATTTTTTACGGGTCGGGTTCAGGTTTAACCTAAATGGATCAAGCTTAAACGGGTCGGGTTCAAGTTTTAACGGGTCAACCCGTATCCAACCCGAACGCAACCTGATCCAGCCCTATTGCCACCCTAGTCTTACATACGGATATAGGTGAAGAGAAAGGTTGTTATATATAGATGACCAAGACTGGGACAGTAGAAATTAAGTTGAACTTGAAAGGAGAGAATTCAATGGCCTTTATTAAGGATAAGGATATAATGGCTCCAAATGGAAAATGGAATGTAAATGGAGAAATAAATATTCTGTGGAATAAAATGGCAAGTTATATTACACAAGGTAGCAAAAGGACCTAGGAGAAGCAAGAGTGAGTTGCCTTTAGAAGATAGTTGGTGTTAGAACGAGGAAGTCCAAAAGCTGTTAACGTCTCAAATGAACAAAAAATCTAGGAATCATGGTTATGAAATTGGAGATATAATATAAAAAAGGCTAAATTACAACTTGATGTCCTCAATTATTTGAGTTTTTCAACTTGATATTCTCAACTTTGGTAGGTGCTAACTTAATACCCTCTCCCAACTAATATTTTTAACTTGGTACCATCCGTCAATACAGAGTTAAGTTTTTAGTTAAAAAAAAGAAAAGAAAACAATATTCCTAAATTACCCCCCTTCCCATTCCACCACAACCCCTCCCCACTACTGCCTAACCCTAACCCCTCTCCTGCATCCACCCCCTCCTGCATCCGCCGCTCCCCCACCCTCCCATGCACCGCCCTCCCCCCCTACCCCCACCACCCGCCGTCGCCCTCATGCTGCCCGCGCCCCCCGCGCATGTGCCGCCTTGCGCTCGCGCCGCGCCCACGGCTGCTGTTGCTTGCTGCTACTGTGCCTCCCCCCATCCTCGCCGCCCGTGCTGCCTTCGACCCCCCTCCCCCCTCCCCCCCCCCCCCCTCCCGCCCTCTCCCCCCTCATGCGTCGCCTGCGACCCCTTGCCCTCGCGCCACCCGTACCCCACGCGCACGTGCCGCCCCCTCACCGCCTTCGACCCCCCGCTCTCGTGCCGCCCGCACCCAACGGGCACGTGCCGCCCCCTCGCCGCGCTGTCCCGCGCACTCGTCTGAGCCGCGCCCACTGCTGCTGCTACTTGCCGCCCTGCTCATTGCTGTTGCGCCTCCCCTCCGTCCGACTGCCAGCGCCGTAGAGAGAGGGGGGGAGTTGCCGGAGAATGTGGGAGGAGAGAAAATATGGAGGGGCTTTTTTTTTGTCTTTTTACTCCTTCGGTTAACACCGTTAGGGAAAGGAGGGAGATAGAGGGTATTAAATTAGCACCTATCAAAGTTGAGGGTATCAAGTTGAAAAACTCGAATAATTGAGGGTATCAAGTTGTAATTTAGCCTATAAAAAATATAAAAGAAGAATCTAGGAAAGTAATTAGCATGACAACATTAGGTTGTGTATGTCTATATAACTATATATATTGGTCTCGACAAGCTCCAACTTAAGTCATTAGCAATTGAAGGCACAAGTGAAGTACATTAGTTAGAGACAATTTATGTGTATGTCTATATAAGTATATATATTGATGTCATCAAGTACCAACTTAAGTCACAAACAGGTAAGATGTTCGAATTCCTTGGCCATACTGTGCAAAATTTTGAAGTGGGATGAACCGAGATATTCTGGTAACAGATGATTAGGAGTCATACTTGGAGGATTGGCCTATCCGGTAAAGGATTGTACAATGGAGGTTATTGAGAGTTGCTCTTGCAATGAAGGTCGACCTTAAATGGATTGAGAAAAAGATGCAATAGACGCAAAAATCGTGACTTGACGTGTAGAGTGACTTGATATATAGAGATCATAAACAGGCATAGCCCCTGGAGCTTAGCACATGAATAAAGACCCGAGCTTAGTCAAGGTAGTAAGAAGTAGAATTATCATTCCATTATCTATTATTTCCCTCCAAAATTTGAATATTGACATAGACATCTAAATTCAACAAAGTCAAGTTCATCATCATCATCAACCATGCTTTCTCCTATTAGAATGAGGTCTGGTATGGTGTAAGAAAGCTCCATAGAAGAGTTGACAAAGTTTATGCCCAAACGTTGACCTAACGTCAACCCTTTATGTTAGTGTCAAATTCCTAGTTAAGGTAGTTATGAGCATGAGAGGGTTATATCATAAAACCTGGTGGCCAGTTGGCTGGTAGACCTACCTGTTGGATTGTAGTTTAAGCTCATGCAACCAATGAACACCCTCCAAGTTTTCCTAAACTGTAAAGAATATAGACTAAGATTTAAGATCATACAATTTGTTATAGGAAATTGCATTCATCTCTATGACACGTTACTCCAAAGAGTGAAGGAATGACAATCCCAAAGAATAAAGTGAAGTTAAATTTATCAAAATGGTCCTTACTTTAAAAGGTCAACATCAAATTTTATGGAAATAAATTTTGGTACAATGTTGGTCTACACCCTTCTTTAATATCTATATTTGGCTTTACCGAAATCAAACTTAGGATAGGTTTTGTACTGAAAGTCTAGGCTGCTAAAGCTTTTCGTAAAGCAGCAGCTAGAAACCCAGCCTTTGTAGGACTGTTGAGCACATCTAGAGGGAGGGAGGTGAATAGCGTGTGTGCGTGTGTAGCGGAAATAATCACCAATTAAAAGTTAAGCAGTTATATATTATGACTGGTAAAAGACGATAAATAAAATGCGGTAAAGTAAGAGATAAGAGAATCAAATTCAGTGACACAGCGATGTATACTGGTCTCCCTCTGAGAGGACTACTCCAGTCTCGAATACTCTTGCTCGATGTTAATCTACTATGGCACAAGCTAATTGAAAGCTTGTAGTCTTACAACATCGTGCTTGGTGACGAGCGCACAGCCGACTCCACAAAATGATTTAAAAAACTAGAACATTTTCTGAATTGCAACCTCTGATACAACTCTTCAGTACCAAAACTCTAGATTGAACAGAACTGTACTGGCTTTGGCTAAGAGTGGTATAGGTTTGATTTGAAAGCTTTATCTCGTAGAAAATACTTTAGAATAGATAGAGAAGAGAATGAATGAGTGATTTGAAATGGTGGAAATTTATCTCTATTTATAGTGTTTTTGCAGACCGAATTCGGACATAATTCGGATGCCTGAATCTCGCATTCGAACGTTGTAGGCAGATATGGTGGAAGACGAAAACAAATTTGAAACTGACCTGGCCGAACTCTGGCTGAACTTGGGCCGAGTTTTGTCCGAGTTTTGCCTAGGTTAGGTTAGAACTTTTGGATCAAAACAGTTAGGTTTTGGTCTTTTTGGATATGTGGACGTTTTGGATTTGAATATGTAAGCTTTTTAGAAAGTGGACTGATAAAACCTAAGCCAGTACCAATCATGATCAACCTCACAAATATTTCCTAGACTCAATAAAATTGAAAAATACATAAGAAAATATAAAGAGCTTGATCTTGATTCCAGTGCGATATTGGTTCTTTGATGGCGATGTAATGTCTGTACTTTGAAGCGGTAGGATGTAGACGTAGTTGCATGCGTTCTTCTTATCTGACACCTGTAATCCTGTAGCAGTATGTATATTTTGTGTATCGACCAAAGTTGATGTTGATTATCAAAATCAGGTGTGATCATTAACCAATGTGCCAACAATCTCTCCCATTTTGATAATTGACAAACTTTGAGTCTATACCAAAATATAACGAAAATAATATAACTTCGAAGTATATACCTGACTTTTTCTGAATCGTTCTGAATCGAGAAAATTTTGGTACGTGTATGTATGGCACTTTCTACCCCCTTTGTCATGTACTCAAAATGTGGCTCCTCTGCAATTTGTGAAGCCAACAATATATAACAAAAAAAAAAGCAGAGTAATATCCAAAAATAATGATAAGAACGAACAAGCCAGCATCTCAAGTATGATAATATCAGCAGTAGCAAAAAAAACTGAGTAATAGATGAAATCTACGAAGATAACATAAAAACAACTATAGCTGAAAATGAGTTCAAAGTTCATAAACAACTAGAACTGAAACATTGCAAAATACTACATATAGTCCAAACTGAGAGACCCATTTGGTACCAATTGACCAGTAGGTTTAAGAACAAGTTCCCAAACTTGGTTTTTCTCAAATTAATTAAGTTCCTCTTGCATGACATCAATCCAAAACTCATCATTAAAAGCATCTGCTACTGTCTTAGGTTCTACTTAAGAAATGAATATTACATTTGCTGCTATATCTCTAGTAGAAGAACGCGTACCTACGCCTTTGGATACATCACCTATTACGAGTGTTTCGTGATGGTCTGGCATGAATTTCATTCTCTTTGGTAGACTTTCCAGATAGTTCTTGTTGGTAGCAGTATCTTCTGGTGTCGTGGGTTTGCTTTGTACATTCTCATCATCACTGTTGCTAGATCTCTGACTATTGAGCTTATCAAAAGTAACGTTAATCGATTCTTCAACAATCATAGACCTTTTATTAAAAATTATGTATCCCTTACACTTGGCAGCATACCCGAGAAATATCCTTCGTCTGCCTTCGAGTCGAACTTACCCAAGTTATCAAACAACGACAGCCAAAAACTTTGAAATACAAAATGTTTGGGATCTTTCCAAATCATAATTCATAAGGGATTTTCTTTGAGATAGGTCGAATTAACACCCTATTTAAAACATGACAGGATGTATTAACAGCTTTTGCCCAAAACTATTTAGGAAGATTATGCTGATTCAGCATGACTCTAGCCATTTCGCTTAGAGTACGATTCTTCCGCTTCACAACACCATTTTGTTGAGGAGTTCTAGGACAAAAAAATCGTGGTAATATCCACTATCATTACAAACCTTTTTGAAATTAGCATTTACGAATTCGCCACCATGATTACTTCGGATTCGAGTAATCATGAAGCCTTTTTCGTTTTGTACCTTTTTGCAAAATATTTGAAATTCAAAAATGGTATCACTTTTGTTTGATAAAAAGAAAATCCAAGTATAGCGAGAGAAATTATCGACTATAAAGCGTAGAGTTTACCGCCAAGACTAGCGACTCTACTAGGACCAAATAAATCCATATGAATTAACTGCAAAGGTCTCGAAGTACTTGCAACGTTGATGGATTTAAACGATGACCTAGTTGCTTTGTTCTTTTCACAGTCAGCACATACCATATATCTCTTGAATGTAATCTATGCGAGTCCTTTTACCAGCTTTTTGGTGCATAGCCTTGAGATAATGTCCATATTTGCATGTCCTAACCTCATGTGCCATAGCCAGCTTTCATCCTGATTGGCTACTAGGTACTTTCCTGCATTGTTAGTACGTTCTAGAAAGAAAACATAAATATTATCTTCCCAAATCCCTTCATATACGTGATTTTCGGTAGACATTTCATAGATAGAACATGTCTTTCACAAAGTTGATGCCATAACCATTATCTGCCAAGTGACTTATGCTCAATAGGTTATGTTTCAACTCTGTGACTAGACAGACGTCTTTTATTTCTGGATAGGGAGACATACCAGCAGTGCCGTTACCAATAATATCACCTCTCAGATTGTTGCCGAAGGAAACATATCATTCTTTCTTTATTGATAGGTAGCAAATAAAGATGCTTCACCTGTCATGTGTCGCGAACATCCGGTATCGAGTATCCACTTGCTTTTAGCATAAGAGGGTTGAGGGTCGACCTACAAAACGAGTAGATGAATTCTTTGGTACCCATTTCTTCAAGGGTCCATTATGATTAGTCTTAGGAATCCAAGCAAGTAAATTTGTGTCAACAAGCTTTCTAGCTCTATAATATTGTGATATGTGCCCGTGTGTACTACAATATGTGCATGTGAGTTTTGAAAATGTGCTCTTTGTTTCTATGTTGACATTCTTATGTGTCTTTCTTGGAAACCTGTATGTGAAAGCATGATTGTGAGAAGCGTGTTGCTTAGGTACTTTCTTTGGTTTAGTCCTTTGTGGTGTATGTTTGGCATTAGGACTAACCTTAGGCCGTGTAACATGGATAACCTGTTTGCCTAACTTGATCTCTAACTTTTTAGAGATCACACAAGACTCCTCATATTTGGCAGTTATATGTATGAGTCTTTGCTCAGTGACTAAGTGTCTCTTCTTCTCTATGTCATATAACTCTTGTACCTTGACATAGTCTCTTTCTTTCTTCTCTATGGTGAGGATAGCCTCATGATAGTCTACTTTAAGCTTGGCTATCTCTTCCGTGTTACCAGTAGTAGATGTCACTTTAATGCCTTCAATAAAATTAGACAGTCTAGCTACTTCGGTTGTGTGTACCTTAATCTCTTTGCGAGGTTGCTTGTACTTGTCTAACACATTTTTGTGTTCTTCAAGTAGTTCGTTAAAGGCATTTTCTAATTCATCGAAAGTAAAATCATCATACAAAGGGTTTTTAGATACCTTATCAAATGCCATTAGACAGACATTCGTAGTGCTGTTGGGTCTGTCCTCCTCCTCTGATTCACTGGCCTCACTTTCGTGCCAGATGCTTGTGTTAGCGTACTTTCAACTGGTTGTAGTTTTTCTACTCAATCTTGATCGGTTATATGGACTGCTCTTCTTTGACAGTGGATAGTCCTTCTTTATGTGCTCTGATTTCTTACATCCGAAGCAGATTGTTTCTTCTTCATTGCTTTCGTGGATGTCCTTCTTTCGGTTTGATCTCTCAAGCTTCAAGAACTTTCTGAAATTTCTGACTAGCAGGGCCTGTTCATCACCATCGGAATCTTCTTCGTCAGAGTCATTGCATGAGACTCTTCGGGCTTGTGCTTTGAAGGCAATTGATTTCTCTTTGGGAGTTGCTTCTTCAAATTCTTGTAAGTCCAGCTCATGGGTCATGAGCTTGTCCATTAGTGTCTCCAACGTCATCGTGGTGAGATCGTTTCCTTCTATGATCGCAGTGGACTTCGGGTTCCAATTCTTGGTTAGAGCCTGTAGAACCTTCCTAATCTTCTCGTGATTGCTGTAATCCTTACCAAGAGACTGTAAAGGATTAGTAATATCGAGGAAACGAGTGAACATCTGTGTAATTGACTCACCGGATTTCATCTTGAAAGATTCGTATTCCTGTATTAGTCTACTGATTTAGGATTCCTTCACTTGGGAAGTTCCTTCATGAGTTACCTCAAGAAGTCTCCAAATTTTATTAGACGTCGTACAGGTTGATACGCGATTGAACTCGGTTTTGTCAATTGCACATAATAGTGCATTGATGGCTCGTGCATCTCGTCTTTTCATGCTCCGTGTATTTGTCATGTGGCTTGTCTACTATTACACCATCAATCATTGTTCTAGGCGGTTTCTTATAACCGTCTATAACTATCGACCAAAGATCGAAGTCCAGTGATTTAAGAAAGAAACTCATCCCTATTTTTCAGTATGTATAATTTGTTCCATCAAATAGTGGGGGTCTATTTGTGGATTGTCCTTCACCGTTGAATATAGATTTAACGGCTGCCATAGATATATATACTCTAGA
Organism: Iris pallida; assembly: GCA_029216955.1. Taxonomy (NCBI): domain Eukaryota; kingdom Viridiplantae; phylum Streptophyta; class Magnoliopsida; order Asparagales; family Iridaceae; genus Iris; species Iris pallida. The sequence continues at coordinate 20,947,423 of JANAVB010009596.1, read as the reverse complement.
TGGTTATGTATATGTATATCTTGCTCTGATACCAATTGTAGGACCATTGAGCACCTCTAGAGGGAGGGGTGAATAGAATGTGTGCATGTGCAGCGAAAATAATCACCAATTAAAAATTAAACAACTATATATTATGGCAGGTAAAAGACGGTAAATAAAATGCGGCAAAGTAGAAGATAAGAAAATCAAACTCAGTGACACAGCGATGTATACTGGTCTCCCTCTGAGAGGACTACTCCAGTCTCGAGTACTCTTGCTCGATGTTAATCCACTATGACACAAGCTAATTGAGAGCTTGTAGTCTCTTATAACACCGTGCTTGGTGACGAGCGCACGATCGACTCCACAAAATGATTTCAAAAATTGGAACGTTTTCTGAATTGCAACCTTTGATACAACTCTTCAGTACTAAAATTCTAGATTGAACAAAACTGTAGTGGCTTTGGCTAAGAGTGGTATAGGTTTGATGTGAAAGCTTTATCTCGTAGAAAACACTTTAGAATAGATAGAGAAGAGAATGAATGAGTGATTTGAAATGGTGAAAATTCATCTTATTTATAGTGTTTTTGCAGACTGAATTCGGGCAGAGTTCGGGCTGAGTTCGGATGCCTGAATCTCACATTCGAACGTTGTAGGCAGATATGGTGGAAGACCAAAACAAATTTGAAACTGACCTGGCCGAACTCGGGCCGAGTTCTATTCGAGTTCTGCCTAGGTTAGGTCAGAACTTTTGGATCAAAACATTTGGGTTTTGGGCTTTTTAGAAAGTGGACTGATAAAACCTAAGCCCGTACCAATCCTGATCAACCTCACAAATATTTTCTAGACTCAATAAAATTGAAAAATACAGAAGAAAATATAAAGAGCTTGATCTTGATTCCGGTGCGATATTGGTTCTTTGATGATGATACAATGTCTGTACTTTGAAGCGGTAGGATGTAGACGTAGTTGCATGCGTTTTTCTTATCTGAAACCTGTAATCCTGTAGCAGTATGTATGTTTTGTGTATCGACCAAAGTTGACGTTGATTATCAAAATCAGGTGTGATCATTAACCAATGGGCTAACAGCCTTAACTAGGTGCTATCTCACCTTTATACCTTTTGGTGGTCTACTTATCGACGATCCACACAGTTCATTAAGATCCCCATGTTCTCGATCGTTTGCGGATTAAAACTGATGTCATACAGTGATTTTTAGTGGCCTCAATCTCCACACCTGTGAATTATGTAATGATGAATAAGCCTGGCCAGTTATGAGATGAACTTTAGAGTAAACATAAGCCTGGCCAGTTATGAGATGAGCTTAGAGTAAATATAATTGCCTGAATCTTAAGTATACTTGGGAAATCTTTATTCATGAGAGAGAGAGATGGTTAAAAACAATCCTTGTCATGAGTTGGAAAAAGTAATGTTATTCTGCTGTATGTTATAGGTGCCTTCAGATTTATTCTTTGGGAAGAAAATGATTCTGAAGTTGAAACCTCATGAGAGTTCGTTTTTCTGTTTGGTCATATATTTATGTTTTCTTGAGTCATAAGCAGATCTATCCCGTCTCACTTGTATATGACTGACAGGATGCAGCGTCGCAAAGGACAATTTATTGGGAAGGCAACTCCTCAAGAAGGGGCATCTGCCTCAAGCTGCGATCCTTCTCAGAGCCCAAATCAAGATGATACTCCTCGAGATACTAAGTGAGTTCTTTATCCTTTTTATTGTTTTTGTATGATGGTTTTTGGCAGATGATATCACCCCCAGTTCTTATAAATTTTTAGTTTTCATTAGTTTTTTGCCCATTTTCTTCTGAGCTTCAAGTGATCATTGTAGATGTCAAAACTGTGGCATCAGCGAAAAGTTGACACCTGCAATGCGGCGTGGACCTGCTGGTCCAAGGTCTCTTTGCAATGCGTGCGGGCTAATGTGGGCTAACAAGGTTCATACTCAAATTTCATTTCTACTATCACCTCATGTTCAGTTTTATTTCCTTCTTGAAATCCTTGGTAAATGTTATCTTGAATTTTCTTCTTATCACATCTGTTTATGTTAGGAGAGTTCTATCGCATAGAAAGTTTAGGTGAATGTACACTTTATTCCGGTAGCACTTAATTTGTAGCGGTAGCTGATATGATGAAGTTTCTCCCAGGTCTAATGTGCATGCTTTGTGCAAGATGGAATTAGTTCTTATATAGAAACTTCTGTTGGTTTGTCTTCAAGAGAGTTGACATAATTGCATCTGTTTTTCATATCTACTCTGTGACCTTTGTGTGAATGACTAGGTCCAGTAATACAGGAATATTTTGTTCACTTTTAATGTTACTGAGAAGTTTTCTTGTAGCCCTAAACCTATTGCTCTAGCATTCTATATAGACATGAGTTGTCTGATGTGTCATGAAGAATTCTCATCTCTGGTTTCAACTGATAGAACCCTCCTATGGCAGAAGGGGATCCTGAATAACGATGGAAATGCATGCAAAAGCCTTAAAGATGGGTGGGAGAAGAAAATCTTGGAGAAATTACTGTGAACTTTATTTAGTATTTCCATTATTTTTCCTTGATTTTGGAATGGCACTATTTATTAGATTGGTTTGACGACTTCCATAAACATAATGAGTTCCAATAAGTGAGTGAGGGTTTTATCATGTTCATTCCACCAGGCCACCATTGACTAGCTAGCATCTTATGAATGATAGATGTATCTGTTATCATAATAGTTTAATGATATTTGTGATATGCGTGTTCTGTAACTTATGGAACAATAACAACAATCCTTATCATTTCAAATTTTGGGGTTGGCTGCGTGAATTGAATTTATGCATTCAGCTTTATTGAGGCCCATCTCCGCAGGAACACAAGCAAGCCTCTTAACTTTTATTTACTTATGTTTTCTTTGACCTATCCCCTCACCATCACCCTCCTTGAGTAGCATCCTTAACTGGTGCATCCATGGGATCTCTGACGAACAATATTTCCTCATATTATCCTCAATAAAAGATCTCTCTAATCTCCTACAAATAAATTCATTTTCTAATCTACCTTTTTTGGCTAACCATTTATCCATTTCAAATATCTCATTTCGACACAAATTTTCTGGCAGGCTCAGCATTCAGATCATGAATAATGGTAAATCTTTCTATTATTCAGATCATGAATAATGGTAAATCTTTCTATATACTTTTTTTTCATGTAGCTTTAGGGGATCTTTCTATGACATAAGACTCCAAATGTATTTCTCGACTACAATCATCTAGCATTGATTCTGTGACAAACATCTTGAATAACACCGTGCTGAATGATTAATCATCAACAGCAAAGCCTTTATCCTAAAATTTTGGAGGAATCTTCTTCTTCCATTCGGCTCTCTAAGGGCTATGTCCTCTGTAACACTAATAAGATCTGAATCTTTCTTTAATACTTCATACCAGGTTAGTCTAGGCCTACCTCTAGTCCTAGCGGCTCTATTAATTTCTATATTATCACTCCTATTTACGGGAGTATTTATTGGTCTGCGTTGTCCAAACCACCTAAGTTGATTTTCTCTCATTGACGCCATCTCCAGCTTTCCATGGATAAACTTATTTCTTATTATATTCTTTAATGTATTGTCATTCATTCATGATATCATTTCAACTACACTAACGTTCTGAGCATATTGTTTCTTAATTGTCCAACACTCTGATTCATAAAGCATGATTGGTTTTATAGCAGTCTTGTAGATTTTTTTTTCATCTTTAAAGGGTTCATGTGATAACAAAGTACTCCTCTATTTTAAGCTTTATGCATGACATCCTTCTCAATCTCTCGATTATGATGAATGCTTGTTCCTAAATAGCAAAAGTTAGCCCTCTTAGGTATCTCTTGTCCATCTATATGGACTTTGCGCTCATTTCTCTTTGACTCCGGGTTGAAATTATATTTCATATGCTCTATTCTCGTTCCACTAATCCTAAATCCCTTATATTCCAAAGTCTCCATTCATACTTCTATTTTAGTGTCTCATCCTTCTCTACACTCATCAACCAACACAATATCTTCAACAAACATCATATATTATGTGACCTCCTCCTGGATATGTCTAGTAATTTCGTCCGTAACTATTGTAAAAAGGTAAGGACTCAATGTTGATTCTTGATGTAAGCCAATAGTAATAGAGAATAGGTTACTATCTCCTCTAATATTCGCAAGGTCATTGTAACTCTACCGTACATATCCTTAATAATCTTAATATAACTGCTAGAAACTTGTTTTTTCTTGAAAGTCCACCACATTATTTTTCTAGGAGCTCGATCATACGCTTTTTCTAAGCCAGTAAAAACCATATGTAAATCTCTCTTTTTTTGCTATAAATCTTTCATTTAATATTCTTAGTAATTAAATGGCTTTCATAGTAAATATTTTTGGCATAAAACCAAACTGATTTTATGAAATTCTAGGTCTTTTCTTAATTTGTGCTCAATTACTCTCTCTTATAGTTTCATGGTACGACTCATAAGCTTAATTCCACAATAATTGTTACAACTTTGTATATCTTTCTTGTTCTTATATATGACTACTAAAAGAAATTATATATGACTACTATAAGTATAATATTACTTCCCTATTCATCAAATATCTTCTTAGTCCTTAAGATTTTATTGAATAATTTAGTAAGCCACATCAATCATTTATTCACTAAACAGTTCTAAATCTCAATAGAAATATCATTAGGTCCTATCGCTTTTTCATTCTTCATTTTCTTTAATGCATCATTAACTTCAGAAATTCTAATTTTACAACAATAGCAATATGACTTATTCCGAGCTAACTCTAAATCTAAACAAATATTTTCTAGGTTGCTCTTATTAAATAATTTGTGAAAATAAATCTTCCACCTCTCCTTTATATCATTATATTTTAGTAATACCTTTTGGTCGTCGCTCTTGATACACTTAATATTACCTAAATCTTTGCTTCTCCTTTGCCTACTTAGCAAGCCTATAAATATCTTTTTCTTCTGCAGTTTCTAACCTTATATATATAAACAATCATAGCCTTAGATTTAGCTTCACTAACTGTTTTCTAGCTTCTTTTTTTGTTACTTTATATTTCTTAAGGCTTTCGTTACTTTTGCACTTTTGCCAATCTTTATAGGCAATTCTTGTTGCCTTAATAACTTTTTGAACTTACTCATTTTACCACCAACTTTCTCTCAAGGTCTAACCGTTGCCTTTGACACTCCTAGAATCTCTCGTGTTAATTTTTGTATACAACTTGTCATATTGTACCACATAACATTAAAATCTACTTCTATGTCCCATCGTCCTTCCTTTATCATCGTATTCTTAAAATTTATTAAGTTCTCTCCTTTCAAGTTCCACCATTTATTCTTGGTCTCGTCTCCACCCTAGCCTTTCTCTTCCATCTCCTAATGCTAATATCTAAGACCATCAACCTGTGATGATTGGTTAGGCTCTATCCTACTGTAACTATAAAATCTTTACATGATAGTCTAACCTTCCAAGTAAGAAAGTAATCTATCTGGCAAATATTGGGTCCGTTCTTAAAGTAATTAAAATTTTATTTCTCTTCCCAAAATAAGTATTTTCCATTATAAGATCATATGAAAGTGCAAAATCAAGGATTTTATTGTCTCCTTCATTCATAACTTCATATCTATAACCTCCATCCACGTTATCATAATCATTGTTATCCTTTCCAACATGACCATTTAAGTAGTCTCTCGTATATAATTTTTCAGCTCCATGTACTCCTTGAATTAAACCATTCATATGTTCCTAAAATTCATTTTTCGAATTTTCGTGTAATCCTATTTAGGGTGCATATGCACTAATAACATCCTCCCATAATATTAACTTAATTGATATTATCCTATCTCCTATTCTTACATCTACAACACTATTTGTAGTGATTTGTCCACAAGTATTTGTACCATAATTCTATGTCTCGTTTCACCTATATACCAAATTCGAAAACCACTAGTATCAATTCCTGAATAACAAAACTTCCCACTCTGGTAGTTCTTGATGATCAATTTATTGTTCCCCATCCCTTCGTATACTCTTGTAAGGCACTTATATTAACCTCCAGGAAATATGAACTATATTTTCCTGCGATATAGTAATTTTTTTTTTGTCATTTTTAAAAAAAATGTTGACTATGCATCATCTTAACTAGTTACATACATAGCTTGACCTGACTATATATTCTGAAGAGGTCAGTTTGTAGGATATTGATGTATGTCAGCCAGGTCAGTGTTGTAACAAGTTGTTAGTAATGTTACTAGCCAAGATGGTTCAGCAATCTAGAGGTCTTCTGTGAGTCGGACCCATATGATGGAAAACTTTGCATCAGGCTTTCGTAGTAGATATATCTGGCTGCAGGTTACAAATCTCTCATGCTTTCCATCTTCGCACATACTGCTAAGGTCAAATGACAATGCTGCACTGCATCTTGCTATATTTGGTAGAGGTCTTCAAACACTCGAGCCATCTGTTTCCCGAGATCATTAACTTCTGAATTCTCTTTCTACTGATGGTCATATCCATAGGTGGAAGCAAGTTGGGGCCAGATGCTGCACATGTCCCACCTGGAAATCAAAAATTTCTATATACTGAATATAAGTGCATCTCAATAAAAACCACGTTCATCCTCAATTTAAATCACTCATATGGAGTTGGTTTTTTTTTTTATAACTAATTGGGTATCTTTCTATTAAAATTTAATAAACAATCTTTAAATTCTAGTTCTCTTTTCAATATACGATAGGCACATTCTTATCTCATTAGACTTCTAATATGGATTTAGCTATGTTGTTAAAGTCACCGCCTTTTTGGTGCCCCGACGGTGCCGACAGTTTTTACATATAGGGTGCCCCACCCCTCTGTTTTGGCACCCCAAAATGCCTTTGGCACCTTTGGGCGCCTAGAAGATCCGCCCAGGCCCAGGCGGTGACTAGACTGGACGTTTTTCTTTAAAATCGGTTGGACTTGTTAGTTGTTACTAAGGAATTACAAATGGATAATTATGTATATGCTAGACGCAAAATTTTAATAATCCAAAGGCCATGGACTTGAGCAAAAAAAATGTGTTTGAAAACTAAGACTTAATTACAAGTAACAAAAAAGATTTGACCAAAGGATATTTAGCAACCCAAACAACCAACTGTTGGGCTTCCTTCTCCATCTATCTCTGCAACCAGGAGAGTATTCTCTACTTCTACATCATCTCATGCCTCATCAAGTTCACCACTTCATCTTCAATATAACAAGCCATCAACTTCAACACCAAGTCAAACACTCAAGGATATGCCAATCTTTTTTTTTTCCACTTTATTGATCTATGAGACTATGTTTATTAATTTGTTTTTACTTCTAGCATTTAGTAGCATACAATGAATATTGAGACTATGAAATGCTAATGTTTAGTTTTATTAATTAATTTGAGTTTTTTTTTTTGCATAAGAGACACAATTTACATAATGTATACTAGGGAGATCACCGTTAAAGCGCCTTGACCCTGCCCCGTCCCTCTTATTTTAGACCCCACCTCCCCGCTTAGCGCCCCTCCGCGCCATATAACATATAGGGATTTAGATATAATCAGATTCTCCCAGGAGATTTTTTTTCAAATAATCTAAAATTATTTACAGGACTTTCCAACTTCTTTGTATGCATATTCTCATCTGTTTAGTTTGGTTTCTCCTTTTCATCTTATTTTCTTTCTCGAATTTCAACCAAAAAGAAAAAGAAAACAAGAAAACCAAAAAAATACAAGACTATCAGAAAAAAAATTTGCTTGAAGAAATGATAAAAAGGAAAAAAGAAGAAGCTAGACAGGTAAGTATCTGTTTTGTTATTTTTATGTATTAATAGGGTTGTGCCTAAAAAGTTGTTTTCATGTATGAAATTTTCATTAATTGTAATTTTTTTTTTTTTCATTTTTCATTTTCTTCTTCTTCAAGTGTTCTATCAGTTTCTTTTTTCTTCCGAGTGTTTACAAGTTAAAACCAAATGCTCCATATAATTGAGGTCTAGTTTGGTTCCCATTTGAAAAGAAGTATTTGTCATTTTTCCGCATTTTGGCAAGAATGGAAAAAATATACCTTGTTTGGTATAAAAAAACTTGCCGTTTCAAAATAACTGTGAAAAGGCTGTTCCAAGTTGGACGGTGGGTTGGGCATCTGTAGTTTGCCTATTTCTCGATTTAAATTGGAACCAAACTAGTACGTAGTAGTGCACCACCTGACATATAGTCCTGGCTCTGCCCCTGTTCACATTGCTGACCTATGACCACTCTGTGGTCCAGAAACGAGTCTTCTCCACATTATTTTGTAATATCTATAATGTCTTAAATACTATAAAAAAATCTTTCCTCTTTGATTATTACATGAACTAGGCTAGAATATTGATTGTGTTTTAAATATAATAATAAACTGATTAGCCAAATCTTAATAGCAAATTACTTGACATGACGAGGGGCAGTGTCAAGCTCGGCTCATTTACAGCTGGAGCTTATTGAGCTGAGCTCGGGCTTGAAAACTATGTTCAAGCTCGAGGTCATGTGGGCTTGCATGCAGCTGGCTCTGCTCTATAGCAGCTTATTGCTGCTTGAGCTTGAGTGAATTGTACATGAAGTATAGGGAAAAAGTTGAATTAGTCCTGGACTGGGCTTGTTTAGTAACCCCAGTAGCATTAGCAATTTCAATTAGGGGAGCGAGTTGGTTTTGTTTCTTTCTCTATTAAGAAAAATAAGCATTTAATTAGTTGACGGAGTTGATTCTTAGTCAGGTTAATAGTCAATCCGAGTCAAGCCGACTACAGTACTGATTGAGCTTGTTCGTGAGCTCACTGGCCAAGCTTCCCATGTTCAAGCTCAGCTCACAAAGCCATTCAAGCTCATTCATGCCTTCAAGCTTGGCTCGTAAAAGAAGCCCAGTCTAGTGGAGCTCATGAGTTGAGATGTTCATTTGCAGCCCTACACTTGTCAGCTTAATTCTTGTTATTATTGTAGACAAATATGGTATGTTTTAGGTCTAGGCGCCATGTGGACTTGGGTTTTTGGCAACCCTACCTTAGTGCCATAAACAAATAGGTATTATCAACTGATGAAATCCAATAGAAAAATTATGATCTTGTGTCAATATGGATGTTCTACAGATATGATTCTGCGATAACAAGCAACATGAATGATGAATATTCTGGTTTAGACTCTTAACTTGTTAGCACTGACCTTCATGAAAGTTTTATATTCTATAGCTTGTCTTATGTGGCTTCTCTCCAGTGTTAGTCCTGCATCAAGTGCAAAATGCTGCCTTGTCTTGTCTTTGTGTCTCAATCATGCTCCGGAAACACATACCAATGGGATTATGAAGAGGTGTGTGTGTGTTGGGGGGGGGGGGGGGGGGGTGTCACATCACACTAACTCTTTTTTTATAAAAATAATGATAGAAAGTCTCAAACAACAATTAGTTATAAGTATAATAAATCACTAGTAATTAGATTACAAAATTGTGTCTAATAGAGCTTGTTAAAATTAGGCTATTTTTTTTTTTTTTGAAAGGGAAAAGATTATGTACATCAAGATCTGAACACAATACTACTAGTCAAAATAGTACATTTTCCCACCAGGTGCACTGATAACTATTGGTGCAATCATTTTACCCATATATCCATCTATTTTTTTAACTTAAGAAAAAAAAAAATAGCATTTCAAAAGGAATTAAGACACCCAAGAATAATTAACAAATATGTATCTTATAATATCTATATTATTAATGTGTCAATTCTATTCCTTAAAAAGATTAAATGTTTCAAAAGGCGCTTCTAGATGCTAAGGACTGAAGCTCGTCTTCGGTTATATAAATTATATTTCTTTGTTATTATAAAGGTGTATAAGTTCATTGCGTCAAAGAAACTAATTCATATCTCTAGCCCTAAAGCCTTAAAAGATAAAAAGGAGGGAGGAAACTGATAAGGGGAGGGAAAGGAGACTACTATTGCAAGTTGGCAACAGACACTACTAAATATGCTGCAGGAAACCTGGTCATTGACCACCACAGGAACCCCTACTTTTTGGTTGATGACTGATGACAGCGGCTGCTGGTGTTACGCATGTGATGGAGACAGAAATGCCTACTGATTTGCAGCTGATAGAGTTTGCGTCCGGAAAAGCAGCTAGTGGTTGCCGAGAGACGCTATTGGTCATGTTGCCGCTAGCATAGTTATCAGACCTGGAACATAAACCCGGTCAAGGCTTCAGGTCACTGTTGCCGCTGGCATATTGCTTGTGATGGAGGCATAGTAAATGCAGGCTGCGATGGTGTAAGCCTCCCACAGGCTGTAAACTAAACTTTGGTGGTATTAACTGTGCAGGTCAGACAGAGTTGGGGGGGGGGGGGGGGGGGGAGCTATTGCTCGGAATATGGAGGGTGTCTTCGTATCCGTTTTTGTTTGTTTTGAGGAGTCCCCTTTTTCTTTAGCTAGCCTGGCTAAAGTGTTCTTTAGATGCCTGGCTTTCTTTCACAACCAAGGCTTTGATATCAATGAGGTTGAGGTGGATTCAGCTTCCTGATTCAGCTTATTGGCGGTGATCGTACAGATTGGAGAATGGTTTATCAGTACCGCTTAATTCAGGATATCCAAAAGGGTCACGGATTTTGCGTTCATCACTTTCACTCCAAGGTAAATGGAGTTGCATTGGCTATTGCTCGCGAAGGAAGGGTCTTTAAACCTCAGCATCAATTCAGCTCCTGGACTTCATTGCCTTGCAAAGCTAGAAGAGAATACTTTTTGGGTTTGGAGGGCTTTTGCTCCTTTTTTTTTTTTTTTTGAAAAACAGAATTTATTGATCACAAAAGAGCAAAGGCTCAAGGGTGGCGCCAGGAGATAGTCCGAACGACCTACAAAAGCAAAAAGGTCGGGGCAAACTCGACGGAAACAGAAGAGAAAAACTAAAGAAGGCTGACGCCGGGGGGAACCCCACCATCCAAAAGGGGACACGTCGGGAGCCCACCCAGGCGGATACAAAAGGTGAAAGGAAGCGGCAGACCGTACCCCACACCTAAGGCCTTAGACGAGTCCTAAAGGTGTGCGTAAGGCCCAGAGTTAAGGAGGTTTATCCCGAGTGGCCGGTTTCCTCAAAAGCCGGCCATTGTTGGAGCGAAGATAATGCGGTTCCGCCTTCACCGATTCCTTCGTGCGTCTAGATTCCAGGTAAGCCAACGGGTCAGTGTGAGGGGAGGTCAGAATACCCTGGGCCGCATCCATGGCCTGAGCTACCTCCAACATTCTGGCCGATAAAGTCTTAACAAAGTTCGGTTGTGCACCGCGAGTTCTAATGATGTCATACTCCCTGACGGCCTCCTCCGGAGATCTGAAAGCTGAAATACGGTCTAAATGGTTGCGTAGAAGAGGCGGCGCAGCCCTAATAGCAGCTAAGACCGATTCGATTCGAGTTGCCTCCTCAGTTACTGCGTAAACCTCTTCCCACTCTCTTCGTCCACATCTTCATCTAAGTCGTCACCTTCCACCCCAACCTCATACACATCCGCAGAAGAACCATCACCGTCCTGCGCTCTGTTGCTGAGCGCAACCGTGCAGATGTATGGTTTATTGGGATCAGCCGCCAAATTAGGATTACTGGTCGCATTAGTTTTGGTGTTGGAGGCGGGCGTAGTAGCTGCGATAGCTACTAGCTCCTTGGGGATATCAACCTTCTGGGGGTTTTCGGTCGCAGAGGATTCTGCAGATTCTTGACCACTATCGTCCTGATCAGTAGCCAGGATATCAAATTTATTGGCAAGGTTGAGGTTGGAAGTTTTGGTGTATGAGTTGGCACTCTTCGGTGGGGAGGTTGTGATCTTCTGTCTGCGTTCTTGGCCCCTGGAGCTACCTGCACTGTAATCGAACCGCAGATGGGAGTTAGGGAGTGGGAGCAGCGGTGCTTTATTGTTTTGATTGGTTGTCTGAGGAACTGGTTCTTTGTTACTGGTTCTCTTCTTCAGGGACGGGTGTGCTCTATAGCAGGCTTCAAACGAGTGTCCTCTCATGCTGCAGCGTTTACAGTATAAGATGTTATCATAGATGATTTGTTGGGTGTGAGGTTTGTCTCCCAGCAGGATTTCAATAATTTTCGGTAAATCCTTAGAGACGTCCAGCTCCATACAAACTCGTGCGTAGTTTGCTTTAGTAAGATTGCGGGTTTCCTCCGCCATGGTCACAAAGGTTCCGAAGGAGTTAGCCACCCGCTTTAACACCGAAGGGACAAAACAGATGAGGGGGAGATTAGGGAAAGTGACCCACACAGAAATTATCGGAGATTCATCCGTCTTGTTGAACTCCTGGGACCACTTGACAATTTTCATAGTATGAGCGTCGATTTTGCTAGCTTCCTTGGTCCGAACTGTGGAGTAGTCAGTTGCGGAGGACAAGTGGAGTAGGATTTGTTTAGGATCCAAAGGAGCCACTCTGTAGGCAAACCCGAGCATCCAGCTGGCCACGACCTCTTGGACCCTATGAATTTTAGGGCAGCCCATGGGGAACTTAAGACGAAGGTAAAAGGGAACAATTCTGAGAGCGAGGATACTTCTGCTGAGGAGAAATGAACGCTAATATCTTGCACGTCAGTCGAAGGTAGTTCCAGATCTGGAAGCTCTATGTCTGGAACTGTCAGGATCTTAGACATAATGCGGTCAGGTCTGATCATATCGACAAAAGAGGGGGTCATAGCAGAGGGGTTGCTATGCATGGATAGGGGCCTACTAGCCAGGCCCTCCAGACGAGGTTGGCTGATAGGCACATCCAGGAGGAGCTCAGATGTGGGCGAAGCCCTAGGTTGCACCAAATCCTGCGCAAATGGGGGGTGGGAATGGGATGCGCCACCATAGCCATAGGTTGCGCCAGGGCGTTGTTGGGGATAGCCTGACAAAGAAGTGTCTGTGCCAACTGGGGCGCGCCAGGTTTACAAGCGCCAGAGGCAGCTCCAACGACAGAATTCGCATGGCCTGGGTGGGTTGCGCCAAGATGGCCACCATCAGGAACCGCAGCTAGGGGTAAAAGTCCCACACGAGAAGAAGACCCAGCGCCAACCAAGCCGCTGTCAGTCGGTTGGAGGGAGTGGGTTGCGCCAAGAGGGCACCCTTCTGGTTGCGCGGCTAGGGGCAAAAGCCCCACGTGCAAGTCAAAAGAATCGGACCCAGCGCCATCCATGGGGAAGGCTGGGTTGCGCGGAGAAGTAGGAAGGAGGAGAGGCTGAGTTGCGCCGAAGACATCGCCACTCAGGACAGCGCCATGCCTGGGAAACCGGTTAGGAGGGGGAGAGGGATTCAAATTTGAAATTAAGGGGCGGGGGAATGGGGGAAAAGTGGGCAGTTCGAATTCAAATTCGAAACAGTCTTTGTGGAAAGGCCGGAAGAGGGCAGCAAGCGGGGGTGACAACGAAGGCAGCATCGGGGCGGTTACCGGCCGCCGGGCGAGCCAGGCCGGCCGCGTCCGACAATAGGATGGCGTACCCCGGCCCCCAGGGTGTGGGGGAGGGGGCGACGACTGAAGGATGCAGTCCGGCCTAGTGAAGGTGCCACCCAGCCCGACCAGGGCCAGCTGGTCCAGTGACCACGCTGGCAGGGTCGAGCGGTGGAGGAGGTGGCCCCGAGGAGGCAGTGGAGGGTCGCCGTCCATCGCCGGAGCAAGCTGGAGTCGACAGAGAGTCGATGAGGGAGCATACAGGAGATGAAGAAGGGAGGAGGCGCGGTTGCACGCCACGTGGGAGGAGCGGGAGGGGGGCCAGGCGGAGGAGGAGGAGGTGGGAGAGGGGGGTGTGGGGCTAACCGGAGCCGCCCTAGCGGCCGGCCAAGGCCAGCCGGAGGCGAGAGATGCAACTCGCCAGAAATCCCCACAAAATCGCCAAGAGAGCAGTTTTTTCTTACTCCCCTATTCTCCCCTATATATAGGTGTATTTTGCTCCTTTGAATAGGTGTATTTTGTTCCTTTATTTTGGTTATATATAAATCTATTTTGGTAAAAAAAAAATTATATATATATATATATATATATATATATATATATGGGCGATGATGAGCCTGGCCTGTGCGATGCGGGGCATCCACAACGTCGGAGGACTGACAAAAAATGGCCACGATCTGAGCTGGCGTGGGACAGAATGGGGCGCCCCGTGCATGAAAATTCATTGGCTAGGGCGTCACGCGGGCGGTCGAGGACCGGCACCATTCTATCACGGGTATAAACGACGGCTGACCACGCGGCCCGTCGTGCGGCGCCCAATGGGCGTCGGGAAGACGTCGTAAGGACGTCGTGCGCATAGAACGGGTGGCTGGACGGAACCAGCTGTCGTAGGCGTCGTGAAGACGTCGGGGGCGCCTTCGACGTCGTGGGCTAAGCGAGGCGTTGAGTTGCTGGCGTCGAAAGACGTCGGCCGTCCCGTGAGGCTCTGGAGCGCGCGGAGTGCGCGAGGCGTACGTGTCGGGCAATGATGAAAAAGCCAGTGTGGACATGATCCGCACGAAGAGTCCGAAGCGACATGACGACTGGCTAAAAATCGGGTGCGGGGAGACACGATTTAACTTAGCTCGCATGTGCTGGAAGAGAAAAAAAAAGAAAGAAAGAAAAAGAAAGAAAAAAATAAAAAATAAAAAAAGAATATATATATATATATATATATATATATATATATATATATATATATATGGCCACGGATCAAAAGCCCCGTCCCCCCCTCGTGCGCCCGTTCGATCCGACGGTAGAGGGGGGAGCGGGGCTTTTGCGGGGCTCCCGATCCGCATCATATATATATATATATATATATATATATATATATATATATATATATGAAGAACCAAAAAGTCTTTTTTCTAAGAAATTAAAGAGACTGAATTTTAAAAGGCCTTTTTATCTAGGAAACTGAAGGGTTTGTATCAAGGTTTAAAGTATCGGCCGATACCGATACGTATCGGGCGTATCGGATCGGTTTTGAACTGTGGCCGATCCGATACTCATAGAAAATATCGGTATCGGCCGATACACAGTAAAAAATTATTGTATCGGTTTGTATCGAAGTAGCCGATACTGACCGATACTGACCGATACGGCCCGATACCAAAATACAGAAAAAGCAAAAATTGCATCTTGACAATCAAAGCAAAGCAAAACCATTCAAACAAAGCAAAAATATCGAATCATACCTATCCTTTGCCGCCTGCGCCTGTGCTCCGCCGCATGCGCCTTTGCTCGTGACCGGAGAACAGTTGGACTTCCTTTTCGAGCTCTAGCCGGAGTTCCCAGTGACCCCACGACCTCGAGCTGCACCATCACTGAGCCGTTCCCGGCGACTTTCCAGCGTCAACCGCTCTCGCACCGCCGTGCCCAGCAGTTCCGACAATCCCGATCGTGAGCTCCCTCTTTTCTTCCTCTCTCTCCCTCCTCTCTCGGTTCTTTGAACAAATATGTTTTTTTTTGGGTTTTACCTTCTCTCTTTGTATTCTCTCTTTCTTTCTTCATAAAGTAGGAAAAGTATAGCATTGGGTGTAGTGAATGATGACAACATTCAAAAGTTGAATGTTCTGGATGAACAGGGAAACGGGAATAAAGATAAAACAAGTAAAGTAATTGGATTTTAGTCTTAGTAATTGGGCTTTAGTCTTAGTAATTGGGCTTTAACTCTATAAAACCAAAAAAAATTATCAAATTGTTTGGGTTTCCTAAATGAAAGTAATTGGGATTTAGTCTTAGTAATGGGATTGATGGATAAATATGGTTTTGTGACAAATTAAGACCTTGATTAATGAAATATAAGTGGTTTTGACCATTTGAAGTTGGACTTATAATAGAACATAAAATATATAATAAATTATAATTTTCACGGTGTCCATATGGAATGATTATTTATAAATATTTTAATAAATTCTGAATAGGTTTGGAAATATGAAACAACTTCAATGAAACTTTGGACCTGCACCGAGTACATTACCGCTATTAATTACTATTACATTATAAATGCCATTCTCCTCATTTTATATCCGTATTTTATATTTGTTTCTGACACAGTGTTTGTGCATAATAGGTGAGGACATGGAGAACGACACTAAAATCGGAAGACTATGTTTGATTAGATAGACTTTGTGTATATAACATATGTATATTTGTGTATGAGATTATTTTATCAGATTTGTTTCAGGAAATCTGACATGTATGATGTACTAAAAAGTAAAAACACTGCTAGTGGACTGAAGTGATCGTGTGCGTCTCTGGGTTATAGTTTATCGTGTGTCTCTGGGTTATAGTTTTTGCTGATTACTGTCGTGTGTGTATATATATATATATATATATATATATATATATATAAGAAGTTAAATATAGGTAAAGATATAATCATATAAAATATATATATATATATATATATATATATATATATATATATATATATATATATAAGAGTGTATCCAACTTATTTATATATTTTATATGATTATATCTTTACCTATATTTAACTTCTTATATATATATATATATATATATATATATATATATATCTATCTTAAGTAAGAGTTTATCTAGCGTGTGTATATTTGTTTATGAGATTATTTTATTTTTTATAAGTAAAATTTTTATAACTTTCTTATATATATACATCATTATTATATGTAACATTTTTTATAAGTACAATATTATTGTATGTAATATTTGATTATTGTATGTAACATTTTTTTATTATTTATGTAAATTTTATAATATTTGTAGGATAACGTAATGACGCCAAAAAGTCGTGCGCGGAGGAAAAAGATGCTGATTACGAAACTAAATATCCAGAGAAATATTTGTAGGATAATTGGTATCAAGGGTCCATTGCAACAATTTTTAACTATGCATAAAACTAAATATCCAGACAAATATAATTTATTTATTTATTTACATAAATTTAGAAAAAAAATCCAGACAAATAGAATTATGGGTCTTATGACTCTTGTCACATCCTGTCATCTGCATTGCTTCTAATCTCTTGAGCATTAAGTATATCTTGTGCCTCCTTCTATGCGTCTTAATTCGTCAAAATTGAAATCTATATAGAACAATACAAGATTCAATTAGTAAGAATATAATTAGATAGTAAGATTGTAAAAACATGTAAAGAAAGAAAACTTATATACTGCAGGTAAACCGATCAACAAGGGTGATTATTATTTCATTCAATTAAAATAAAAAAAATAACACAAAAATACTTAAATAATACATAAATAATACATAAATATATAAACTATTTTTAATTTTTTATTACTAATTTATTAATAATTATTTAATATTGCCGATACTGCCGATACCAAAAAATCCGATACCGCCGATACTGCCAATACTGCCGATACCGATACTCATAAAAATTGGCCGATACCAATACCGATACCGATACCGATAATTTGAACCTTGGTTTGTATGTTGTTATAGGGCTTTCTTTGTCCTAAAAGACAAGAAAGTCCCTAAGTTAAATGAATAGAAAAGGTTAGTGAACATACAAAATTTATATATTACCAATTACATTAACCCAGCCAAATTTTTAAAAGCCACCGACTCACATGGGTTCTCTAAAACCCGGTCGGGTCAACTGATTATTGACTGGGTCAATGGAAAAATGGTCCAATTATGCGACTGGACTGGACTAGCCACCAGGTAACCGGTTTTCTGGTCCGACCACCTGTCCGATCCGGTTTTGATAACTGTGCCGCCAGCATGTAGCGTTGTTGCAGAGGCTAAGAAAGATGAAGATAATAAGACTTAATTTTCTCATAAAGAAGAGGTTGATGATGAGAAAGATGATTGGGTAGATGAGAAAAACATGGAGCTTTCGCCAAGGGACTTGGAAATTGAAAGGGTTTTTTTTGGTCTTGGACTCTAGAAACACAGTTTTATTTTGTCTTTTATATGCCCTCTATCTGTAGATTCATTTTTCGCAACCTATTTCTCTTGCATTGGTAACAATTTTAGATTGTCACTTACATTTGGAAACTAACAATTTTAGATTGTCACTTACATTTGGAAACCTTTCTCCTTCATGTCAAGAAAATGCAAACTAGATCATCACTGCAAAGGGTTGTTGCATGACATCTTGGAGCCGGGCTCAAGGAGCTAACTAAGCAATGTGTTCCTAGATGATATGGAGTATCATCTTAGGGTCATGGAGCA
This sequence comes from Iris pallida, assembly GCA_029216955.1. Lineage (NCBI taxonomy): Eukaryota > Viridiplantae > Streptophyta > Magnoliopsida > Asparagales > Iridaceae > Iris > Iris pallida. The sequence goes on along the minus strand of JANAVB010009596.1, from coordinate 20,929,246 downwards.
GAACCCTGTTTTACTTCATCACTGAAAGGATATTTATTTGGTGTTGATTGATCATAAACATAGCTGTCTGCAGCTATGCAAAAGTGAATAGAAAACATGTTGCTTTCTTTGAACTGTCTGATACAATGTCATCACACATATTTGAAAAGACGATGAATGAAACTTCATCCAGAAACAAGCATAGACATCCCACTAGATGGTGCTAATTTGAAGCATAGTTTGTAGTATCGAGCGATATTGATACGATACAGCCGATACCGACTGCTACCGCTACTGATCAATACCAATGTTAGGGTCTCTTTCCCAGTCTATTCGGCATAGAAAATTGAACGTAAATACCAATTAGCAAGGGTGTAAAAACATAGTAATATTGTAAAAGCATGTAAATAAAGAAAACTTATTTATCATATGTAAACCAAACAACAAGGGTGACTATCATTTCATTCAATTTCAAAACTACTAAGAAACAAAACAAAAAACACTTAAAATTATGCCTAAATGTATAAAATATATTTTTAATTTTTTAATTAATTATTAATAATTATTTGTTTTTCGATACCCAAAAATGAAAAATCGATACTTCGATCCAAAACTGCCGAAACTGACAACCCAATACTCGTAGGGTGGGTCTGATTCCGGTATCAACAATGCGAACCTTGATGTGAAGATCAACACGAATGAAGTAAAAAAAAGATATGTTACTGGTGTCGAATATGTGGCATGTGAGAAGATGTGGTTGGATAGCTCGATAAATGAAGTAAACCTGAAAGCCTTCCATTGTGCACCATCTAATATAGTGTAAACCTCGAAGTTTTCCTGTTTACCCTGGAGATGTGTATCACTCAAAGTTTACCTATATATACTCTATATTATGTCTAGAGAGAATTATTTTCCTTAGCGCCCAATCCCTTGTGCATCTATCTGCCCTGTGCATGACATGTACGCGCAAGTTTTGTGCAGGCCCCGCTGTGGTCCACATGTTATCAAATGTGTATGGAGTCACATGAGATGACACTTGGAATTTACAGATATGCATACATTTCACTTGAATATTTCTCTAAGTCAAGTCCAAATTTTTTGACATTATTGATAACGGAACTATATCTGCTTTCTACTGTACCTCTAGAAATATGAAATCTGCATTGTGAAGTCTAGTACTTAGATGAAATATCACTCTCATAAATTTATTGTTTATGCTCCAGAAGATATGGCTTTAATGAGTCCGCTGTTCACATTAGACTGTTATCATTCTGATGATCCTCTTCCCAGTTTCATTTAAACTAAAGCACACCTACTTTACACAATTGGCTATAATATGTGGTATTATATTTTATGACATCCAGCCTCTCCCATTTTTAAGGCCAATCATGACCTTATCCGAAGAAAAGTTACGCAGTCAAAAGCAAGCACTGAAAGACCAAACGTCTTTCTTGCATCCTTATTTAATTATTGCCTCTCTAAAATAGGTAAATTTATGACTTTGACATCGAGATGTTCATTGGATGTTTTTGGAATTTGCAGGGTACTTTAAGATGCCTGTCCAAGTTCCCGAAACTGAGCCCCCAAGATCCTGCAGTTCCTGATGAACTTGTATGTCGTGTTTTCTTTATTTTCTAAGAGATTCTTTCTTGTCTCTAATACCAGAAAATTATATACCAAGTTTAATAGCCATACTTGGTTTGATTTTTACCGTGCATTTCTTGTGCAGGGGGGAGCCATTGATTCTGAGATGAGGATTACTAACAAATCACATGTCCAAATCTCAAAGGATCATGATCCTGTGGTGAATACTGTTGAAATGTAAGTCCAGTATATTTCCAAAGAGACGTGGTGATTTACTTTTCAACTGATTGTTAAATTTTCTTGCAACTGATCATGCTCTCCTACTTTTTCAGAGTGGGGGAGGGTGTATCATCAGTTGCACGGCATGATATGTAAAAAGACTTCAAGGCAGATATGTATAAACTGTGAAGTTGTACTGATGTTATAGTTATGATGAGCTTCCTCAGTTTTTTTTTCCCTTTGTAGGAGAGAAGTGATTAACCTTGTCAGTGATTACGGAAAGGTATAGGAAACTGCGTCTAATGTAATGTGCAGATTCACGCCTATCGGTTTGTGTGGGTACTCCATTCCCATAGGTGGTTAATTGTGTAACTAATTCCAGCATTCTAATGTTATTGGGCCTCGACTGATTAGAGAAATTTGGTCATGTAAAATACATCATAATTTCCTCAAGGGAACTTTGTTCCGTGGATGCTCGAGGTTTTCTCCACGTTTTGGTTTTTTTCCTTGCTTGGCAACTGCAACAAATTATATCACTGCAGTTAATTTTACAGAAATTTGTTCTGTATGGAGGGCATGTTCTTTTGGTGTCATTCTGCTGCAAAATTATCTGCTAAATATATTGGAAGAGTTCACCTGTTTGAAATCTTAATGCTTAAGGTGATCTTGAATGAGAAGCCGATAGTGGAAGATAGTTCTGCATGTTTTGCATACCTTGCACTTTGATCATCTTTATGCTGAAAGCAAGAGATCCACATCGACACGAAGTTGGCCATGTTCATAAAGCAAGTTACATGTCATCATTGTTTCTGGATTTGTCACTGAATTGAAAGAATTTATATAATTTTGTGAAGATTGCAGGTATAGAAATGAATGGCCTTTTGCCATCATTATAAAGACCAAATTTTCTTTTCTTTGAACAATCTTCCAGACTATTTTGCAGTAAGGTGTGAACCTGAAAAAATGTTACCTGTTGTTTGAAAACGTCGATTCTCAAGACGATTTAAGCTTTTGCATATGTTGCTCTTCGAGTTATTTACTGTGGAGAGATATAATGGACCAGATCGGGTCAGCTGGATAAGGGCAAAACCCTGCCCTAAAATACTGTGGGCAAACCGGGCCTGGCCCACCCTGCCCTACGGGCTTTGGATCAATCTACGAGTTTGGTCCGGTTTAACTATATTAATTTTTTTATATATATGATCGTTACTTGCATTAATGTGGTAAAATAAAATAAATTTGGCCAATTTTATTTTTTAATGAAAAATGTGTCGGTCATCATAGATGGTACTTGGGGATATACACACATGGTAGCAGCTGTGGCTCAGGATTCAACTCTTCACTAACCGACATCCTATCTACATGATGGTCCAAGGGTCTATTCACATGATTAGTCGTTGTGACTCTTTGGTTCAGCTCGTCGCTAATGGACACAGATAACAACACCCCTGATCACGAGGTCTCTTTTATCTCAGGATGTCTAAACAATCTCTCCTAGGCCGATCGGTTCCAAGTGTCCCAGAAACCGTCGATAGATATGATTTTCTTGTGCACAAGTTGTCCATGACCAATGCATTAATGCAACTCTATCAGATAAACTCTTTGAGGCAATATTTCATCGATAAACCAACATTTCATCTTTTTGCTATTTTTTTAACAACAGAGCTATGACTCTGCCTTCTCTCTTTTATTTATATCAGAGCCGAAGCTCCTACATATTTCTCTCAGAGCCGAAGCTCATACGTATTTCTTTTCCATTTGTAACATGTACAAGTCCGTCTGTACATGTCTAACATTTAGAACATATATAAGGGACATGCAATCTTTATCGTTCATCTCTTTGAAACATGATAGAAGTTTTATATAGATTTAACATATCAAACTACCTTTGACAGTGTATGAATTCATAACATGAAAGCAATCTCTTTTCTCTTATTAACATGGCAAGGTACATTGAGCAAGACATCATTCATTTCTTATTAGTAGGCAACATCCTTATTGCTTAGCATGTATATTATCTCTTTTCTTCTTCTTAGCATAGCAATATGTGAATTCTCTTATGAGCATACTAATTTGATGTACTAACATTCTCAATGATTACCAACTTGTGATTAGCAATAACATTCAGTCAAAAACTCAGATTCTTATTAGGCGTAAATGAATCAGAAAATGAGTCTTCGTCTATTCACCCAGATTAATCGTCTTCGTGATGGCTTTCTCTTGAGCCAGCACCGATTTCTCTATTTCATCTAGTGCCTTCGCAGAGCGGAGAACTAAACCATCCGTGTACATAGTTTTCCACACTTACCTAAGACTGATTGTGACAAATCCGTAAGACCACTCGTCGATGCAACTTGGTGATATATGTGATTCCACACCATCGACAAACGACTCCTACTTATCCTCTCCATCACTCCCTCTTCCTTTATTTAGAGAGAGGGAAAAAAGTAGGAAAAAATAAAAAGAATGAAGACTATGCATGCGAAAAAAAATTGCACAAAAAAAATGAAAACTCCCAGTCACGAACAAACCTTCCGTTGATTTGACTGACGGCGAGTACGTGCACTCTATCATAAATCCGATAATTCCATCGATCTTGTTGCGCTCGTCGGCGACGAAAAGTTGTTTGACGACCACTTTGATCTGTATCAAACAAAAACAGAGATCAAACGAAGACTTCGATATTGATAAATAACCGACCGCGACAGTGAGAAACCTCGAGGGCGACGTTCTTCTTGATCACCGTCCCTACCTTCTTCTTGATCGTTGTCCCAGCCTATGAATCGCGTGCCACCGCCATGGGCGACGAAATCGCTTCGACGGTCAGGACCAAACATGTTTCGATCGCCACGGAAAAGAGTTATAGACTCTGGACTCCACTAGTGTTTGGGGATTTTTTTGGAGAAGAATTTTCTCTTGGTTTTTGTGATTTTTGTGGCTTAGTAGTCTGTATCATGTGATCTCATTCAATTAGTTAGGACAATTGACATTTTTAATCCCTAAATAATTTTTATTTTTAGTATATTACTACTATATATATAGATATAATGAACTATGTTGAAAAAGCCCTACGTTGAAAAAGCCCAACATGTGGATCCGTATCCACTAGTGAAACAAAAAGTTAGAATTATATCAGATTAAAATAGTCGGGAAGAGAAGAGAAGGATTGATTCCCATCTATTTGGTGAAGAAAGTAGCTCGGCTGGCTCGTCGTCCGTCCATCCGCCAAGATCTCCGATCATCATCATCATCATCGCCATGTCCGCTCCTCCGAAGAAAAAACAGGCAATCAAGCATCCTTCTTTTCTCTCTCTCTCTCTCTATATCATTCTCTCCCTGATGATGATGGTGATGATGATGGTTGAAGAATGGACTTTTTAGGTTTCACTTCGTGGAGCGAGTGCGAAGGAGATGTCGAGGGAGGACCTCCTCGAGAAGGTCTCCAAGGAGAGGGAGCTCCGCAACTACAACCGACGAGCCTCCGCTGCAGCCCTCTTCATCCAGGTCTCTTTCTCTCTCTCTCTCTCTCGATCGAGAAATTCGATTGGGATTTCTTTCTTAAATTCCTACTGGGAAATACACTAGGTGTGTAGATTATTTGTCAATTAGGTCCTCCTTTTCTCAATATTTTCATTTCCTGACGTGTTGGCCATGGTAAACCTTCACTTGGCCGCCTGTCGTAGAGAGGCAGGAGCAGGTGATCGACGGAAGTCACAAAACGGTTAAGGCGTGGGCTACTGAATATAGTATACATTGTTTACGAATTTCGTGCCAGACTTCCTTATAGGAAGTGCACACGCTCCAAAGTTACAGTGCTGTGACTCCTGTCAGACATGTATCTAGTGCTACTCGGACACTCCAAATTACACTAGGAGATGCCAATGCTGTTCCAGTGCTTGTGCTACTGTGTCATTGTTGTGTTAATATCCTGTCCCTCCAACATATGTCTCCTTGTGCCTTTGTCCTTTGTGTACATTACCACTAAATGTAGTCTCGGGAGAATGATTGACGGTGCTAGAGAAAGTGGAGGTCAGTATATGTTTGAAGGTGGAACCGAAGTGAGAAAACAAGTTCAAAGTACATATTTGAATATTTGTTTCTAATAATGTTATGCTGTGACATTATAGATTAGGACACCCAAGTTTTTATTACTTAAAGCACTTATTTACAAATAACAATCCATCTTCATTTCAATGTGAGTTTTGTGAACATGTCAAACATCATTATTCCTTTTCCCCCAAAAAATCATACCAAACATCAAAACCATTTACTTTAATCCATAATAATGTATGGGGACCTTCTAGGATTTCAACAAGTTCAGAAAAAAAAAATGGTTTGTTGCTTCATTGATGATCACACAAAAGTAAGTTGGGTATATTTGCTAAGGGACAAGTCTGATGTCGAAAAAGTTTTCAAAACTTTTTACAAAATGGTGGAAACATAGTTTTAAGAAAAGATAAATATATTAAGGAGTGGCAATGACATAATATTTTAATAAGGTCTTAGGCGAATTTTTCTTAGAAAATGGTATGGTACGTCAAAGTTCTTGCAATGCCATACACTAACAAAATGGAGTGGCTGAGCGGAAAAACAAACACCTTTTAGAAGTTGCTAGAGTCCTAATGTTCACTAATAAAGTTCGTAAGTATCTCTAGGTTGAAGTTAATTCTAACGACTACATACTTTATAAATTGAATGCCTACAAAGATCTTAAAATTTCAAACACCATTAAATACCCTTCAACAAAGTTTCTCATTGTTAAAATTATCCCATAACCTACCCTTAATTGTTTGGCAACAATGTTTTCTGTACATATACACAATAAAAACTAGGGGAAGTTAAATCCTAGAGCAAGAAAATGTGTTTTTAGGGTATGCCCCAACTGCGGATACAAATGTTATGATCCTATTTCTAAAAAAATGTTTGTCACTATGGATGGCATATTCCTTGAGTCCCAACCCTTTTTCGAAACTCATTTTCAAGGGGTGACATAAAGATAAGATGCATAATATTTAGATGGGTTCCAACTAGAGAATGCCAATGTTAAAACTTCGAATTAACCATTTTTTTTAATAAATACATATCTAAGTGTTTTAACTAATAAAAATCCATTTCTACGGTCTATGGAGACATCTCATATTCTTTCTAGCTAAGACAATGGGACAAAAACGGGTACTCGAGAACTCCTTGTCTACTCACGGAGGAGACAAATTCGAGATAATGAGACCCAAACTCAGCATTGTCAAGAATTCGAACCAAAGGCTAGTCAGAATTCTACTGAATCTTTAGGTAACTTCTAAACATACTAATTTCAAGTTAGTCATTCTAATTATGAATCAAATCAACCTAAGTTTAGTTTTCCTGACCTTAATGCTTCCATTGCTAATCGAAAGGATGTTAGATCCTGTACCAAATATCCCATTGCAAACTCTCTTACAAAAACCTCTCCTATTTTTCTGTCTTTACTTCGTGTGTGGAAATTCCAAAGACTGTATACGATGCAAATGGATGTTTATGATCAAGTACAAGTCAGATGGGTCACTGGAAAGATACAATGCTCGCTTGGTTGCTAAAGGTTTTACTCAAATATATGATATTGATTACCTTGAAACCTTTGCACCAATAGCAAAGTAAACACACATTCAGAGTACTCTTGCTAATTGCAACCAATCTTGACTAGCCTCTAAAACAACTGGTTGTGAAGGACACATTGGACAAGTATTGATACTCCTAACTACAGTACGACACACCAAAATACTTGCTCTGTCTATGGCGCTGTTCTTGTATTCTATCGTGTCCTATTTTGTTTAGTCCAACAGAGGGCAATATATGCCTAGATATTGAGTTATCGGCCGAAAAGTTAGATATTTTGCATTTAAGGTTTGTGTTCTAATGTCTATGCGTCGGAGAAGTTCATAACCCACTACCGGATAGCCTGGTTCTTAATTTGAAAAGAACCTAAAAAGGATAAAACCCGTTGGGACTTAAACCTAGATGATTCTCTCCTCCTCTCCCTCCCACCCACCCACCCACCTTCTTGTCCCTTTTCGACATTTCGTGACAATGACAACACTAGCTATATTCCCCCCTCTTTTTAATTCTCATGCAACACTAACCACCTCTACCACTACTTGCGGTGGTCGGCAATTATATATATATAAAGAAGGTAAATTTTATTCTGGCCTGAAGGCCTACAACCCCGACCCGAAGGCCTTACAACCACAGTCCGAATGTTACATCCCAGCCCGAAGGCCTCCCGTGCTAGCACTGCTCCGTATCGCATCCGCACCCGGCTGTACCACCTACATTAATTCCCCACAAGGAATTAATATGCCACCCCCATTGCTTGAACTAGCAGTAGCAACCTCATGGGGGGATGCCTCCTTCCTCAACCACATGGGCTAGGAGCATGGAGATATATATATATATATATATATATATATATATATATATATATATATATATATATATATATATATATATATGGAAAAAGGGTAAATTTTATTCCAAAATCAACTCAACAATCATACAATCGAGGATATTCTCCCCCCTATTTAGGGTGCCATAGCAGTTACATCAAATTCTATATTATGTAGAGTGCCTATAGGAGGGGTGGATAGCCTCTCGAATATGCGACGATTCCTTTCCCTCCAGACATGCCAGACGGAGGCTGCAAGTCGTAATCTGACAGTCTTGAACCAAACCTGCTCCCTCCTTCTGTGGTCTCGGATCCCGGTAATGATTACTCCAATCTCTCTGCCTGTGTCACATCCTCCTAGCGCTCTGCGGCACTGCTCAGTCCAGATATACCAGGACACCTCACACTCAAAGAACAAGTATCTCATAGATTCATTGTCCACTTCACACAGTGCACACTTCGGGTTGGGGACTTGGATCCCAAAGGAGATTAGTCTGTCCCTCGTCAGCAGACGACCAAGCAGCAACCGGTAGACACACAACTGCATCTTGCGGGCCAGGCCCTTGCACCAGATGAAGTCATAGTTATTAAGGGATGTATGGCGCACAAGGTTGTAGCAGCTATTGAAACAAAATTTCCCAGTGCCTCCAGCAGCTCCCGATGGATCCCAGGTCCAACTATCTGCCGGCTGACTCGGATCAATACCAACCGCACGAATAGTCTCTCTCAGCTCCGCAGTATGGCGGTAGACCTCTGGACTCCACTCTCCATTTCTGATAATATGCTTGCAGGTCAACCCCCTACCAGCCTCCCTGTGAGTCCGGTCGCCCAGTATCTCAATCAGAGATTGACGCTCTAATCATGGGTCCCGTCATAGGTCAGTCCCAGTTCCATCTCTCATAGTCCTCTGGATGGATGATTTGAGTACAGCTCTGTGGCGCAGAATATGCTTGAAAGTGACCGAATGGTTGTTGTTGAGGGAGCATGTCCAGAAGTTGCCCCTCTTCACATACCGACTGTACATCCAATCAACCTATAATGACCCACCTTTAATGAACTTCCATGCCAGCTTCAGACCAGAGGCCTCCCTGACAGGCAGCATGGGTCTAAGCCCCACCCCTCCCTCCTTCCGAGGGCGGCAGAGCTGCTCCTAAGAGATTGCATGCATGCACCCTCTCCAGATGAAGTTGGCGCAAATGCTCTCCACTTTTCGGATGGTGGTGACATGGACTAGAATAGACTGGAGTCAGAAGAGTGCCAGTGCCGAGATGACCGATCTAACTAGCTCAATGCGCCCACCAAACGACATGCTAGCAGCCTGCCATTCTTTGACCCTCCTCTGAGCATACTCCACCAGACTGTGACAATTCTGATCCCGCGCATAATTGACTGTCAGAGGCACCCCTAGATATTTTACCGGGAGATTGCTTCTATCAACTGCCAGAGCTTCCGCACGTTCCTCCTTCAGAGAGCAGAGGGAGCTGAAGTAGACACGACTCTTCTCTCGATTTAGCTGTAGCCCTGTTAGTTTTTTCAATTCTCCCATAATCCCAGAGATCGTTGTCATTCCTTCCATAGAGGGCTGGAGGAAGACCAGGAGGTTGTCAGCATAGATGAGGTGAGTAACAGGGGGCTCGATCCTCTTGAACAACGGGACCAGCCGCCTACTGTGAACTGCCGTATCCATTAGGCAGGTGAAGTACTCAATGACAAGTGTGAACAGGTAAGGAGACAGAGGGTCGTCTTGTCGGAGTCCTCGGTTGCTGCGGAAGAACCCATACGGAGTACCCTGGATGAGTACAGAGAAGGTAGGGGTCGAGATGCACTCCCTAATCCTCGCAACCCACTGCTCGTCGAATCCCATGGCCAGCATCAGGTGGCACATGAAGTCCCTATTGACCATGTCATAGGCCTTCCTCAGGTTCAGCTTCACACACGCCTTCTCCCCTCCTGGTTTGTTGAACCATCTCATTATCTCATGCGCTAGAAGACTGTGCTCTGCAATCGATCTCCCCTTAATGAAAGCCGCCTGGTTCGGAGATATCAGGTCCTGCATAATTCCCTCCACGCGTCGGCACATAAGGTGCGTAATTATTTTGTAAAGATAATTACAGCACGCTATAGGCCGAAAGTCCGCCAGCGAGGTCACTCTTTCTTTCTTCGGCACAAGGGTCATGAAAGTATGATTTAGCTCCTTCAGCAACTTTCCCTAAAAAAAGAACTCCTGGACCGCCTCGAGCACCGGTATCTTCAGGGCATCCCAGTGGCGTTTGTAGAACCCACTGCTAAAACCATCCGGCCCCGGGGCCTTGTTGGGATCCGCCTTCATAATGATAGCCTCCACCTCCTCTAGAGAGACTGGCGCGAGTAACTGGCTATTCCCATAGGGTGTTACCAGCTTCTTTGTAATGATATCCGGAAACACAAAGAGATAGTCTGAAAATATAACTCTGAGTAGTACCTGACAGCCTTCCCTTGGATTTTCGACGGCTCTCCAACCAGTTTGCTCTCGCCATCAAGCAGGTGGGAGAGACTGTTCCTATGTTGACGGATCCAGATCACATCATAGAAGAACTTGGAGCAACGATTACCTTTCTTGAGCCAGGAGCATTTAGCGCGTTGGGTCGCACTAATCTCCTTCTGCAGCCGGAGGATGTTGACTTTCCCAATCAGTTCCTTCTCCCGTGCCGCTAAGGACCCATCCAGTATATCAGTCTGCATGGAGTTCTGGATGGCCCTGAGTTCCTCCTTGTCTTCCAGGGAAGGCCTGGGCTAACACTTCACCCAACTTCGAATAGCCTTCTTCGTGCTCTTGAGGATGTGGACCATGCGGTATTGTGCCGTACCCCCTGCTGGTGTAGAAAATCCTCTGCAACAGCCTCCAGGTAACCTCCAGAAAGAAACCAGCTGTTGTTGTAGCGGAAAGGGCGCGACTTCCAATTAGGCCGGTCTGTGAAACCGACCCTGATAGGGGAATGATCGCTCGTCCCAGCAGCCAGGTCCTCTGCCACAGAGTTTGAGAAGCAACGGAACCACTCCCTATTTTCCAGAGCTCTGTCCAGCTGACAGGCAACTCTGTTGTTTACAGCTTTGTTATGCCAAGTCCATATGTGCGCAGTACACTCCAAGCCTTGTAGGTCCGAATGATGGAGACACCTCTGGAAATCATACATGATCTGATCAGGAACCGGTCTGCCTCCCACCTTCTTCCTTCTGTGAAGGAGGGCGTTGAAATCACCCATCAAGAGTAGATGGAGGTGCAAAGAGTCAGCAGAAGCAGCCACACTGGCGATATCCCTCCAAAGGCCCTCTCGACGCCGCCTGTCGTTGTGGCCATATACTGTCCCCAGCAAGAACCGGAATCCACCCTTATTAGAAAAGGAAATAGCAATCAGCTGCTCCGACATAAGGACCAGATCTCCGTCCCAGCTGTTGCTACTCCATCTAACCCAGATCCTAGCCATGTCGTATATCGCCAAGTTGTGAAGCTGGACCTAATTTGGGGGAGTCCGGCACGAAAGCGTCCTCTCCCCTTTGATCTTAGTTTCCAGAAGCACTGATATGTCACACTTCTCTCTATGCAAGACCTCAGAAATCTCTCCATCGCCCTAAGGAACATGCACCTCGGACGTTCCACGCGATTACCGCCATTAATTATTAAGAGGATGGCCCCCCTGAAACCCTTCTGGACCAGTACCCGGGGATGGTACTATGTCCGTCGCCGCCATGTCCTCCTCCAAGCCAGGAGTAGTAGTGTGCTGATTCACTGTTTGGGTGAGCATCAAGGCCCAAGCCGGGTTGTCCACACACAACGTCTCGCTGTATTCAGGCAAACGGCCTTCCTACCGAGGGTGTCCATCGCGAAGTGGGCCAACATATCTCTTCCTGCTATAGACTCTCTCCTCGGACACACCACCTTCTCCTCGATGATCTCGTCCCGACGCCATCATGCCTCTGGTGACCATACTCCTCTGGACGGTAAAAGTAACCATAACCCCACTGGGCTGCTCCGGCTGCGGCGAGATGATCAGACCCAGTCAACTGGCGTCTTCCATCTGTCGTTCCCCTTCCTGCAGGCCACCCTCTACCCTCTTTTCTTCTCTAGTAGTCCCTGCCACACGGGCGGTTCCAGGTTCCGCAGCTGTCTCCGAGGGAGGCACAGTCTTCTGAACTCCATTCGGACAAGCACTAGTAAGATGACCGAAACAGGCACATTGGGAACAAACAGGCGGAACTCATTCGTACTCAACTCTCTGGGTGAGAACCTCCCCAGACGGAACCTCGTACTCCAGCAGACTCATGAGCTCTCTATCAGCACTAATCTCCACGAACATCCGGGCATACATCAGCCTTGACCAAAAGGCTGTAGCATCATCTGCCTTAATCGGTTTGTCCACCAGGCTGGCAAGTCTCATGAGAAGGGGTATGCTCCAATATCTGACTGTAAACTCCGGAAAGCGGATCAAAACTGGAATAGCATTGAGGACATCCTTCTCACAAGAGTCACAACGCAGCTCCGGGGTCGACTCTTTCAAGATGATCAGTCTACCACCAAACGTCCAAGGTCCACCCTAGGTGATCCTGTCGACATCTTCCGCAAGTCCGAACTTGACATAATAGAAACCATTCTCCCTCGCATATATCTCCATGCTACCTTTTGGATGCCAAACACGTGTCGTATACGCCCAGATTTGTCCGTAGAAGGGTTTGTTTTCCAGCACATACAAGACCAACGTGTTTTCCTAGAAGGCCGTCACCTCCGCTATCTCTTCCGCGGGAAACGAGACACGGAAGCTACTTCCCACCTTCTTTGGCGGCACATACTCCATTGACGATGGACTTTTGGATCCTACTGGCTTGCATATGTCAGTCCAGGACTTTTCCACAGGGCGAGTAGACGTCCCCTGAGACCATGGGGTAGGGAGAGGGCCCCTATTCCCTGGCCTCCCATGTCAGACGTACTCCCTTTCCCTTTTTCCGCCGCTATGGCCTTGGGTCGCCACCTCGTTGTCCGAACACCAGAACTATTCCCCGCTCGTGGTGGCCCCCCTAGGCCAGTAGATGACTTCCTCGTCCCCGATCCTGCTCCCGACCTCCTGTTGTGGGTGGGGCGCGCCTTCGGGTGAATCGGTCCTTTACTCACTTCTTGTCGCGCATCGCCATCCTTCCCCACACTCCTACTACCGCGACGTCTCGTAACCGTCGTCCATCCCCCGTTCTCCATCTGTCCTCCCTGAGATCCGGGTATGGATCCAGGTTGGAAAGTCGGCGGTCCCGACAGATCAGGAACCCATCGATCATGTCCAATGAGAACGGTCGTTCCTCTCCCGGTCGTCGCCGTCGAGCCAACCTTCTCGCTTCTCCCGTCCGCATCGGCCACGGCAGCGCCGGACTTGGCCAGCCCGCCTCCGCCCGCGCCGCCACCACAGCCGCCCGTGCCGCTGCTACAGCTGCCCGCATCCCTGTCTAGCGTGCGCCCAGGCGGCCCGCTCCCTTGTGTGGCTCCAGCGCCCTCTCCCGCTCCCGCGCGGATGACTCCAGCGCCCGCGCCGTCACCGCCGCCGGTCCCCGCATCGCCTTGGGTCGGCCCGCCCCTGGCAGGGCCGCCGCTGGCCGACCCACCACCGCCCCGAGCGCCGGGGTCCCAAGTGAGGGACCCCGTAGGGTTTCCTCCCATTCGCCCGATCTCCAGGAGCCATTTATCTTCTTCGATTATATATATATATATATATATATATATATATATATATATATATATATTGGTATTTTGGTGTAGCGGCTGGGGAGAGGTGTGGGGTCTTCGTGAGCCCTGTCTGTAGTCCGTTTTGTATAGCCCGTTGCTTTATTTCAGCGCTTATATATGAATTCTCCTTAATATATATATATATATATATATATATATATATATATATATATATATATCCTTTTCTTAATATCTTGTTCTCTCTTTGCAAATCCTCCATTAGCGGCTACACCAATGCTATCAGGGAGCACCCACGAAGACCTTGCTTTGGACGAACACCTTATTAAATCAGCCAGTTGGGTATGGTTCTGATTTAGGCAGGGTTAATTACATTGTTTGTCCATAGGTACTCAACCTTCTTCCACCCAGAGTATGTACTGAATTTGGGTAAAACCTCTGTTTTACAACTAGAGCAAGGGTGAGGGCTTTAATTTGAGTAAATTTAGAAAGTAACTTTCATGTAATTTTTTATGTAGCATGTAATCCTTTTTGTTTCCTTCAATAAGAAATTGAACAGCTCTCATGTTCCTCTGTTAGAGAGTTGAGTTGGATTTTGTTCACATTGGAAAGAGGTAACCCATTTTGGTTTTTAGATTTACTTGGTAGCGCAAATCACTGCCTTTCGGAGATTCATATTTGTTACCTTCTTTAATAGCTTAGATTTGCATGCACGGTGCTCAATCTCGTGGTGAATGTTAAGTAGTCACATCTCTGGTCCTTTTTGTTTTTCCTTTTGTTGCGGAATCCCCAAACTGTAGACTAGGAAGCCTACTATGGGCCCTTTTTTAACTGGACCCCTGTATATAGTGCATGAACCTCAGGATAGGACACATAGGATATTGTTCTCTACTCCTGAGAGTTAATTGTTGAATTAATTGAGACATTCCTTTGTTGAATGTCATCATACTGGAATTTTCATAAGAAAAATAGAATTGTTTACTTCGTCCAGTCATTGTTGAGTTAACGCGACCTTTCACTTGACCTTTCACTTGAATTGGTACTTTAAGTTCTCTTGTCAGAAATCCTTGAATATTTATGACATATGAGGCCTCATGATGGATTGACTATTCATAAGGTCTTTTCTGGATTTCTTTTTCATTCAGCGAGTTTGGAGGAGATACTTTGTGATGAAAAAGGTTGCAGGACAGTTTCAAGAAGAATGGGAAGTTTTAGCTACTCACCATAATTGCAAGAGTGGTAGATGGATTTCCAGGAACTTGATAAGACCTTTTCTTTTCTTCACTACTCAGTCATCAACTTTGCATCAGAAATTTCACATCAGAAATGTGAAGTGCATGCTGATATGTTTTAAGATTCTTCTACAAAGCATGAACTCAGCTGGTAGACCGTCTTATCTTTATATTCTTCTCTTACCAGAATTTTATGCTGTCTGTAATGCGGTATTTTGTTTACTTCTAATTACTGTTGCTTTGTAGATGTGGAGGAAAACTTCTGTTCTCTCGCCATGGGTACTATTCAGGAGAAATCAGTTTGGAGTTATCAAGCAAAAAAGTTGGTTTTGTTATGCTCTTTTATTCTTGCTGAATTTGACCACACCTCTCATGAGTGTGAAGACATTGTTCAGCTTACTGCTTTAGCGATGCGATTGGCTGTTGCTCTAACTGATCCAAAAGGGTGGAAGGCTTTCAAGAGCAAGAGTACTAAAGATGCAGACAATGCTTTGAAGAAATTATTAAGGTTTATGACTACAGAAGGTAGTATTTACATCTGTATTAGGAGATACTTCGTGAAGCTTGGTATTCACATTACTTCGCAAAAGAAGGCCTTTGCATCAACGGATGATACTTTCTTGATTACTGCAACTGCAATAACATTAGCTTTGCGTCCTCAACATTACAAGGAGTCAGATGAAAATGTGGCTGACCTGTTTGATGTGAAAGATGCTTCTGAGCAGTACTTCATATTCATTTTGACAGTTCCTTATCTCATCAAATGTGTACCATCTGTTCTCTTACCTGCACTTAAGCATAAGTCTGCTATGTTACCATGTCTCTCTATTCTACTGGTATGTGCCATCAAATTTGAATGCAAATAGTTCAATAATTTTAAAATTTCTATCAAAGCTTCCTACCACAGAACCTCTCCCATTAATGTACTTAAAAGTATTATGAACTCTAAAATTATGGGGATCTGGCAGGGTGCTTACTACCGTACCTTGCCCATTATATTCTTTAGTGTTCTACAATTTTCCAACAGTTAAAGGTATATCTGACAATATTGTGTGCATATTTTGAGTGAAATTACAATGCTGGAGCAGTGACCATTCTTTATATATTTATATGCCTGCTCTCTTGGTCACACTTATGGACAGCAGCACCAGCTCTTATTTCTTGGTGTTGTTTTCTCCTTTGTGAATACTGCACCTAGTTTCAATTATCTTCTCTTCAATTCTTAATTTCTGAGAGTAAGCCTTGTATAAGTCTAGTCATCTCTTGGGAGACGGTTGGAATTTTCTCCAGTTGGAACTCCCAAGTCACGCAGACTTTAATGTACGCAGCGATAATGTACACATCGACCTTTCTTGTACCTGTTGCCAGTGAATTTTCTTTTTGTATGATTTGAAATCCACCAAACTGATCAATTTATGACAGATACTGGCAGACGTCCAAGGATAGAATCTTCAATGAGATGTTGAAACTGGAGCACTCGGAAAGCCCCTACTCAGAAGCTATGGAAGTTTCCTGCAGTGGTTGGGCTCTTGCAAACATTATAAACTTGGCAACTGACTATAACAATGATCAAGATGATTCAAGATGCTTCATCCAAGACCTAGATTGTAGATTGTATGTTCAAGTCATGAATTGCATTTCAGAGAACTTTCTAAATTGGCTTGAGAGTGTTGTTGGGTTTATGAGCAAGAATAATGATGATTCCCTGGAGAAAGATGATTCTTCTTTTCATGATACTGATCCAACGAAGAGCAGTAATCTAAAATCATTATACATGGACCTCCTAAAGCCTGTGCATCAGCAGTGGCACCTGAGAAAGCTTCTAGCCATGGTGAAGGAGAATGCAACAGTTCAAGACGTAAATATTTCTGCTGCAAACAAGGACTTCGAGTACTTGGGGAACTTTGAACTATTGTGGGTTGTTTCCTTTTATTATTACATGCTTAGAATATTTTCTTTTCTAAACCCCTTTATTGGGTCAATGCCGATTCTTAACTTGCTTGCTTTCACTCCTGGATTTCTTGTGGAACTGTGGGAAACCTTAGAAAAGTCTATTTTTCACGGTGCTGATCATATGTCCCACATCAGAGGTGCTAATTCTGGTAGTCATGACGGGGTAACTTACGAGAGAAAGCAAAGTTCAGTTAAAGAAACTGGAAACAAGTGGGCAAGTATACTTCAAAAAATTTCTGGAAAAACAACGGATGTGGGCTCTATGAATTTAAGCAATAATTCTATCAATACCAGTGAGATCAATGGGGAAAGTTACGATTCATGGGATATTGAATCTATGAGGCAAGGTTCACAAGGTGTTTCAAAGCACTTTTCATACTTTTTACATCTGTTCTGTGCCACATATGCACACCTGCTGTTGGTTTTAGATGACATAGAGTTCTATGAGAAACAGGTATTATGATGCTAATTTTTTCTAGGGGCAGTTATTTTCAAATATACTGTCATTTTCTCACTTCTTATTACTTTGGGGGTAGGTTCCATTTACACTCGAGCAGCAGCGAAAAATTGCTTCAGCACTGAACACCTTTGTCTATAATTCTTTTATTCACAATGTTGGACAAAGCAGTAAACCTCTAATTGATGTAGCAGTCAGATGCCTTCATCTGCTGTATGAACGGGACTGCAGGCACAAGTTCTGTCCCAGCGCTCTGTGGGTGGGACCTGCTAGAATTGGCCGCATCCCAATTGCTGCAGCTGCAAGAGCTCATGAAGCTGCATTTACCAATCTGCAACTTAGAGATTCTCTAAGCGCTTCAAACATGAGCTCTGTCCTTACAGTTGTCCCTCATGTATATCCATTTGAAGAAAGGTAATATAATCTTGAACACTTCGAAGTAACTTCTGAATATGAGTCTTCTGCTGTCAACTTCACCTTGTTTGGTTTAATTGATGAGTTATAACATTCTTTCTTAAATTTTTTGATGTTTTCTTTAATTGTTCAAGACTCGTTCTAAGTGGACCTTAGCTACATTTTGATCTCTATAAGAACATGTATCTATATGTATCTCTATTTCAATATACCTGTTACTATAGTTGCTTTGTGATAAGCCTTGGAAGCATAAATACTCCAAAGTGATGCCATATACATGATCTTTCCATGTCTGATACCTATCAGACGGTTACCTATCAGACACGACATGTACACTCCAAGATATGCACAGACCACCAAAACTGGTGCTATGTCTCTATTGATGTTAGCATATTTGTCGTAGTGTTATCTGTGTCACCACAGAATGTAGACTCTTCCTCGGACACATCAGCACAAAGGTAGCGAGGTGCAATGGAAGCCTCGTCTTTGAGGTACTTGTGGCACTATTGGTTTAGAAGAGATTAGGGAAGTTATATTGCTATCAAGTGACACCAAAGAAATTTCAGTAAAATTCATGATTCAAGTACAGTTATGTTGCTGGAGCAGATATTATTTGTTTAAGAGCGTCGTTAGTAGTTGGGACTCTCAAATGCAATTTGGGATCCAAAATTTCAAAAAAAGGTAAATGTAGAATGGGTTGGATTTGTATGAGAATAGTAGGAAATGATAAAGTGAGCTCCAGTCCCAAAGATTGTGTGGTAAAAAATTGATGTGGGAAAAAAATAATATAAAGTTTAGAATCTAGAAAGTTGGGCTCCAAATTTGGACTTACTATTCTACAAAACGAGTTCCTACAATCTAGAATCTAGAAATTGGGAGGCCCAACCCTTAGCACCTATGGGTGGGATGGGACCGAAATTGTAGAAATTGGGACTAGGGATGAGACTTACTATTCTACAAAATGAGCTCCTACATTCTAAATCTAGAATCTAGAAAATGGGATGGGCCTTACTAATGATGCTCTAAGATGTACAATATAATCACCAAGCTTAATCCATTATAGTGTCATATGTTAATCATTCTACTGTACAGGATTCATCAAAATTTGCAAATGAATATAAGGAGGTTCTTTATAATATGGATTTAGAGAGAAGAAACATGGAATTTAAATTGTAGTGATGAAATTAATCCTAAATTACTAATTCGAGCAACTAATCCTGTCTTTTGTGAAACTTAAATTTGGTATGAAGTTTAGTATGTAAAAAGTGACATGGTCTACAATCTTAGTTGGAATCTGAATATGGTCAAATAGATTGCCAAGGGTGCCCATATTCACCTTGGTTAGATCCATCTTGTATTCAAACTTGAGTTGTGTGGCTTAAATTATTTGACAAGATATGATGTATATATTTGGTCATTGGATTACAGGAACAAGGTGCTAGAGTCATGCAGTTTACAAGAGGATGGTGAATTGGTATTGGAGGTTTGATTGAGGTGGCAATGCTGATTTGGTGGAGGATAAAAGTTGGTGGATGGGGGATGGGGTTGTTGGAGGTTGTGGTGGTATATCTTAGCAAAGGTGAACTTGATGGAGAGTTGATAATGAAGAGTTTCGTGGAGGTGCAGGCGCTCTCAGAAGTTGGTATGTATGTGGTGAACCATTCCTTGCTTGAGCAGACATGGCAGATGGCACCAGTGTCTACCCTCCAGTCAGAGTCAGCCCCCACCGCAGTGACCTGAGCAATCATTGCAATAACGTCAGTGATCATAGAAACCTTACTAGGCTCACCTTGCTCTGATTGCTTGGACTTAGATTTGCATTCACTCTTGAAGTGGCTCTTCTTGTCACACTTGAAACAAGACATCTGGGACTTTGCCTTCTGTTGCTTGAAGGAAGTCCCCTTCACTTTCAAATTATTGGGGTCTTTCTTCTTGCTGAGGGAAGCCGCCTGCTTTCCCTTGTATTCCTTGGTGTGAACCAAATTAGCGTTAGCCATTTGTTTGGACAGTGCGTCCACCTTCAGTTGAGCCCTCATCTGGTCCTCAACATAGATTTTTTGTAGGAGATCTTCCAGACTGATCTCCAACTTTTTCCTATGCATGTTTGTATAGAACTTGCTCCACCCAGCGGAGAGCTTTGAGACGATCCCTCCAACAATAAACTTGTCGGTGAGGGGCATCGTCTCATCTTCCAACTTCTGTCACAGCTTTAGGAACTCCTTCACCTGCGGCAACATAGACTTCTCGTCTTCAAAGAGCAACTTATGATATTTTTCAACTATAAATATCTTGCTCCTATTTTTGTCATCTTCGTAAAGTTTCTCTAGAGACTCCCATATCTCTCTGGCGTGTTCTTTGAATATGATTCCGCCAGGGAGTCCTCCATAGCATTTAGGATTAAAAATCTACATATGCTATTCCCCTTCTCCATTTGGCCTGATTTTTAGTAGCAGCAGTAATTGCGGCTGCAGACCCAGTTTCTGGAATAATAGGTTCTTCCTCGGTTAACACGTGGTCAACTTCGGAAAGTTGAAGATTAAGAGTAACTTTCATCTTCCAGACTTGATAGTGCTCTCCATCAAATTGCTCTAACTTGGTGAAGTTAGGATTGATTAATGAAGCACGAACGTTTTCCATCTTGTGAAATCAAGCTTTGAGATTGTTAGTCTTGGGGTGTAATTTTTCGATGGAAAAATGAAAATTATGCAACACTTCAAGGAAGGTGTAAGACAGAGGTCCTTGGAGGATTCTAAGAGACGAAAACCAATGTGTTACTTCGAAGAAGACACAGAAGAATTCGTAGCAGCAACAGCAACGAACGTCCACTAACTTTTCTGATTAGATCAGAAAAGCTCTCGTTCAGAACGAGTTGCAAGTGGATAATAGAAGAACAGAAGGTTCTGATTAGATCAGAGAAAAAGAAAGCCTGCTGGGGTAAATTATCACCGACGCTCAAAGCTTGATTCGTCCCACACGAACAGCTTCCAGGAACCAGCAAGTTCGACGGAGAACATCGGAACACTTCGCTCTTCTGACTCGGATGGCGCGAACTCTGCTCCTAAAGGACCTCTCTTCTCTGCTCTGAACTTAGAGAATTTTGTATGAATTTTTTTGATACTTGTGTTCTGTACACTGAGAGAGAAGAGAGGGACTTTATATAGGTGCGTCCAGTAATTGCTCGGTATATAGAACGTTCAGGACGTGAGAAAAACCGCTCCGAACGTTCCGTAACCGCTCAAATCGTGCACAGACACGATTGAGCCAACTGACGCACAGCGCGCGCTAATTAGCGCATAGCGCCGGCGAATGGCGCACAGTGCACGTAATTGCGCACCGCTGCGCCAACTGCGCACACGCGCACTACGCGCCAACTGCGTGCCATCTGGCAGCGCCATCAGGCCGCGCCAATCAGGCCGTGCCAACAGGCAGCGGCAACTGGCGCGCCACTGGGCCGCGCCACTGGGTGCGCCACTGGTCAGCGCCAATTGGTTAGCGCCAATTGGTCGCACCATCTGGCCGCGCGATCGGGCCACGCGAACGGGCGCACGATCGGCTGCGCAGAGGCTCGCGCAACTTAAGCGCACTATGCGCTTAGCGACGATGCTGACGTGCTAAGTGCAAAGTGTGCTACCAAAACGCCACGTTACGCCCCATGAGCCCATGAGCCCGAGTCCGAGTCCGAGTCGCTAATCCCCTACGGGGCTTAGCTCCAATGGAATAAATTTCAAGAGCAAAAAGCATTAATGCTTTACCATGGAGTCTTATCCTTACCTCCTAGTAAAATTACCCACATGGTTCCCTCCTTAGGGTCACCACCCCATGTGCACTTCTCAACAACATACAAAGTATATATTGAGATACAACTCATGGTGCTTTTCCAATATGAGACTAAATATCACTAGGCATGTATTGAAAGAAAAAGCTCCAACATTTGATACCAACATAGAGGGTTGACGTCAGGTCGATAGTTGGTCATATAACTTTGTCAAATCTTGTATTGAGCTTTTTATGCTCCATTGTCGACCCTATTCTGATAGGACAATGCTTGGATGATGATGATGATAAAAGACTTCCCTTTTAACCTCTCGATTCCCTTCTATTTAGTGTGCGTTCTAATCCCTCAAATATTATCTCCATAAATCTTATCTCCATTGACAACACCAATGTCTACTGCGATGTACCAATGGGTGAGTCCCTCCCTCTTCTTATCTCTCCCCCACCGAGTTCTTTTTATTTTCTCTTTTGTTGTTGTTGTTGAATGTGAGATAAAGGTGTTGACATTGTTGAGTGTCAAGTTAATGTTTCTTGATTGAAAACTTTATTTATTTGATGATGAATTCTTATATTTTTGTATGCATTATGAACAACAAGGGTGCGACGTGTGCGACGTTTATAGTTTTAGTTATGCATTAACATACCAATTTGGAGGAAACAACAATAGAAAGTCCCAATCATAAACCAGAAGTTCAACTCAAGTTACCTACTACATGCTCGTATTTGTTGTCTTGAGGCCCATGTGTTGCCATCTTGAGGCCCATGTGTTGCCGTCTTGAGGCCTTTTCCTCCTCGCTACTTCGATCCACCTTAACAAGCTTGGTAGTGGTGGAAGGGATAATTTTTGTAGCGAAAGCTTACAAACAATGGTGCTAAGGTACAATTGTTGGTCAAGGCAATGAGTTCAGAGTGGAGCACTAGGTATTGAGGAAGGGAAAGAAGATACTAGTTTTTTTCCCATGTCTTTTATGTTGAGGTAATCTAGCAATTATAATACTTTGAGTTATGGTTTGATCATTGTAGGGATTATGAAGAGAGGAATCGTTTTTCATTGATCATTTAGTAGGGCTGTGCACAATTAAGTCAAACCGACCAAATCGAACCAAACCAAACCGAACTGATGGTTCGGTCGGTTTGGTTCGGCTGCAATTTTTTTAAAATTGACCAGTTCGGTTCACGGTTTGGTTAGCCAAAAACCGTCTAAAATCGAACCGAACCAAATCCTGTGTGGGTGTTAAATAATTAGGGTTGGGTTACTAACTTACTTGGGTATTGGACCGGTTTGGTTCATTCAACAACAGACATCACATTTTGAAAGTGCCTCTCTCTCAAAGAGGAGTGGCAGCTCCAATTTTACTATTACAAATTGCTGTGCAATGCTGCAAAGTGTAAGCTGAAGCTGCTGTTTGTTGAATGCACTTTCTCACGTTCCATCACTGCTGCTGTTGGTTGAATGCATATGAATTTTTTTCCATGTCTTTGATTGACACTTATTCCATTTTTTTTCCCTATGATGACTGGAGTTTCACACAACAAAATAAGTATAAGTACCAAATTTTTTTAATGACAGTCCATTTTTTTTTCTGTGATCAAAGTGGACCAAGTCGAACTGATCCAAACCGAACCAAGTCGGTCGGTTTCAAAACTGAACCGACCAGTTGGTTGGTTTGGTTCGATTTTGCTTATTTTTAAACCGATTAACTTCGATTCGACTTCAGTTGTGATCAAATAGGTCGACCACCGACCGATGCACACCCCTATCATTTAGAAGAAAGCCAAGTGCATATTTATAGTTACAATAGGGGTCAAATACAATGAATATTGACACCTCAAACATAGTAATAATCAACTAAGGTAACATTATTAATATGCTACCTAATAAGGATTAAATAAATAAAGTAGCTAATCAACACATTATTTTTATATCTTAACATGGAAATACTTTGACACTCCCCCTTAAGCTAGAACGCAAATGTTGTCAAGTAAAGCTTGCCCATGAATGGAATAGTTTCGGAGGTAATATCTTTATGAGAATACCAACAAGTTGCTCTGTAGATCGAACACGAGAGACGATAACCTTTTTGACCCACTCATTACGGAAAAAAAGTGAATCTGATACTCAATTTTGATGTGTTTGGTATTGTCACGCCCCGATCCCGGAGGATCGAAAACTAGCCACTGGGCGTGATGCCGTACAAGTCTAGATTGCACTTGTACAAGGCAAAACCATTACAGTTCCTGGTAATTCTCAGAAAACATCGACAATGCAGCGGAACTAAGCAGATAAATTGAAGTCACACAATTTATATAGAATGTATCTCTTTATTGATAATCAAAATGGATTATAAGACTCGCAACGGAATACAGAGTTTACAACTGTTTACAAGACTTTTGAATAGCCAACTGAATGTATACACTTGCCCTTTAGGCTACAATGAATATACTGACTTCTTTACAATGAACTTGCCAATATGGCTACAATCTCACTGGTACAACTGAGTTCCCCTGTTCCATACATTATGTCCCGTATAGCAGAAGACATCATCTTGAAAGAAGAGCTTCTGCACACCCATCCGATTCATCGATGCCAAGCACTGATTCACAGGATTACCCCCAAGCAAACACCTGTAATATTGCCCACAACGTGGGTCAGTACATCATCAATGTACTGGCGAGCGGTGCTGGCCCAACTCACCTAAGAAGACAACACTAAGTAATCATGTTACAGAACATTATTAACAGTGGTCTTTCTCGTTGCCTTAGGGTCAATTTCATGTTATAGCCGACAAGAAGTAAAGCATGCAAATCTCATAGCCAACATAATTTAAAGTATACTGTTATCACCCTTTGGTGATTCTTACCCACGGTCGTGTAGCCATCCCTGTACATTTATAATACTTATTCTGCCTGCACAAGACATTGTTAGAAACAATATCATGATTCAATATGAATATCACCGTTCAGGTGATTCTTACCAACAGCCGACATCCTTCCCTGTATTTGAGTAATAACTTACTCTGCCTGCATAAGACATCATTAGCACCTGACCTATCTATATGAAGGTCACTGGCGACACGCCATCCTGGACCGTCTTACAGGTATACAGCGCCCTTGCCAGTGCAGGTAGCTAGCCCCACTGCAAGTCCTGTATACCGTGCTACTACTTCAGCACTGCCACTACTTCGGCATTGGTTTCCCCTAGGACGAACCGGGTTCCATGGCCCAGGAATACCGTTCGAGAAACCACCTTGTCGACAAGTTGTCCATGACCATGCAACTATATGCAACTTATCTAAGAAGAAAACATATAATGCATGATAAGGAAAACTAAGCAAAACCATCATTCTCATTCGTATTGCCATCTAGCCATCTTGCCTTGAGCAAATGCTCACATTATCATCTGCCCAATCCAGGGTCTTGGCGTAATCAACATTCTACATCGGCGACAGGATAATAGAATGTTGTTACCCAATGCCTTGCCACATCTTTGATACCAAACATCTTTCCAACCAAACTCAATGTACTCACCGTCCAATTCCTGGGACTTAGCATCTGTTTAGCATTCATTCGTTCGAATGCAATTCAAGCATACTCACTGCCCAGTTCTTGGGTCTTAACATCTGTATTGCCATCTATTCATTGAGCCAACGCTCGATATACTCACCGCCCAAGTATTTGGGACTTTGCCTTCACCTGTCATGTAATTCATCGCAACAGCGTACAAGCATACAATTCATCTAGCCACAACAGTTTACGTTCAGGTGATTATTATCTTTCATTATCTTTCCAAATTCCATGCAAGGTGTTATTGAGCAATTCAACAAGAAACATAGCATACTCATCCTTATTTTAAGCGTGAAGCTAAAGGATCTTTGAAGGGTTCAACACTACTCACATTCATAGGACGATTCCCGCCACGATCGCATAGTCTTCCAAGCGATCCTTCGCATAATCCCAAGTCCAACAAGGCTTCATCGAACCAACCATCCAACATAAGGCATCTTGCGGGTCGGGGCACTACAATATATACCACCCAAAAAAAGTTTCGTCCTCGAAACTTAAAACAAAATTCATCCCCAAAACTTCAACCAAGCTTTCATGAAACTTCTCTACAATCAACTTGCACCATCTAATATTTCTCTGCAATCTCTCGAATGATTTTCAAGTAATGTACCGTCTCGTTACAGCATCCCAAATTGATTCAACATAGTTTACCATCTTTGATCTTTCCTCCGACACTCGTGCAAATTCTTAGCACATGATAATTCCCGTGGCTTCGTTTGAATTCAGCATACCACTTAGTTGGAATCATACACATATTTTAGGCGTCCCCGAAATACATGCACTTCAGCCAAGTTCAGTGATAGGGAAGACGAACGAGCGACGGTGTAATTTCTCTTCCGAACATCAGTAATTCTTTCCAAGCATCTCTTATAATCCCACTTGTTTATTCAATATTCCAACCAATTGATAACACAATAGATGTTGCTAATTCAAATCAAGACATCTTCCTCAACCGATCCAACATTTTCCAAAGTATTCGAACTTAGATATGTCAAGTATTCCTTTCAAGTTCATTGTCATCCATGCCACCAAAGTTGATAAATCCTATAGCCATATTTCATTTTCGATACCCCGACTCTCGTCGGTCAAATCTTGTACTCATTATCGTTCACATCCATACACTTTGTTTGCAACTCGTAACTTTCTCGATCACGATCCATCCATCAAATTGTATCATCATTCCAAATTGTATCACCATTCCACTCTAGCAACATTTCTCGTTGTACTCCAACATTTTCTCATATTGATCAAGCCAACATATTTATCCTCTCGCATAGGCAACTATCATGTTCCAGCAACATTAATTCCGAGGGTCATTCCTATTCATATTCGCCGATCTCGGCTACATGTACTATCCAATTCCGTCGTTACACTTATCCTCAATCTTGATCCGGTCAATGAAATTATTCCAACTATCTCAAAGCACTACCAACAATTTTTGCAGCTCAATATCAATCAACCAATCCAACCAGTTCTAACAATTCCCAACATTTCAACCAAGGCAACTCAATTTCCGAAACCAACATGATCCGTCATCCCATCCAACATTATAACATCAAAATTTCCCAAATATCTATTCCATTCCAAAGCCTACCTTCCAACACATCTTATTCATTCCAACTGTACTCACGCAACACCAATAGGGACATTCTACGGTTTTCCAATAGTCAACTTAGCATACAATCAAGTCTCTACGGTCAGCTAATCTAAGCTAAACCAGACATTCAGCTAACCCATATAAGATGAGTAGCTATCAGGGACATACTTATCTCTTATCTTAGAGGCAACCAATTCTCAACATAGGACAACTCTATGGTCTGACCAACTTAGGGACATGGGACGCCACCCCAATCTTATGAACTTATACCCAACACGGACAACTGAAGAACATAGCCAACCAATCTGAGACTTAAGCAAGCAACCAACAATCTAGGCAACAAACCGACACTCTAGGCAACCAGCCAACACTCTAGGCAACCAACCGACAATCTAGGCAACTAGCCAACAATCTAGGCAACCAACCGACACTCTAGGCAACCAGCCAACAATCTAGGGTCAAGTCTTTCTACCCGTACTCATACTCGAGTCATACCCAACGAAGTCTCATTCTAGACTTACCCGCAACCGACCAAATCTATCCGACAATTTTATCCAACAATTCTATCCCACAATTCTATGGGTCAATCTCGAAGCTATCATATAAAACTCCTCAATAGAATATTCAACTTTCAATTTCCATTTGCATAGACATAGCATCACTTGTTCAATCCGACTTGCATCCTCATATCGTACTCATATGTCTATTCAATCGGGTCAACTATTCTGAATCATCATCTGACATTGCTATCTCAATAGTTTATCACTTATGATTTCTTCCCTACGGTCTCTTCTCGACATATTCGTTTTCCACATTCTTAGATCATCGATACGGTCCGTACTCTCTTAACCAACAAAATAAGGCAACTAAACAATCATATTTCTTCCGAGGCATCATTATAAATTTCTAGCACCAACACGATCATCTCTTAGCAATTCACGTTAACCATCAATATTTATTTTGTATCATCTCCTTCTGATTCCATAAGAAGATTTACTATTCATGCACCAATCCAATCTCTATAGCACCAATCATCTCGCATCATATATCGGTCATCTTAGTGGACATGACATAACTCATCGGCTAAGTCATAATCCAACAATTTTATTTTCTACCAAACTTGTTATTCAAGCGATAACATCATCCACCAACAGGGTCTATTACATATCGCTGTACCTCGATACTTATTTGTATTCCAGCCATTCGACTCTCATAAGGAACATCTACTCTTTCATGCATCAAGGGACAAGTACTCATTCTCTATGCCTCAAAATAGTCAAGGGTCATAACTTGTTAATTCGGGACATCAATCTCTCTCAAGCACACTGCACCACGTGCTAAGATCATCTATTCCTCAATCCCATTCTCAATCTTTTCGGCAGTCGATGCAACTCTCTGCATCTTCTAAATCATTCGCAACATCCCGATAAGCGTCTAACATTACCATCAGTTCTATCGATATCCAACATGCAATTTCTTTAACTCAATTCCAACATCGTTCAATATTCGGTCCATAGTTGTTCTCGCAAAATCTTTCAATAGCAACACCACACTATCATTACCAAGCCTACAATCCTTCTACCCAACTGATTCAAGTACTCGCCTGAATCTGAAATTTTTTTCTTTCCCAACCAAGGCATCATTTCATATTCTCAATCCTCTTATTACCCAACTTAATGCTAACCGACAAGGTCTAGTGATGGTTCATCTGAACACATCAAAATCTCACAACGGTCATCCAACTTAACAATCAAGGAACACGCCTAGCCAACATGTATCAATCGTAAGCTCAGCTACGATTCGATACCACCCACTACCTTATAGGTAAAGCAATCACAAAATCAGACACATCAAGGGTCAAGGGACATCTTATCACGACAAGGGTATATGTAATATACCACCCAGAGCTCAAGCCATTCCAAACACAATATTCCTCTCACATCAAACCAACGTCCAACATGGACAATCTATCCTGCAGTGGTTATGCTGACCACAAATATCGACTCAAGATTCTGTCGATTCCCATTCTCTGAAATCCATGCACATTCTGTTCCAACATACCATGTCATCACCCACTGTCGATTGCTGCATAACAATCGATTCAAAGAATCCCACACATAAGACATCCAGCATACATCACAAACTTACGCATCGCATCATTGTTATTCTTTTTGGTAACTTTTAGAAATTCAACAAAGCACACATATCACAGCCCACATATTTAGACTTATTGTATGGAACACCCAGTGAGAGGTTAGAATGATCAACGAACTTTCAGTCAAGGGAACAACTTAGAATAGTTTGGAAGCAACACAGAACAATCGCAGAAGCACTATGAATCATCATAGAGGCAACTTTGATTTCATCGCAAAAGCAACTTTGAGTATTCGCGGAAGCAACTTTGATTCACCGCGGAAGCAACTTTGAATAATCGCGGAAGCAATCTTTGAATCATCGCGGAAGCAGCTTAGAATCATCTTAGTAGCAACATTGATTCGAAACAAATCGAATAGGAATCCAAGGACGTAAAGCCGTGCTCTGATACCATTATGTCACGCCCCGATCCCGGAGGATCGAAAACTAGCCACTGGGCGTGATGCCGTACAAGTCTAGATTGCACTTGTACAAGGCAAAACCATTACAGTTCCTGGTAATTCTCAGAAAACATCGACAATGCAGCGGAACTAAGCAGATAAATTGAAGTCACACAATTTATATAGAATGTATCTCTTTATTGATAATCAAAATGGATTACAAGACTCGCAACGGAATACAGAGTTTACAACTGTTTACAAGACTTTTGAATAGCCAACTGAATGTATACACTTGCCCTTTAGGCTACAATGAATATACTGACTTCTTTACAATGAACTTGCCAATATGGCTACAATCTCACTGGTACAACTGAGTTCCCCTGTTCCATACATTATGTCCCGTATAGCAGAAGACATCATCTTGAAAGAAGAGCTTCTGCACACCCATCCGATTCATCGATGCCAAGCACTGATTCACAGGATTACCCCCAAGCAAACACCTGTAATATTGCCCACAACGTGGGTCAGTACATCATTAATGTACTGGCGAGCGGTGCTGGCCCAACTCACCTAAGAAGACAACACTAAGTAATCATGTTACAGAACATTATTAACAGTGGTCTTTCTCGTTGCCTTAGGGTCAATTTCATGTTATAGCCGACAAGAAGTAAAGCATGCAAATCTCATAGCCAACATAATTTAAAGTATACTGTTATCACCCTTTGGTGATTCTTACCCACGGTCGTGTAGCCATCCCTGTACATTTATAATACTTACTCTGCCTGCACAAGACATTGTTAGAAACAATATCATGATTCAATATGAATATCACCGTTCAGGTGATTCTTACCAACAGCCGACATCCTTCCCTGTATTTGAGTAATAACTTACTCTGCCTGCATAAGACATCATTAGCACCTGACCTATCTATATGAAGGTCACTGGCGACACGCCATCCTGGACCGTCTTACAGGTATACAGCGCCCTTGCCAGTGCAGGTAGCTAGCCCCACTGCAAGTCCTGTATACCGTGCTACTACTTCAGCACTGCCACTACTTCGGCATTGGTTTCCCCTAGGACGAACCGGGTTCCATGGCCCAGGAATACCGTTCGAGAAACCACCTTGTCGACAAGTTGTCCATGACCATGCAACTATATGCAACTTATCTAAGAAGAAAACATATAATGCATGATAAGGAAAACTAAGCAAAACCATCATTCTCATTCGTATTGCCATCTAGCCATCTTGCCTTGAGCAAATGCTCACATTATCATCTGCCCAATCTAGGGTCTTGGCGTAATCAACATTCTACATCGGCGACAGGATAATAGAATGTTGTTACCCAATGCCTTGCCACATCTTTGATACCAAACATCTTTCCAACCAAACTCAATGTACTCACCGCCCAATTCCTGGGACTTAGCATCTGTTTAGCATTCATTCGTTCGAATGCAATTCAAGCATACTCACTGCCCAGTTCTTGGGTCTTAACATCTGTATTGCCATCTATTCATTGAGCCAATGCTCGATATACTCACCGCCCAAGTATTTGGGACTTTGCCTTCACCTGTCATGTAATTCATCGCAACAGCGTACAAGCATACAATTCATCTAGCCACAACAGTTTACGTTCAGGTGATTATTATCTTTCATTATCTTTCCAAATTCCATGCAAGGTGTTATTGAGCAATTCAACAAGAAACATAGCATACTCATCCTTATTTTAAGCGTGAAGCTAAAGGATCTTTGAAGGGTTCAACACTACTCACATTCATAGGACGATTCCCGCCACGATCGCATAGTCTTCCAAGCGATCCTTCGCATAATCCCAAGTCCAACAAGGCTTCATCGAACCAACCATCCAACATAAGGCATCTTGCGGGTCGGGGCACTACAGGTATGCTCATGCAATAAATAATTTTTAGTTATATAGACGAAGGCTTGATTGTCGCAATGAGATAATGTACGAACGTCTAAGTTGCTTATAAGAGACCTAACCATAGGATCTCATAAACAAGATGCCAAATGGCTTTGTACTCTACCTCTAAATCGGAGCCAACAACAAGTTATTGTTTCTTGCTTTTCCAATATACCAAGTTACCTCCAAAAACTACGAATAGACCTATCGTTAACAAATCTTGCCCAATCAACATCTGGATATTCTTGTAAGGTAAGAGAATCATTGGGTCTGAAGAGAAAGTATCGACTTGGAGCTATTTTGAGGTATCACATAATATGGATAAATGCTTCCCAATAGCTTACGGTAAGGAGCATGCATTAACTAGCTAACTTCATATGTTGTCTGACTTTTTTCTGATATAAAACACACTAATTTACAATGTGCATGTGTTGGAGCAAAGAGAGGGGAGGATGAGTAGAACATGGGTACGGCATGTCTGGTGTATTTTAGCGAGGGTGATGTGGGCGGAAAAGAGGAGGGGTTAGAGGTATGGATGATATCACTGGTAACATTTTTCATCATGGGTTGGCAGATAGGAAGCAGGGATATGATAAAGGTGTTGTTTTCGTGTCAGATTCAAGTCCAAAAAGAATTGACTGGGGACACAGTTCATTTCATGTCAGATATGTAATCAACTGTCAATTTGTTAAGGAAAGATCAAGCAGAATGGGTTTTCAACAAGTCTACGTTATCGTCCTGGATCAGAAAATGCATGTTCAATAATAGAAGTACAAAACTTAATAGTGGGGTCCGTAGGTATGTCTCTGGTCAACACCTCAATATTCCTAACTCAGTAAGAATATCAAATACATATTTCCTTTGTGACAAAAACATATCGTTCTTGGTGTGGGTGACCTCAATACCAAGAAAGTAACGAAGTTGACCAAAATCCTTCGTTTGAAAAATCTGTCATAGATGCCGCTTAATTTCTGCGATACCCTGTGAGCTACTGTAATTTCTGCATTAACTAGCTAACTTCATGACTTGGTCACTGTAAGGTATATGCATTTTCCAACAAATCCAAGGTATCATCCTGGATCAGAAAATGCATGATCAATAATAAAAGTACAAAACTTAATATATGTCGCTGGTCAACAATTCAATATTCCTAATTTAGTAAGAATATCAAACACATATTTTCTTTGTGACAAAAATATGATCATTCTTGGTGTGGGTGACCTCAACACCAAGAAAGTAATGAAGTTGACCAAGGTCCTTCATTTGAATAGCCTGTGATCGATGTCGCTTAATTTCTGCAATACCCTGTGAGCCACTCTTGTGAGTCTGTGCCAATAACTATTATGTCATCGACATACACCAATAAGATCACAAGAACTTGCTCCCTCTTTTTTGTGAAAAGAGAATGATCTTCCTTGCTTATAGTTAATTCTGCATTAACTAGCTAACTTCATATGTTATGTCTGACTTGGTCACTGTAAGGTATATGCGTTTTCTAACAACTCCACGATATTGTCCTGGATTAGAAAATGCACGATCAATAATAGAAGTACAAAACTTAATATTTGGGTCCGTAGGTATGTTGCTAGCCAACACCTCAATATTCATAACTAAGTAAGAATATCAAATACATATTTCCTTTGTGACAAAAATATATCATTCTTGGTGTGGGTGACCTCAATACCAAGAAAGTAACGAAGTTGACCAAGGTCCTTCGTTTAAAAAGCCTGTGATAGATGTCGCTTAATTTCTGTGATACCTGTAAGCCACTCTTGTGAGTCCATGCCAATAACTATTATGTCATCGACATACACCAATAAGATCACAATAAATTGCTCCCTCTTTTTTGTGAAAAGAGAATGATCTTCCTTGCTTCTAGAGAAATTATAAGAGTAAACTACTTCAAACTTCTCGTGTTGAGATAGGAATTGTTTTTCATTGATCATTTAGGAGAAAGTCAAAAACTTATTTATAGACACAATATGGTTCAGACACAATGAATCTTGACACCCTAAAATATAGTAATAATCAACTAAAGTAGCAATATTAATATGCTACCTAATAAGGATTACACAAATAAGGTAAGATACTTAATAAAGACTACACAAATGAAGTAGCTAATTAGCAACTCACTATTTTCATATCCTCTTAATTTGGAAATACTTTTGACAATCCCAAAGATTTGACGTCGACTCTTTATGTGAAGAACTTAATGTTGTGAAGGAACTTGTACAACTTGAATTGTTGGAGAGGTGTCATATAAATTACTCTTTTATGGAAAATTGTGGTTCTTGACTTCTTTCTTCCTAGGGTTTTGTAGTAGCAAGGTTCTAAATGATGGTAGGCGGGTGCGCGGCGGAGAGGGTTCGCCTACCGCCTAGGTGCGTGATACATTTTGAATATTTTTACTATTTTACCACTGTTTTTTTCTTCATAATATGCATATTTTAAGGGTGTTTTATGCGTGACTAGGTTGTAGAACACTGATTTATGAAGTTTACTCTCGTAAAAGTGAATCATAGGTCCATAATGTTTGCAAAACTGTTTTTCCAAAACATCCAGTCAGGTATTGCTTCGCCTAGACATCCACCTACGCTGCCTTATCATGTTATATTCCATTCCAATAACCATGTTATATTGAAGTAGATATTTAGACGCCACAAAAGTAGACTTAAACACAACTACATGACAACCTTCATCAGAAATAGGACATGTCATGCAAAGGCAACCATGTTTTGAACATTATAGTTATATATATAATTATTGATTTATCCAAGATATGTAATTTCAAGCAACAATTAACCAAAAAAATTACATAACCCTAGTTACCGAGATCCCCGTATCCCCTTGGAACCGTGTTCCATATATAGCGACCCGAGATTTGGTGGGTTCCTGAACCCGATAGGCAAAAGTGGCGACCCTGGTGATACGAATCTTACAAGATGAAGTTAAACAAAGATATTAGTCAAATGGTATGTTGAAGTCCCTGCCATGGTCCACTGCACCAAAAGTACCAAAGTTTAGAGTAGTTGTGATGATTGAGGGATATATATTTATATTCTAACAGATCATGCATGTCAAAACCCTATTTTATGGGCTGAGAGCTGGATTCACGTAGATATATACTTTTTTTTTTTGAATCCGCTTAAGAAGTGCACTAGAGGAGATAACCTAGATTTCTTTGATACCATGTTAAAGTCTTTGCCATTGCACCAAAACTCTAGATTTATAGTGAGGGTTTGGGTTATTATATTTAAGCCTACTGCAATCTTAATGCCTACCAGGGAAGCTATTGTACCCAATGTTCTAAAAAGCGCTAGGCGGACTCGGTGCGCCGGAGGTCCGCCTAGCGCCTAGGCCGCCTAGAATTTTTTTTTTTTTTTTTTTTTTTTTTTTTTTGAAATTTTTGAGATTTTGAATTTTGAAATTTGAAATTTGAAATTTCAATGTTCTAAAATCCAAATACTATCTTAAAACCCAAACAAATATCCAAAATACAACTAAGAATAAACAAAAAAAATAAAAATAAAAAAAATCAAAAAATTCAAAAAACCCGCCGCCTAGGGACGCCTAGAGCCCGCCTAGCCGCCTAGCCCACCGCCTAGGGGATTTTCGGTGCGGTGGGCGGGCGCCTAGCGCCTAGGCGGCGCCTAGGCGGGCGCCTAGGCCGATTTTTAGAACACTGATTGTATACCCTGTACAGATTACCTGTGGGTAGCCATATCTGTTCATGTGTGGAAGCGAACCGCGAAAGTATCGGAAAGAAAAACAATGATATTCCATTCATGGGAAGGATCGGAAAGAAAAACAAGATCAAATTTCATACCGAAGTAAAAAATAAACTAAAATATTTCATAGAGGATTCATAGTTATACTTTGGTAAAGGCAACATATGTACAGTACAATAACCACCAGGTTACTGCAGACTTTGGCAACTGCAAGTGCTTTTCAGCAACTGAGAAAGGAAAGGCATTTGTCATTGAAGAGAGGGTGAGTGAGAGGGTTCATTGTCAACTGGTTACAACTAAACCCTAGCGAGGGTGAGAGAAGGGGTATGGTCAACTTTGTTACAACTAAAACCCAACCAGCCCAAATTCCTTGCCACTTAAGTAATGGATCAGGTCTTGTCATATTCAATTGAGTATGAACCAAGCTGAACTGTAATTTGAGTTACTTTGTATCAGCTAAAGGATGGGCTAGTTTAGTGGTCTTCTTCTCTCACCTTTTCCCTCTCTTAGTTGATTCCATTCCCCTTGCTGCAGCAGTTGGAACCAAGGTGGCAACGTGTCAGGTGAGAGAGGCAGATAATGGCCATGCAAGTTTTTCTTTTTCTCCCAATTTCCTCCTGTTTTCTCCCTCTATTGTATCCTGGCAGTGTCCTGAACATATCTCTTGTATTCCGCAGCAAATTCATTGAATAATGTGTCGGGATGTGGTCGGATACAAGTCTGATTGTAAGTGTGATATATAAGCCACTTTTCCATAGAGAAATTTGCTATGTTTCAGTGGTTTCCACGACAATTGTCCGTTTGTGACCAACATTTGTAGTTTTTTCAATCCAAATTATAAAATATCATAAGAAGAGTATTGTGTCCGTATTTAACATATATGGTAAGATTCCAATATACTTGCCCAATTTTGTATATATTGAGTTCTTTATATACAAAGATAAAATATTCATTTTAAACATATGTATATAGAAAGATGCACAATTATACATATATAGCTGTTTTCCTGTGTCTAGATTTTGGAGAGTTGACGTGTCAGACATCCATGTTAATGCAAAGTGGCATGTTCGTGTCCCTATGCACTATTCATGGAAGTTAATTGAAATGACACCTAAAAATCCATTTTCTTTTTGTATTCAACATGCAATTGGAACCCATTCTGCTTGATCTTTCCTTAACAAATTGACACAGTTGATTACATATCTGAACTGCGTCCTCAGTGAATTCTCTTGAATCCGACACGAAAACAGCACCTTTACCATATCCCTGCTTCCTATCTGCCAACCCATGATGAAAAATTGTTACCTGCGATATCCTCCCTCCTCCATACCCCTAACCTCCCCTCTTTTCCACCCAACACCACCCTCGCTAAAATACACTAGACATGCCATACTCATGCTCTACTCATCCTCCCCTCTCTCTTTGCTCCAACACATGCACTTTGTAAATTAGCGTGTTTTATATCAGAAAAAAGCATAATGATGTACTGCATTCTTTGAGATTGTCTTTGCAATTTATGGATCCTTCCTGAATAGAGAATTTAAAGAATCATTAACTATACAGACACTTGTTTCTGACACATATGTTAACCAAGTAGAGTGTACATAGTACATATGTAAAAAAGTTTCTTTGCCCTGTTTTTTTTGTTCCAAGTGCTTCAGGAAGTGGACCATTTGAAATAGCTTGCCTGGCGTGTTGATAATTTAAGTTGTTCTATTCCCGTTACTTATAGTTTGAGACATTTGGGTCCCTCGTTGCAGAGTTAAGATGTTCAGAGAATTTATTAAGTTGGACAAAGTCTCTAGAAGAGTAGCTGGTGAAGTGTCTGGACCAGGTGCAGGGTCAATAGAGATAGTTGTTCGTCGTGACCGTATCGTTGAAGATGGATACAAGCAATTGAATTTTCTCGGGTCAAGGTTGAGGTCATGCATCAATGTTTCATTTATCAGTGAATGTGGCCTTCCTGAGGCTGGTCTAGACTATGGTGGCCTATCAAAAGAGTTCTTAACTGATTTAGCTAAGGCTGCCTTCAACCCTCAGTAAGTCACTCTAATTTCTCTGTAGCATTCCAACTTTAAAGTGATACCAATTTCTTTTTCCACGGAGTAAGAATTCTTTTTCCACAGATATGGACTATTTTCTCAGACATCCACAACAGAGAGCAATCTAGTTCCAAATATGTCTGCTAGATTGCTGGACAACGGTATTCCGATGATTGAATTCCTTGGAAGAGTTGTAGGAAAAGCTCTTTATGAAGGAATTTTGCTTGACTACTCTTTTTCATTGGTCTTCGTGCAAAAGCTGTTAGGCCGCTACAGCTTCCTTGATGAACTTTCAACACTAGATTCTGAACTTTACCGGAATCTTATGTATGTTAAGGTAAACAATATTGCTATTGTTGAATTTTATCTAAACCAATTGATGCAAATATTTAACCCTCAACCTCATCATAGTTCTAGAGTTTTAGTGCAAGTGACATGGACTATAACATGGTATCAGAGCAACCTAAGTTCGGATCTTCTCTGACGCGCATTTGAAAGTGGATTTTAATTTTATAAAAAAGTTATACGGCAGTGTGAATTCATCTCTCTGCCCAAAATGGGACTTCAACATCTATGATTGATTTTTTGACATAGGTTTTTCCTGAAAGCTTTATGACTTACAATAATTATAACTACAAAATGCATCTTATACACATCTGTTGTAGTATATGCCTCACTTAGGATTCCATATTTAAATCTTCTATTCTGCGCCATCGTTATGCCAACCATACAATTTCCTTAAGCTAATGCTTGTTGATGATAAACATTTTTAGTTGCTAGGAAAGTGTCGCAACTTTCATTACTTTCCTTAACAATTGCAAATGAACCGTGCATGCAAATGAATTGTGCATTTTGCTTGAATCTAACACTTACTACTACCCCCACTTTGGTGATCCTATGGTTCGAGATAATTCGTTTGGGCATACCAGCAGTATTTGCAAAAAAGATAGTTGTTAGTTTTTTATTTTCTGGTACTAAATTATCCCTAATATGGTTTTAACTATGTTGTCTAATAAGGATTATGTTATAGAACCTTATATGTTGTAAGATCCAGTGTTAGGTGTTTGTAGGCGGACACTGAGGTACTATTAACTATTATATTATATTATTTGCTGAATAAGATAATATATAACCCTCATCCCTCACCAGCACTATAGAGTTTTGGTGTAGTGGTAGATAGTTAAACACAGTATCATAGCAATAAGGGTTCTATCTTTCTGACATGCTTTTAGGCGGATTTTACCCAAAAAAAAAAAATACCGCTGTGGGAATCCAGCTTTCAATTCATTAATGGGCTTTAAACTTGTGGCGCTTGCTGAGTATAAATATGTAACCCTCATCCCTGACTAATACTCTACAGTTTTGTAGTGGTAGGCACTTTTAACAGTCTTAAAACTGGTTTATCTACTAGTTAGTAGACAAGCTTAGAAAAGGTGGCCACTGACTTGTTTTCATTTGAAAACCTCAGAGATAAATGTAATATTAACAAGTAAGAATTAAATAAAGATACAAAAGTTAGTGTTTTTAGAAGAATCTAACTACAGTTAAACAATTGGATTTTTTGCATATAAGTCCCTTAGATCTACTATATTTTTGAATAAGTCCTTTAACTAATGTGAATTTCTTAAAAGTTAACCATATCATTATCAAGTAGAATTATAAGTCCCCACTCTGTTACTGTTAATCAAAAAGTAACCAATCCAAGGGTTAACTCTATAAAAAGGCAATTGCTTTCATCTTCTACCCATACAACTCCCTCCTGTGAGTTGCACGAACCCCTTCCTCTGCTTTTTGAGCTAACCCCTCAACCCTCCCCCTCTCTCCGTCAGCCAAATTTTTTTGAGTGAGTTCTTTGACAAGAGTCTCTTTGAGGTTGGATGGTTAAGGTTTATGGCTAGAACTGTTGGGGGAGTGAAAATGGTTTGCGATTGATCGTGTGGGTAGTAGATGGCCTCTGTAAGGGGGCGTTTGGTTCAAGTTTTTGTGGCTTGGGAATGGATTTTGAATTCCTTACCCATGTTTGGTATGTTTAGGATTGGGAATGAGGAGGGAATATGAGAGACTTACGGGGGAAAGCTATTCCCATTGACTTGGGAAAGCTATTCCCAAGCCCCCCCTTGGGAATAGATTTGCTTTCCTAGGAATGATGCTTGTCTATTTTGTTTGGACGGTTATACCCTCTTTTTATTTTCAAAATTTTAACTTCTATCCCAAACATGTAAATCATCATGAAGTTAATGAAAGGGTATTAAAGGAAAAATAAATAAATTAATATTTCTATCCCTTTGTAAACCAAACATGGAGATGAAAATTTTTAAAATTTTGAACTACCTATTCCCAACCTAACCAAACATGGGTATGGGAATGTTGAATTCCTTTTCCATGGGAAAGGAATTGAAAACCTATTTCTAGGAATACAAAAACTTGATCCAAACGAGCCCTAAGAGTTTGATGTTTGGACCAATCCAAGTGAAGGGGTTGAGTACTTGTGATGATGGTGGTTTAGTGCTGCCTCTTTGTTGATCCCGACCCCAAAATCATGTCCAATGTCAACGTTGGTAGTTGATGAGAATTTTGGGAGGGGTAGGAGGGTGACAATGACTAGAAGACAATTGACTATGCAAAGAAAGAGTAATCTCTAGAGCAAGAATAGAACAAAGTTTCTTTTTTCTTTTCTTTGCAGCTGTTGGCAAATGTTTGAGAGTTGACAACTAGTTAGTGGGAAACTAGTAATAAATGCGTGGGGGAAGTAGTATTCATGGGAAAGAGAATTAGGTTGGTAATTATACTAAGGGGGCGTTTGGTATGCGGAATACTATATAGCCGGGAATTCTATATTTCCGGGAATAAAATTCCAAGTAATTAAATTCTCTGGAAAATTACATTCCCTTGTTTGGTGACTATATAAATAGGCAAATGTTAAAGGCCACCCCCAAATTACTAAGGGCCACCAACTTAAAATTTTAAAAAATTACAAGTTTGCTATTTTAAAAACACTAAGGGCCACCCCGTTTCTGTCATCGAGGACTGCAGGACTTGCCTGCAGTCCAAAGTGAAGAAGAGACTGCAGTGCTAGCCTGCAGTCCGTCTTCCCTCCGAACGATCCACGGGATGACGAGGGACAAGGGAGGGGAGCTAGGGGGGCTGCTGCGGGGGGAGGGGGGCTGCGGCGGGGGGAGGGAGGCGGAGGGGGGGCTGCGACGGGGGGAAGGAGGCGGAGGGTGGGGCTGCGGCAGGGAGCAGTAGCTTCTGCTCGTAGCAGCAGCAACAGCAGCAGAGGGGAGCTAGGCGGGCTGCTGCGGGGGGAGGGGGGGCTGTGGCGGGGGGAGGGAGGCAGAGGGGGTGGGGGCTGCGGCGGCGGGAAGGAGGCGGAGGGTGGGGCTGCGGCGGGGAGCAGCAATGAGTAGGGCTGTAAAATGGACAAAGTAGTTCGTTGTCCGTACGTGTCCGGCTCGATAAATGGTTCGACCGTGGCCGTCCGATTGAATTAACGAACAGAGCTTGGACATTTTTTTTTGGTCCGTTTAAAAATCGGATCCGGACACGGTCATGTCCATGTCCGGTCCGAATTTGTCCGCGGACCGTCCGATAATGGAGACTCATTTTAGTTTTGCATCAATTATGTCGTATTATTTTGGTTTTGCATCAATTTTTGGTTGTTCAGTCTTAATTTTCATTAATCTTTTACCATTGTTTGTTTTATTCTATAAACTTCAGTTGTCTTTTCTTTCAACTTTATTTTTTGTACCAATTGTCGAAGTATTTTGATAAAATAACAGCTTTGACAATATATTTATTTTGTCTGCGGTCCGTCCGATTGAATTAACGAACAATGGTTGTCCGTGTCCGTCCGGTCCGAACTCGAACAGTGTCCGTGTTCGTCCGTCCGACAAAAACGACAAAAAGCGACAAAAAGCGGCAAAACGACAAAAGACGACAAAAAGTCCAAAAATTGACAAAAAACTACTACAATACGACAAAAGGACAAAAAACGACAAAAAAATGACAAATCGACAAAAAAGGGGAAAAAAGTGATAAAAACGAAAAAATGTTCAAAAATGATAAAAAATTAAGAAGAAATTTTAAACAAAAAATTTTTTTTTTGCCCGGACAAAAGAATATACCCACCTATTCTTAAGGGATAGGATTCCCATATTTTATGGGTAAACTATTTGTCCGGGTATTTCTAATTCTTGGGAATAAATTTTTTATAGCCCAAACAAACATGGTAATAGATTCCCACCCTAAATTTTCCCAGGAATTAAAAAAATACCGCATACCAAACGCCCCTTAAGGACTTGTTCTTAATTTGGAATGTCAAAATGTGGGAGTGGGAAATGGACTTGATTGAAGGTTGTTGTTTAGACCTGGTTCTGAAAGGTACTATATGTTATGGAAGGAATCTTGAATGGATCCTATGAACCTATTGTCGTTAAGATTGAGAATGGAAAGGGAACTTATATGTTCTGGAAGGAAGCTTGAACGGTTCTTGTGAACCTATTGTTGTTGAGATGAAGAATGGAAAGGGAACTGAGGAGGTGGATGGGTGGCGGATGAGAAATTTAGAGAGGAGAAGATGACAAGAACTGGTCTTCATCTTATGCATATTAGAAGGGGAATGGTCGTGCTTGTAGTATAGACTTCTTAGTATGGATTATATGAAATTAGTTATACGAAATCTTAACATTCACAATGATCTGGGGCCGCATACTGGGCAGAAGCAAAGAGGACAAAATGCCCAAAAAAGTTGAAATATTGTTGAAGTTAATGGGATATTCCCATTTCAAATAAGTTAGCATGACCAGATGGACTCATAACACTATTTTTTAATTTGAGGGGAATTATAAGAAATTTTTAAGCTTTATTATTTATTTAACAATACAGTAGATTTAAGGGATTTGGATGCAAAAAAGCCCTAAACAATTTTAGGAAGTTGTATATTTCCTGAGGGCTCATAAATGGCCAACCTATTTGTCTTAGGACTTGTGCAGAAGATACCACCATAACTATTGCTGGTAGTGCCTCTAGTAAATCAACAGTTATATGAATACTGTATTTTAGGAAAAAAAACTTATTCGGTTTATTAGTTTTATGTTTCTTCTTCTGTTCGCTACTTATCCACGTGTACATAAATTGACAAATATGTCGGGCACGAGGAAAATGTTCTCTTCTATTTTTTTTCTTTCTTTACTCTCATGAGTTCAAATTTTAATTGGTTTAGCTGAAAGAGCATTTTATTTTTGTTACGGATCTACTTTGGCTTTGTCAGTTCCAACTTATCCATATTATATGTATTTGATTGGATATTACATCCAAGTAGGATCCTGGAACATGCGGTGTCATGTCTATGATTTATCTATTAGGTTAAGTGTAGGAAGTTCAAGGTTGTGAAAAGCGCTAGGCGCTAGTCGGGCGGGCACCCGCCGCCTAGCGCCTAGGCGGTTCATAAATAAATAAATAAATCCAAAAAATCTACTGAAATTGCAGAAAAAGACCACAAAATTCCAAAACATGCATAATCGGACGTCAGGGGGTCTAGGCGGACATCGGGCGGGCACCAGGGGCCTAGCGCCTAGGCGCCCCCTAGGCGGCCGCCTAGACCGCCTTTTAGAACAGTGAGGAAGTTTAGATTTAAGATCATTGTGTATGACCCCGGTTCCCTATATTTTGAGTTAGAGTCTTGTTTTTAGTCCCATACAAATCATGCATTGATAGACTAATGCTTTCAGTTTTAAAGTGATTGATTAAGTTCACCCAGGACCTCCCAAGGTGTTGATACACATGGTTAATCAATTTATTAATGTGTTCTAGGTTACAGCAAGATATCTGGAAGAAAACCATGTATGTAAGAAATATGTGAAATACATGATTTTAGAACAAGAAAGCCCCTTCAAAATATACTTAATTACAGAAAATTGTTGTACTTGGTGGGGGTGGGTACCAGAGCTGACCAAGAAAATCCAACTGAAAAAGTTGGAGGTAGTATCAGTTGACGATCAACTTTCTTTAGTTTATGTTCTCATATGAGATAATTAGGTTTGACAGGAACCTACCTTTTGAAAATTAATGTCTTGTTTAAAAGTAGAGGCAATTTTAGCTGATATATATATATATATATATATATATATATATATATATATATATATATAAATATAATAAGATTTTTTCTCCATGGTCTCTCTCCCTCTCCCTCTCCCTCCCCTCTCCCCATGCTGGCGATTCTAATCACCCTATATATATATATATATATATATATATATATATATATATATATAATAAGATTTTTTCTCCATGGTCTCTCTCCCTCTCCCTCCCCTCTCCCCATGCTGGCGATTCTTATCACCCTCCGGGCGGTAGGAGCCCCCGCTGGCGGCTTCCTCCCCTCCCCCTCCTTCCTCCTCTTCCAGCAGTTCCCCTCTCCCTTCGTGTGGTCTTTCATGGCTGTGCATCTCGGCACAGCGTCGGAGGCGGCTCTGTCCGGTGGCGCAGGCCTGTCGTCCCCGGTTGACCGGCCCCCGGCGGGCCCCCCCGGCCAGCAGAGCTTCTGATCCTCATCGATCTCTCCGTTGAGGCGTTGCGCCGGTCCTCTGCGACTCAGGCGCCCCGACGTGCACCTTCGCCGGCGGCCCTTGCGTGGCTGTCGGCGGTGCCGTCTTCCTCCGGGAGAAGCTCTTCTCCCCTAGTCCCAGCTGGCGCCCCTGCCTCGGGATCCCTTCCCTCTTCCCGCTCGTGCTTCCCCTTTTCAAATTCGAATTCTTATTCGAATTTGATTTCATATTCGAATTCTTATTCGACTTTAACTGGCGCCTCCGTGGGCCCCGCGCGCCCCGTGCGACGTCCTGGCTCTGAGCTGGAGGTGGGCCCTGTTGGGCTTGGCGCGCGCCCTCCGCTCGCACTACCCAGCCTCCGCACAATTCATCCATGCGCGCCTGCGTATGTGGCGCCACTCTCCTCCATGTCGGTCCCGGCGCCACCCACTACGACGCTGTCGGCTACAGCTTCTGGAGATGTCTCCCTGAGCCCTTCCTTCCCATCCTGTCTGCTGTGCAACCCT
Organism: Iris pallida; assembly: GCA_029216955.1. Taxonomy (NCBI): domain Eukaryota; kingdom Viridiplantae; phylum Streptophyta; class Magnoliopsida; order Asparagales; family Iridaceae; genus Iris; species Iris pallida. Next base: position 20,885,077 of record JANAVB010009596.1, on the reverse strand, counting down.
CCTCTATCCTTGTCGTTGAAGCGGTGCCTTGTCCCCCCCATCCCGACTCCTTGGGGTCTGCGCCTTCTTCCGGCGCCTCCCTGCCACTGGCGCTCGCGCCAGCAGGGATCCACCTACCCGTGCAACCTGTGCTTTCTCTCGGGTCAGCTGCGTGCAGTGTGGTTCCTGCTGCTGGCGCCACCCAGATCCATGGTGGGCGTACTCTGGCGCATCCGGGGCCTGTGGCGCTTCCAGTGCCACCATCTCCGTACCCTCTGCGCCTTCGTATGCGGATAAACTTCGTCCAGATCGTGCTTCTAATCTCTTCCAGCCTTTGCCAGAGGTTGCGCTGCCAGAAATTGATTATGCCGACCCGCCTGATAGCCAAGCGATTCTGGTGCCGTTCTCCCCTACTGAGATTACGTCCTTGTCAACCTCATTCCCATTCACCTTTGTGCTTAAATTCTCTAGTGGATGTCCGAAGCTGGCTCGGGTCCAGGAAGTGGTCGCTAGCTGGGGTCTCACCTCGGGGTACATGGTAGCTCCTATGGACCCCAAACACATGTTCCTTCATCTATCCTCTGAGAGTGATCACCAGAAAGTCTGGACCAGAGGCACCGGAAAGATAGATAATCACATCATGAAAATAGTTAAATGGTCCCCGGACTTCAATATTAAAGAAAACTCCGCGATCGTCTCTGCGTGGGTCACCCTCTTGAACCTCCCCCTAATCTGCTTCGCCCCAGTAGCGATGAGGAGAATAGCCAACTCCTTCGGAACATTTGTGGCGTCGGCAGAAAAAACACGCAACCTTTCGAAGGGAAACTACGCAAAAATCTGTATGGAACTCGATTTATCGAAGGATCTCCCGACCCACATACAAATCTTCCTCGGCAACAAGACACTCCCAGCAAATTATATATGACAACATCATATATTGTAAACATTGTCGTATGCGTGGCCACTCCACCGCGCATTGCTTCCAGACGCATCCAGAACTGAAGAAGAAGGTGAGCCGAACCAAATAGGCACCCAGAAAACCCCCCCAATCTCCCCTCCTTCCTCTACCCAACTCCCACATCCGCTTCGACAGCAGCACAGAGAACGACATTGCCCAGGAACTAGCTGTACAGGAAAGAGCCATCGTTCCATACAGTCCTTCAGGCATAAATCTCACCAATAAATTTGAGATTCTCGCCTTAGAGCTCACAGGTGATCATCAAGGCACGGAAGAACCCACGAGTGTTACCACGTCGGGTAAGGCGACATGGAACAACGACGACACAGCTAGGGAAAAATGCATAGATACGGAGTCTACATCATCGGAGCACCCGGAGGTCCCGATGGACATAAAGGAACCCCATCCCCCTGACCTCCAACCCATCACCACAGTCAACCCCACCACCTTCCATAATGTGGCCAACATTCGGGCAGATGCTCTTGCCAACATAGACCAAGCACCGGTCGCCAGGATGCAACAAGCATTAAACGCGGGAATCACAAGCACGAATAGCTTCTTTGGTGCCGTGGCTGAAATTGTTGGAGAAGTTTACATGCACCCGACCGAGAAGACATACAAGAGCTCTAAGGGGATAGGAAAGTCATCATCCACCTCGAAAAAACCCAGCAAATGAAGTGACAGAGAGAGCACGGCTAGGACCATCAGGTCTGCCGCGAAACTCCACAAACCCCCCCACCCAATAAACTAAATGGTTAACATCCTTTCCTGGAATGTGAGAGGCCTCGCTAATAAACCCAACTTGAGACGTTTAATCAGTCTTAAGAAAATTTACAGAATCGACATCCTCGTCATCATTGAACCTAAAATTCCCCCAAACAAAATTAAGTCCGTCCAGATGCAGCTTGATTTTTCTTCGGCCATCGCCAGCTGTCACGACATTTGGATCTTTTACACGCCCGACGTGAATATTGGTATCCTCCACGACTCGAGTCAGGCCCTATCATGTTGGATGGAACACCCCATGCTTCATTCCCGCTCCCTTTTATCCGCCGTTCATAGTAGTTGCGACATCCCGGATCGCAGACAGCTGTGGGACGACTTATTGAATATCTGACTTAACCACAACAACCTCCCCTAGCTCTGTGTTGGAGATTTCAACGCTGTCACCTGTAGAGAGAAGTCGGGAGGTCGGCCCCCTCAGCCGGCGGCCACCAATGATTTCACCAGCTTCATTTTTAACGCCCACCTGTCCCCCCTTCAGTTTAATGGCAGCGCCTTTACTTGGTGCAACATGCAGGAAGGTGCGCGAAGACAATACTCTCGTCTTGATCGTGCCCTGATCAACTCTAAGTGGTCTGATATCGATATCATCTCCAGTCTCACGCACCTCAACACCACTGAATCAGACCACTCTCCTCTCCTCATTGAAATTAGCAGCAAATCGAGCCAGATCAAGAAAAGTTTTCGCTTCCTCGACTTCTGGAGTCACCACCCCCAGTTCAGGACTATCGTGGCTACTGCTTGGAGCGATGATAACACCCCGGCCCCCCTTGTCCGCGTCGCGAACAAATTCAAAGCTACCAGGAAAGCACTCTCTATCTGGAGTAAGGAAGCGCTTGGAGATATTTTTCAGGCTGTTCGGACAGCTGAGGATGACGTCACCTATGCGGAAGCTCTCTTCGAGATCGACAGATCTCCCGCCGCTCGCACCTCCCTCAATCTTACCAGAGCGCTTCTGAAATTCTGCCTGAAAGTGGAGACTGAATTCTTGAAACAGAAAGCTAGAATCACCTGGGACTGCGAGGGAGACAAAAATTCCAGTTATTTCCACTCCTATGTCAAGGGGCGCAGACAGCAGCTCAACCTCCACCAGATAGCCGATGAAAGCGGGAACATAATCAAAGATCAAAGGGGTATCCAATTGGCTGCTGCCAATTTCTTTTCCCAACTGTTCACCAATGACGCTATTTCCAGGGACGATGAATTTCTGGCAGAGATCCCCCGCTTGATTGACGACTCTGACAACACTCAGCTGGGGCTCCTTCCTTCCAAACTTGAAGTCAAAGAAGCAGTATGAGCTCTAGACGAGCATAGCGCACCGGGACCTGACGGATTCACGGGTGTTTTCTTCAGATCATGCTGGGAAATCATCTAGTCGGATATTAACGAGGCGGTCATCACATTTTTTCAAGGAGCCAGGTACCCCATATCTATTTCCTGTGCTAACCTGATTCTTATCCCCAAACAAGACAATCCGGAGACCTTCAAAGACTTCTGTCCTATAAGCTTGTGCACCTTCACTAACAAAATTATCTCCAAGATTATTGCTAATCGCATGATCGAGATCCTCCCCAAAATTATCTCAGATGAGCAGAGCGAATTTGTTCGCGGGAGGAACATTCTTGACAACATTATGATGGCCCAGGAAATGACCACATGCATGAAACTTTCGGCTAAGGGCAGGAACATTGCGATCAAACTGGACATGGAAAAAGCGTACGACAGGCTAGATTGGCAATTCATGATATGGGTTTTCAGGGCTTTCGGATTCTTGGAAACCTGGATCAACATCGTGTGGAGATCGATCAACAACTCGTGGTTTTCTACGGTTATTAACGGCCAAGCTGAAGGCTTCTTCAAATCTTCTCGCGGGGTCAGACAGGGAGATCCATTATCTTCCACCATCTTCATCATCGCAGCGGAAGCTTTGAGCAGAAATCTGAACAAAATGGTAGGCTCACCGAACTTCCAGCATTTTCACATCACAAGCGGCTGCCCGATTATCACCCACCTGGCATACGCCGATGACAACCTGTCACGTCCCGCTCCCAGAATACGGCGAGCCGAGTACGTAACAACATCCCCAGGCTACGCGACATACGAATACTCGAGTACCCATATTCGCGATTGTTGCCCGTAAGGTTCTAGGATAGGATTACCACATGTCACATGGTACAATATACAATTAATTTAACAATTGATTACATGACATTCTAACTATAAATAGAAAATTTTATGATACTACCCGATTACAAACATTAACCCAATACATACAGAACATAACCAGCTACAAAAAACTACCAGCTGATGTCCAGGATAGACCTTCTCTTTGTCTCATTCATTAAGCTCCTCCTCAGTGTGCACTAGCATCCCCTCCTGACCTTCATCAAACCCTAGTGAACAAAACTAGGTCGTCAATACGACGAGCAAGCCCTCGGTCAAAGGAGAGAGTTACGAATGTGGAATGATAAGATAAATGAATACAAAATAAAGTAAACTTGAACAATTAGACTCTCACCTTATGATATCAGTCAAGAGGTAAATAGTTCTCAAATTAATGTCACAAAGAATACAAATGCGATCTTTCTAGACCAATATGCAATTTAGAGAAACTTTCTGGATCACACACACGCCTAGCATCTCAACAATAACCCCATTAGCCCGGGATCAGGCTCGTACAAAACGGATGGTGCTTAGATTCTCCAGCCGTCTGTACTATCACATATTGATGTGATTACAAGCAGGATAGCGTCATGAGTTAGTTTCCGAATCATCTGGGTCGAGTCATCGAATCATGAGCTATAAAAGGAAGTTCGTATGACTTGGACCTTTCCAAGAATATCGAACCTATTCATTAGAAGTCTGAGCTGAAACTCAGGGCTTAGATGTCTAATGAATTAACCATTATTCTGAGCTGAAACTCAGGGTATGAGACATACACAATGGAAGTCTGAGCTGAAACTCAGGGCTTAAATGTCCATTTGTATCAGGAAGATGAGCTAAGCCTCACCTCGGATATTCGTGCAGCCGCACGAACACCGATTCAGGGACTGATCAGTACGAAAGACAAAAATTACATATTGCAAAGAGGTCAGCCGGGTGTGATCCAATGGTTTCTCTCTCATCCCAATGCAACCTATTCTAGACATTCAGATTCCATAGGAACTATCCCTTAAACAGGGGTCCTAGAAGTCAAGTCGCATTCAAGTAATAGTTTCGTCTATTCCGAAAGGCTTTTTCTATGGGCACCACAACAATTACTGGGGGCGTCATTTTACTAGAGGACAGCCCAGGTTTGAGAAACTTTTACTGGGGACGTTCCGAAAATTACTTGGGGGCAGCCCAATATTAGGTTTTTTTTCTCTCTCTCTCCTCCTCCTCCTCCTTGCTCCTCCTCCTCCTCCTCCTTGCTCCAGCGGAGGGGTAGCGGGAGTGGATGACGTGCATGAAGTCGAGTTCGGCGGCGGTGGAGGAGCGGAGGGACGGAGGACGGGACCGGAGGAGGAGGAGCAAGGAGGAGGCGACGGCGGTGGAGAAGCGGAGGGGGCGGAGGACGGGGTCGGAGGAGGAGGAGCAAGGAGGAGGAGGAGGAGAGAGGAGGAGACATGGATGGATGGATGGATGTAGGTGCTGCTGCTGCTTCTTCTTCTTCTTCGGGGCCGGAGGAGGCGACGGCGGTGGAGAAGCGGAGGGGGCGGAGGACGGGGCCGGAGGAGGAGGAGGAGGAGGAGGAGGAGAGAGGAGGAGACATGGATGGATGGATGTAGGTGCTGTTGCTGCTTCTTCTTCTTCTTCTTCTTCTCCTCCGAGGACTGCCAGCATGTTGGCAGTCCTAACATAATGTTAGGACTGCCAACTTGCTGGCAGTCCTAGGACTGTCAGCAAGTTGGCAGTCCTAACATTATGCCAGGACTGCCAGCATGTTGGCAGTCCTACTAACTGAAAAAAATTGGGCTAGCCCCAAGTAAAAAAAAATGATGGCAAACTTGTAATATTTTTGAACATTTTTGGGATAGCCCCTAGTAATTTGTGTGGTGCCCATAGAAAAAACCATTCCGAAACTAATGTAGTCCAAGAAGTGTGTGCAAAATTCCAAGGTACCAAATTGGACAACGATTTCCAAGAATCCCTCCGATGTTATAGATCGGAGATGAATGGTTCCAAGAATCTAGAACTTAAGTCAAAAGTTTCTAAAGAGTCCGAAATCTCGGAAAAGAGACCATCTCCGAAAATTCTTAAAAATTTCGGCAGAGTCTCCTTTGTATTTACTGACCCGGAAATAATTTCGGAACAAATAAACACAAAGAATAATATATGGGCACGCCGACCCCTTCGGTGGAGCAACCCTCAACACCGACAACACGCAATTTATATAACCGGGTACACCGACCCATTCGGTGGAGCAACTCTCAACACCGGCAACATGCAATATATATATATATATATATATATATATCCGGTACTGAAAATAAGGATTTGACATCATACCTTAGCGAGCTAGCAGTCTTATTTGTGTGCAAAATGTATCTTTGGATAAAATGTATTCTTTAGATCTTCACAAGCTCAAGCATACAAGTTGTAGTGGAAAAACTACATAGTAAAGTTTCTAAGAATAACCACGAAATAGATAAGTTATCTAAATTCAGCTTCTAACATATCCAAAGTAATTTCATACTTAAAACCAAACTTTTAGGGCACAAAATAGTCATTTTGACTAGAGAATTTATAGGTGAAGTTACCTAAATGAACCGGTATCTATGAATATATATATTAACTATGTGATTTCAATGATTTTGATTAGATATGTATAATTTCCAAATCTGGACAGAATTTAAACAACATAAATAATGATAAAATAATTCATAAAACCTCATTTTGAAGTTATTTTGAAGTACTCCCATGAAGGCAACCTTGTTGGACTTATTTATTTCATGAAATTAGTACATAAGTATACATATATAAATAAACCATTGTACGAAAATTTACAACTACATGTTAGTATTTCATGGGACTAACAAGAATTCTCAGTGTCACGAAGAGTTAAAGTGTAGGCGATATACGAACGTGCTTGGAGTATATATGAAATATATAGGGGTAAAACTCTTCCTATTTTAGCAAAATTACCACAAGTAGACGTGATTAAAATTTTTTTTAGAAAAACCATATATGTTGATTTTCGTTGAAGTGAAATGTCAAGTTCCAAATTGTAGCAAGACTTATAGGTTGAGTTATATCCACATGAATATGTTAAAGTATCAATACACTTGTGCATGTGTATGTCAAGACATATATATATATATATATATATATATATATATATATATATATATATATATATATAAAGTGTCAAGAGTATCTATGTGTATAGACCTATACATGTACGTAAGTCTCAAGCTTAAAGATCATTCCAATGAAATATCTATCTCTATATATATGCACACACAATCACAACAAAATGCAAGCACATTACATTGCCTTACGGTTGAAATTGTCAATAATTTCATAAAAAAATTAGAATATGTTTACATATATATATTTATATAAATTATTATCATGCAATATACAACTCAATTGATAATTAACAATATCATGCAATATGCAAGATTAATTAATAATTAACAAGGGACACATTCTAGAGGAGGAAGGAGAGATGGCTTGCCTTGCTCCTTGGTTACTTTTCCTATGAGAAATTCCTTCCTAAGCCCAAATCAGAGCCTAGGGCATAAAAATTGAAAAAAAGAGGGTTAATCACAAAAAATAATTTTGAAATGAAATGGGAAGGAAAAGAAAGGAATTGGAAGAATGAAGAGTGAAGAGGAAGAGGAAAAGGTGAAGAGGGGTTGAGAGAGGAGGGGGGGTGGTCGCCCGACGGCCGACGGCCGGCGGCGTCGTCACCGGCGCGGCCCGCGGCAGTAGCCGCAGCACAACGCTAGCAGCAGCGGCAGCCGCAGCAAATGCGGCAGCAGCAGTCGCAGAAGCATCGAGGGGAAAAGGAGAAGGAGAGGAGAAGAAGAAGAAGAAGAAAAATAAAATGAAGAAGAAGAGGGAGAGGAATTCACCTGGACATGGAGAAGGGGGAGAATGGGCTCTCTCTCTCACTTCCATATGAATAAATGAAGGGAAGGTACGGGGAATGACTAAATTGCCCTTTGGGCTTAGTCATTAGAGGGTTTAGCCACATGGCCTCTCCATCATGCATGGGTGCCACATTGGGAGTCATCAAAAATGCAAAATTAGCATTTTGCATGAGGAGGCAAATGAAAAGGAAATTTGATTTGATTTTTTTTTTGAAAAAAAATTAATATGGGAAAATAAAAATAAATACTTGAGTTTACAAGATATGTATAAATATTAAAAAAAAATTTAGGTTACGACACAACCTCATATTTTCATCTGGGGACGTTGGGTCTGTCGAAGTGGTCAACAACACACTGAAGAGATACGCTGAATGCTCTGGTCAGCACGTTAATCCTAACAAGAGTGTCATCTACGTCCACCACAAGACCAGTCGAGAACATTCCGCCATTCTTACCAACATTACATCCTTCTCTGTTGCGTATCCGCTGTTCTTCTACTTAGGGTGTCCGTTGGTGTACGACAGATCCAACGCGGACATCTACGAAGGGTTGGTGGGTAAAATCAGAAAGAAAATTGAGGGGGTGGCATAACGCCATTTTATCCCCTGGCGGGAAGATGATTCTTATTCATCACGTGCTCTCCTCTATCCCCATATACACCTTAGTCGTCTGCTCTCCCCTAAAGAAGGTGCTCACGTCCATTGAAAACCTCTTTGCCGACTTCTTCTGGGGACACAACGTCGGTAAGGACAAACATCATTGGACGAGTTGGGACACCATGGCCAGACCTATCGCCAAGAGAGGCCTCGGATTTTGCAGGCTGTCGCATGTCGTCGATGCTTGCTCGATGAAGCTGTGGTGGAAGCTTCGCGCGAGTCGCAGTCTCTGGGCGCGGTTCATGAAGGCCAGATATTTCAAGCATATCCATCCGGCTACCGCGGGGTTTAACTGCAGATCCTCTGCATCTTGGCGGTGCATTCTTCATGGTAGGAACCTCGCGGAACCCCTGATCCGTCTTAAGTTGGGATCGGGCGAATCATCTCTCTTCTTCAAACGCTGGTCCGGAGATGATCTCCTCCCCCAGTTACCGGCTGCCCCTACGAACAGTGCTATCCGTGATCTGTAGGACTGCTCGGGAGATTGGAACTGGGAAAGGACTCGGGACTAGATTGGTGACGAGGCCGCTACCAGGCTTCTCGACGCTGGGCTCCAGATCAATTCCGAGCCTGATTCTTTTCAGTGGTCTATCTCGGGCAATGGCGCCTTCTCGGCTGCATCGGCCAGAAGGATTGTCTGCGGAATTGGCGTGCCTTCACCCATCATTGGAGCCTTCTAGCAGTCCTGCATTCCCAAAAAATGGTCCTTTTTGATGTGGAGAGCGTTTTGCAAGAAATTACCCACGGACGACGCGCTCAACACCATCGGCTTCAGCTTAGCATCTGCATGTCATTGCTGCACGGCGAGACAGTCTGAAACGGTTAACCACATCCTGTACTCAGGAGACTTGGCTGCAAGGTTTGGACCGAGATATCTCAGCGTTGCAATCAGGCCCAGGACGGTGGGAGCTTCAACGATCTCCTGACCATTTGGAGTAGAGCATCTCATGGACATCAGATCGTGGCAGCCGCCACCACGTGGGTCATCTGGAAGAACCGCAACAAATTAAGATATGAGGGACACCAATACTCACTCAATCAACTTATCCGGGAGGCTCTCCGACAGACCTACAAAGTCAGCAGACACTGCAAACACGGCCAAGAAGACTTCTGGCAGTCCTTGCTCTACTGACTCTCTTCGTGGAGCAAGAGGCTGTCTGTTTATTGTCTTTCTTTTGTCTTCTTTTTGCGCTTACTTGTAAAGGTTTTGGTATTTTGCGCCTTGATATGAATAAAATTGGAAGGGGGTTTGTTAAAATAAAATTATATATATATATATATATATATATATATATATATATATAGTGGCTATCCAATGAGCACATACACTAATTCCAATGAGCACATACACTAATTGAGCAAATGGCAAATGAGCAAATTTAATTGTGTTCGTAGAATTTTAGTTCAAGTTAAATCTAACGATTGAGAATTAGTATCTTATTTTAGCAATGTTGTAATTGATTGACAATCAAAACAATACTAGTATATGGTTAATATCTTATTTAGGAAGATTATAATTTGATTTGTTATATAAGTCAAACAATTAATATCTTATTTAGGAAGATTATAATTTGATTTGTTAGATAAATGAAAATCGGTTCTCTCTCCACTTCTCTCGTTTTCTCTTCCAACCCTCTCTTACCCATTTTCTCTCTCCTCCTCTCTCATTCTTCCGTAAGAACCAGATGTTATTATCTTCAAATATTGTGAAGCACGATGAAGTTCAAAAATCATTAGCAAGTTTGCTGCAACTCCCATTGATTTCATTTTGCTGAAATTTGAAGATGTTAATAATAAAGTTACACTAAGTTCCACCAAGTTCTTTCATACTAGGCACCAAACGAGAATACATAAAAATGAAACTCGGATCTTTTTTCAGTTGCAAGATGAGTGTATTCTGAGTTGAATTTTTTGTTACACTAGAGATACGTAAAACTTTTCCTGTTATCTACATAATCAGTTGGAAAAGTTTGTAGCAGATGAGCATTGAGACAGTTCTACCCTTATATCCAGTTTATGCGTGCAATAATAAGCAATTGGACTCCATTAATGTATGAACCAAAAAATCTTCAGATTATTAGAAAATTATCGACTAGAAAACATAGACGAGAGCCTATCTACATAGGAATGTCTATATTCATACATCAATCCAGGGGAAGAATAACAAATATCCCTATCATTTAGGCATACAGTTGTTTTGTACGGGGACGAGTCGGATCTTGACCAAGACCTCATCCGCATCGTTGTCACCCGGAGGTTTTTTTTTTTTTTGAAGTCCCTGCGAGTCTCTTCAGTTTGAAGCCTCTTTTTGCAGGGTCGACTAGCGCAGCAGAACTCTCTTTAACCAATTGAAATCGACACCAGACTTGGATTAAATTCAAATAGCATCCACAAAACAGAATAGTCTGATTACATGTTCTTCCCCATACACGTCAAGATGATGAACACTCAAAAGCAAAGAACAAGCACCCATCCGAATGCATATATATCTGATTACATGTTATTCTTCCTCAGGGCCACGCCGACTACTCCGTAACTTTATTATTAACATCTTCAAATTTCCGCAAAAAGAAATCACTGGGAGTTGCAGCAAACTTGCTAATGATTTTCGAACTTCGCCGTGTTGGCCTCTGGTTGAGAGAAAGAAGGAGAGAGAGAGCACGGGTAAGAGAGAGGTTCAGAAGAGAAAACGACGAAAGGAGAGAGAACCGGTTTTGATTTATCTAACAAATCAAATTATAATCTTCCTAAATAAGATATTAACCATATATTAGTATTATTTTGATTGTCAATCAATTATATCTTTCTTAAATAAGATACTAATATTCTCAATCGTTAGATTTAAATTGAACTATAATCCTACGGACACAAATAAATGTGCTTATTTGCTCATTTAGTGTATGCGCTCATTGGATAGCTATTCTCTCTCTCTATCTCTCTCTCTCTTTCTATATATATATATATATATATATATATATATATATATATATATATATATAATCTTTTTTCTTTCTTTTTTTATTGCTTCCGTTCATCATTGACAAATCGTCTCAGATGACCCTCTCTCTCTCTCTCTCTCAATATATATATATATATATATAAGAGATTTAGAAGTAGATTTTTTATTACTGTTCTATATAGGCCATATGATGGAACATGTATTGTCATGCTGGTCTGTTTCAGAACATACTTCTTGCAATTATGATAAATTTTCATTATTAGAAGCAGAAAGAGAACCTTGGATCAGTTTGTTGTATGAATGGGAACTTTAATGAATCAAACAATGTCCATTTTAAATTACAAAGGGCACAAAAGAGAAGATTTTACAAATTAAAGCTCAACTTACTTTTCATATATTAGATAACACTAGTTCTTTGAACTGAGCAACACATTGTATCAAAATGATTTCAGACCAAGATTTTAAAAGTCGCTAGGCGCTAGTCGAACGGACACCGGGAGCCTAGCGCCTAGTTCTAGGCGGTCCAAAAAAAACAAAAACAAACAAAAGCCTTGCTGAAATTGCAGCAATTCTCCATAAAATCCAAAAACCTGCTTTGCCGAACGTCGGGCGGGTCTAGGCGGGCACTGGGTGCCTAGCACCTAGGTGCTGCCTAGAACCGATTTTTAGAACACTACAAACTCTACCCCGTGCATCCAACTTTAGAATTTAGACATTTAACATATCTAACATAATAACATTCTAGCATAATAAGTGTAAAATCAAATCTACCATGTTTCCAACCAATGATAAGTTACTGGGTTTCCTTTACCCATTCGGTCCGAGACTTTGGAAGAGGTAATAGGGTTATTCACTGATTAATCGGATTGCTCGGTATACGGTAAATTTTCCCCATAATTAATTTTAATCATCAAAGAAATATACAAAAAAGTATTACAAATAGAAGATCTGATTTATATGTCAATTAGTTTGTAATTAACAATAACAATATGGAACGACAATAACAAAGATAAATTAAACATCAACACCTATGTTAAACATATACAAATGACATGATCATATAAAGTTAGGGATATGTTTCAAGTGTCTACCACTTTCGTTAAGGAAAACAATACGAAAAATTAGTCCTTAACCAAAAAACTGTAGCATGTTGCCCAAAACAGTGTAGATCCATATATACGAAGAAAAAACATTTACCATGGTTGGTCTTTTGGTGTGCTGCTACTGGTCTTCAGACTCCGTTCGCTGTCTTTTTCATCTTTTTCTCTCGTGAGAGGGAAGAGAATGAAAGTTGGGAATTGAGAATTTGAGAAGTATTTAGGGCTGCCAATTGGAAATTTGGGTTTTTATCGGGTTTTAGCGATGCAAGTTTACGGTTCATGTTTCGGGTATTTGATTTTGAGGAAACCTACTTCCAAACCGACCCGAACAATGATTAATCTGGTTGGTTAATGATAGCTGGCCTGACTACTTACTTTTGGGTTGGTTAGCAGTTCAGCCGATTAATTGGCTCAGTTAATAGAATTTTAACTTGGCATGGGCCAGAAACTTGTGGTTGGACGATTACTTGGCTCTGTAAAACGATTTTAGTAAACATTATTTCCAACTGAGTCTTTAGTGTCTTTTGATTTAACCATTATTGAGGTGTTCGCATAATTGCATTAGTGTTCTGAGTGCATTGTTGTATTTTAGTGCAAGTTGAGGATTTTCGTAGAGATAAAGGCTTAGCACCATAATGGAAGTATCTTGGGTTGCAGACATGGCCCATCAACAATCAAAGCTCTGCAGTGGTCCTATGAAGGATCAGCTTGTAGCAAAAAGAACACGGACTTTTGTGCAATTGAAAGGGTTGTCTTACTTTGTATCTTGCGTTTTCTTATCAGGATGTATGTTAAATGTGTGTGTGTGTATGTGTGTGTTAGGGGATCTTGTGCCCTGGTTCAATGAACTGTTAATGGTTAATTAGAGCCTCTAGCTAATCCTTGATCACAATCTGCAAAGCAGACCGGGCAGCCTTATAGGGACTGCTAGATGCTTGAGCTGATGGACTCTTATTGGGTAGAGCGACTGGACTCTTTTGGTCTCCTTGCATTTGACTTCCTCCAACTATCTAGCTGTCATGTTTATTCTATGTGCTCAATATAGATTAGTTTGGATATTTAGTGGATAAATTAGCATAATCCAGACATAACCTGAACCTCTTCCTTTATCATTTATTTCAAGGTTGGGGTTAATAGAACTTCAATGTTACTAATCTTTTTAGTTTTTCAGCACCAGTATGTATTTGTTATACATGATAATAATGTGCTCCTCTTTTCCAGCATCTTGATGGTGATGTGGAAGAGTTGTCTTTAGATTTTACTGTTACGGAAGAGGTATGTGGAAAAAGGGTTGTCAATGAGCTTAAGCCTGGAGGTAGAGATATACCTGTCACAAATGAGAATAAATTACAGTACGTTCATGCAATGGCAGATTACAAGCTTAATCGGCAAGTACGTCATGAATTTCTAGTACATCCATGAGAAGTAGACTTACTTTTATGTGCACCCATGGTAATTACTATCAATGTTAATTTGCAGCTACTTCCTTTGGCAAACGCTTTTTATAGAGGTCTGACTGATCTCATATCACCTTCTTGGTTGAGCTTATTTAATGCAAATGAATTTAATCAGGTATTTCTCCCTAAATACCAGAGTTTTTATTACTCTTGCTGACTCTCGTGTACTACAGAACAACTTTCTGCTTCATAATGTCTAATAGCTTTTATTTGAAAAGCAGGAGGTAGAACTATGTTTCTCTTGTACTCAAATTTGTAATGCAATTCATTCTTTTTGTTAAAAGTGAAACTGAGCATGAGTTTCTACTAAACAGGTCTTGAGAGCTCAACTCAAACATGAATTCTTTTGGTTACCTGTTAACTCATCTGGACACACATATCTTTCAATTGAGTGAATGTAAGAAGTTTCTTTGTAGTTTGTACCATCGTATAACAGAATAAACTAGTAATTAGCTGTTAACTCGTCTGGAATCTGGATACATGTAATCTAGGAAGCATGGATACTCCAAAAAATGTGGGTTGTGTCCTGTTGTACACGTATTGGACACAACCCGGATACTCCGAAATACACTAGGATACACCAAAATAGGTGTCGTGTCCTTGTCACCATGTCCTTACCATGTTGTGTCTATATGAGCTGTACCGAGCTTGGCCTTGTTAATTAATGCGCATAAGATAAACTTTTGTTTCGTCTCCAGGAATATCTTTTTGTCTTTCCTTGAAATCCATTTACATGGATATTCTTTTCATTAAGGCTACAATCGAGCTGAGACGAGTTGTACCGAGCTTGGCGTGTTCAAGGCCCAGCTCCTATATGACCAGGGCATAACGAGCAGACCATCGGGAGCAACTTGAGCTCTAATCAAGCTCAAATCTTCTTGAGTGAACACTGGCCGTTTGACCGGTTTGACGCTTGAGAGGTCGCCGACAAGGACGAGGTGAAAGGAGGTAGTTGGTGTGAGGTACCTGGCTATGGTGTTGAAGAATGATGGTGTGGAGTTGGCCGACAATGATGACAAGTTGAAGCAGGAGATTGGTCAAGAGGCGGCTGGTGACATCGATATCAGTAAGAGCAAGTGTGATGTGAAGTGTCCGACGACAATGGGGACGAGGGTGGTGTCGGCGGGTGGTGGGACATCAAGGACCTGGAGGAGAATAGTCTCTCTCTCCTGTTTGCTCCGATCCCCTCACTTGCATATTGGGATGGGCATGAAATTGAGTAATTGACTCGAGCCCTACATTCGATCTGAAGACTTTACCTACATGTATATAGAGATTATGGACCTTGGGCATATGGACCATAGGTCTGTTGAGTAAAGCAAATTTAAGTTCAATGTAAAACCTTATTAGCCATTTAGCCTAGGCCTTGGCCTTGGTCTATGGGCAAGTCAAGCTTTTATCTATCTCTTGAGTCGTCCCATGTTCACGATCGTCTCTTTAAGTTAATTGAGCTTAGTTTCATGTTCAAGCTTGGCTTGTTAACAGAACCGGGTTGAGTTCGCCTTTGTTCATTTGAAGTCCTACTTATCATGCTTGACCATTTAGGAAGCTCATACATTTAAAAGTTAGTGCCCTCTTCGTGTTGGACACATGGTTGACAAATGTTAGACACGACTGACTCCAAAATACACTAATTTTCGGTTTGGGATTGCTTATTGGAGAATGTCTATGCTTTTTTTCTTGGAAATTGGTCCAAGGGTGTTTGGCAACATCTTATCAATTTTTTTTTTTTGAAAAGTCAGTTCAAGTTTTGGGCAGCTTCTGACAGAAGCCTCTCATCTTCTGTCAAAAGCTGCTTCTGCAGTGGCTTTCTGAAAAGCAGCAGAAATCCCAAACCAAGCCTAATAATCTAACCAATCCCAAAGTAAGCCAAGCGAATGATCTGTGCGCCTATCCTTGGCCTATATCTGTATCGATTGCGTCTCTGTGTCGGGGCAAGATACATGACCATGCAATGATGCAATATGAAAAGTAACATTTAATAACATCTGGAGATTTTTCTTGGGCCATTAGTTCATGTTCTTTTAACTATTAATTAGTGCAAAATATATTGTTACTGGAATATATTGACAGCTCATGGTTTCACATTCAAGCTTTCAATATTTTGGTTGTATGAGATTTGTATTTTTAGTGATGTTATGTTCTACATGCAGTTACTTTCAGGAGGTACACATGACTTTGATGTTGATGATCTAAGAAGCAACACAAGGTATACAGGTGGTTATTCAGAGGGAAGCCGTACAGTTAAGCTCTTTTGGGAGGTAATTCTGCAGTGAAATTCTTAGGTTCAGCTTTTCTCTTCTAAGATAAAGGATTTGAATATAATATATCACAATCATAGTTTTTGTTTTTATTTTTAATTCCTTGATGTTCGTCAAATATGGCACATAAGAGCAGCATATGTTGTTTGTGAGTGAAGGTAATTATCGTCATCATTTTCAAAAGAATTATTGATGCACAAGAGACACCTAGGACTAGGTGTGATATTTTTCCATATTTCAATCATTCATCATGATGGAGAAAAACTGTTGCTCACAGAATAAAACAAGATGGTTGAATTGACGAGTGGAGAAAATAGTTTTTGGAGTTTGCTAACTGTTAAGATATTACTATTAGTACTATTACGTAATACCTCAATAAGTGTGGACCTATATGTAAAAGTGACATTCCTACTTCTATATATATGAGTCCAAACCCTCTCAAAAGAGTTGAGGGGTTCATTATATTCTACACTAACTGTTCGGACTGTCTTGTAGGAAATAGTTTGAGAGCTGTTACTAATTTTTCTTGTAGAAAAGGAAGCTAATCAAATTGTTAGTTTATGTTGAACTTTTAAGCTAGTGCATCTCTAACTATGTATACAAGATAAAAATGTTTAACTTCCAATATAGATTTATTTATCATGTTAAGTCTGCAGGTTATAAGAGGATTCAAACCAACTGAAAGGTGCATGCTACTTAAGTTTGTGACCAGCTGTTCTCGAGCTCCATTGCTTGGTTTCCAGCACTTGCAGCCTTCTTTCACCATTCATAAGGTTTGATCTTCTGTAGCCTCTTCTTTCTTATGTATTTAGATTGGTGACCTATGTGATGCTACAGTTGTTTTTTCCTTCTGAATTTTATGGAGTGTCAATTAACATGATAGTGACGTTGACACTTGCATCGATGGTTGAAGTCAGAAATAGCCACCATAAGAATGGCAAAAGTTTGCATAGATCTAGAACTTCTAGAAATCAGTGAGAACCTTGTGGCACTGGGACATCGTATACGAATCCATGGATGAGAGAGTAGGATAGCTTAAAACAACATTTGCAGTATCGGGATCAGTATTGGACCTTTCCTATGAGTATCAGTATCGACGGTTTCGGATTTTCCGTATCGGATTTTTTTTCCGTATCGGAAAACAAATAGTTATTAATAAAATATTAAAAATTTGGAAAAAAAATATTTTATATATTTAGGCATAAATTTAAGTATTTTCTATGTTGCTTCTTAGTAATTTGGGAATTAAATGAAATAGTAGTCATCCATGCTGATTGGTTTACATATGATAGATAAATTTTCTTCTTTTACATGCTTTTACAACCTTACTATGCTTTTGCGCTTTTACACCCTCGTTGATTGGTCTTTTTCGTTCAATTTTCTTTGCGAATTGACTAGAAAAAAAGACTTCTAATTTCGGTATCAGTCAATATCGATCGGTATTGGATCGGGACATGCCAAATCATATATGTATCGGTCGTATTGGATCGATATCGGCCGATACTGCAAACTATGCTTTGAACCTACTATTGCTATTTAGAGTGCTCTCACAAGAACCTGTTATACTTTCTTTCTTTGA
Source organism: Iris pallida (assembly GCA_029216955.1). Lineage (NCBI taxonomy): Eukaryota > Viridiplantae > Streptophyta > Magnoliopsida > Asparagales > Iridaceae > Iris > Iris pallida. Next base: position 20,867,268 of record JANAVB010009596.1, on the reverse strand, counting down.
CCAAGATAGGAAACTGTGTTGTTGATAGATACAATAATAAAATGGGATACCTCCTCTACTTTTATAAGAACTATAATCAGAGTTGCAAACATCAAAATCGGGCTAGTCGGCGCCTAGTCGCTAATCGGCCTTGGCCGCCTAAGATTTGGGAAAATTGGTCAAAAAATCGAAAATCTTCAAAATCAGCCAGAAAGTCGGTACGTCGGGCACCTAGTAGGCCTAGGCGGACGCCTAGTCGGCCGAGTAGCACTATATTTTGAAAATATTTGAAAGAAAAAAAAAACATGGGTATCGACCTGATCCGGAACCAAATTCATTCAAATCCTTAAAACCCCCGAGCAATAGCAAAAAAGCAACCCCCCCCCCCCCCCAAAAAAAAAAAAAAAAAAAAAAAAAACTTACCTAGACGTCGACCGAGCAAACGTCAATGCCGACCAAGCACCCGCCGCCCGCCGCCGCACCTAGCATATGACTTTTTTTTCTTCATATTTTCTTCTTTTTTGTTTTTTTATTTTTTTGCTGGCTTTGCTAATTTTTGCCATTTCTTTGCTATTTTTGTTGATTTTGCTAATTTTTTTTGTTGTCTTTGCTTTTTTGTTATTTTTGCTTTTTTTGCTACTACTGAAAAAAAGCTCAATATGAGGCTAATAGAAAGCACTGGCTTATTGCATATATATGTATCTATATGTTTAATTAAAAAACTCAAAATGATTAATCTGACTAGTCTCTGATTAATCCCTAGTCCCTGTGAACCGACTAGCGATTTTTACAACATTGACTGTAGCTATTTATTTGGGATTAAACTTTAAGAATTTTCCTTCTTCCAAATTGAGGCCTCACGTGTTTAAATATTTGTAACTAAGTTTACATATGAAGTCATCACTCATAAGTGTTCTAAAAGACGTCTCTCTCGTTGTTTTAGGTCCCATGCGTAGGCGTTTTGGATGCCCTGACGCCTAGGCAACTAAAATTTAGACGATAAGAGTTTGAGGCGCCCAAAATAGAATGGGAGGCACCCGTCTTGAACCGCCTCAGAGCATCTCAACCTGTCTTGGTCGGCCTCAAGTGTCTTGACCTACAATAACTTAAATGTAATGCGGCCTAAGCTATTTGTTTGAATTTTGAATATGACCCAACCAAATAAAAGTTATATATTAATAATTTAGTATAAATAGTAGAGTACTTGAGTCTTTTCTCTTTCGGTTTCTTTCCCTTAACTCCAACGGACATTGTTACCAAAGAATTTCAGAAGAACAATTCTCTTTCCTCTTTCGGTTTCTTTTCCATATTTGTCTGTCCTAAACCATAACTACATCTCGGCTACATTTTCAACTCTAACGGATACTATAACCAACCAATATGTACATCTCTATTATCTCTCGCTCCTTGACTCTTTTTTTCTTCTATGCCTAGGTCCAAGGATCTCAACGTCGACGATAACTTCTAACAGATGTTACTCTCTCCGATAAACTTGTATCTCGTCTTTTTTGTTTTATCAAACTTTTGTTCTCTCCAGTAGGATATTTCCTTCGGTTCTTGACATAAAGTTTAGAAGCATATTCACCCCAAAAATATGTATTGTGTCGTGTACACGTATCAAACACGCTACAAAACTCCAAAATACACTAGGACATCGTATTATGTGTTGAATTTGTGTTGTTGTATCCAAAACTTAACATGTTATATTCGCTTCCTATATGATGGATTTAGGTAATCATGGTTCAGTCTTTCCTAATTAGTTGTTATAACTTGGGGGTAACATGAGTTTTAGTAACTACATGTTTTCCTTAATCTACCTACAGAATACCCTAAAACTTTAGTCTTTAGGCCCCATCTTGCCGCCTTGAGGCCCCGCCTAGGCCTTTAGGGATTTGTCGCCTCACGTCGCGTTAAAAAGCTTCATTATGTTCTTCATGAGTGACATGAAAAAAAAAACCATTTTACTAGTGCAAATGATATACTATATAGTATATATGTTGACACGGAGAACCTTCCGGGTGAAGCATTGTTGAAGTTTTATTAGAGAGTTACCATTTGGATTCCAATGTATATCAGGGAGGACAACAATACAACATTCATGTTCAGAACCATTGAGGACCAGGTTTAAGGGTTATCAATTATAAGAAGAATTACTAATGACAGCTCAACTATTGTTTGGTTTGACCCATGGCTGGAGATTGACAGAATCATATATATATTTGGATGGGATTCTCTTTCGTTGCTAAGGGAAAAATGTTGAAAGTACAATAATAGAGGATGGAGCCCTAGAAAGTTATACAAGGGCGGCCGAAAAAATAAAATTTCGAGGGGGGGGGGGGGGGGGGGGGGGGGGGAGGTGGGGTGGGGAGCAAAATTACCTTAAGCCAAATTTTTTTAGGGGGGCGAAGAAAATACTTTACATTTTAAAAAGGGATTTTTTTTGACTTTCATCCCACTTATTAATATGAATTTGTACTTACATCCCACTTTTTAATTTTATTGACGTACATCCCACTTTTGTCACGAAAAATATTTTTTGTGACAAAACGAATATTTTCGTGACAAAATGAATGTTTTTGGTGACAAAAAGTGGGATATAAGTTTAATAAAATTAAAAGTGGGATGCAAGTACAAATTCATATTAATAAGTGGGATGAAAGTCAAAAATTCCCTTTAAAAAAATAAGGGGACATTAAGGATTGAACTTGAGACCTTTTGGTTAAAACCGTATGTACTTACCACTTGCACGACTACAAAGTTATGTATTTTTTTAAAACACTAAGTGTATAATAGGATAGATATACCTAAGTCCTCCCCTGAAGTTACATGTCACTAGACAACTGGAGGCTGAAATATCTCAAGTGCCCATCTATTGTCAGGATAGGAAAGGTGCCCGGGGATGTCTAGGAGATAGTTCAGGACAATTTTCTGTTCACTCTGCTATTGAACAGTTTAGGACAATTTTCTATGCACTCTGCTATTGAACTAGTGAGGAGACACAACTCTAAAGTTGAATGGCGCAAGCTGGTCTGGTTTTCAGGACTGTCGTAAGATGACTGCCTGTACAAGTAGATAAGAAATGCCTCTGTAGTTTGTATCACTCTCAACTCAGAGAGTATTGATCACTTGATCTTAAATGGAGCTATAATGACCTATGTTGTCGTAGGTGACGCCTAGGCGTGCAAGTTGGAGAGGAGTCGCCCCGACCTGGGGAAAGTTCCCTTGGATATGGCGATGGTCGCCTAGGTGCGCCTAGGCGACCGCCTAGGGTTGTCCATGGGAAAAAAGCGGTATTAAGGCAAGGTTTTTTTCCTCTGTTTTTAACTTTTTTTTTCCTTAAAAATTAAAAAACTTTTGTTTATTCTTTTGTTGTTTTTTTGTTGTCACTTCTGTTTTTTTCGATTTCTTCGTCCGTTTCTTCTTCTTCTTCTTCATTTTCCTTTCCTTCTGCTTTTTTGATTTCTGGAGGGCAGATGTAGGAATCCTGGACGGGCACCTAGGCAAGGCGGGTGGCCTGTCGCCTCGCCTTCCCTAGCGTCCAGTACAACATAGATAATGACTAAATTTGGAAGCTCTGTATACTAAAGCTAGGAATTGAAACTAGGACTTGCAGGATAGAGGAGGTCAATGAAATAGAGTTGTACAACAATAAAAAAAAAATCTGCTCTAAAAAAACAGTAAACAAATTATAAGATGTCCATTCCTGATGTGGGTAGTTTTATCTGTTGCAGTATGGAGTGAAGAGAAAGAAAAAGCAGGGTCTTTAAGAATGAGGAGGATCACAAAATGATCTCTAAGAGAATTCAAGAGGATGTAGCAATAATCATGAGAAAAATCAATGTAAACATCAAGGACTCTAGTAGGAATAGAATGGTATTGGCTAATTGGGGCCTTACCATGAGTTAAGGTCCTGATCATTAGTATAATTTATGGGTTTATCAATGCCTCAAAAAAACGATACCTCCTTGTATCCCATCCTCCACAAAGGTAGATATTGTGGGCCACGTAATATTAATTTATTTGCTTCTTGATTCAAAGTATCTATATCTTCAATATAGTTCTTCTGGAGTTCTCTTGTTATATGCATTTACCATTATATAGAAAAAGTAAATGCCTGAGTTGTATGGTGTGAGAAAACGTGCTTGCTTAAATAAATTTTCACATTTAATCTGTAGAAGATCATTTTTTCAGATTCATGATTAAGTGGTGGCACTAATTTTGTGTCCATTTCGTAGGATGGTTCAGCTCAGCTTCAAACAGTTGCACACAGGACAATACACTTACTCTTTCACATGCTTTTGCCCCTCAGTTTATTTTCTTTGACTTGTACAGTTGTGCCATGAAATTAGGTGAACTTCATATTTTTCCTGATGTTTGAACAATGCAATCAGGTTGCATGCGATCTACCTCTTTGGGCCACATTTGGAGGCCAGGATGTGGACCGACTTCCATCAGCTTCCACGTGCTACAACACCCTCAAGGTATTGACCTGATTTTGACCCTGGTTTACTATTGTCCATATAATGAAATCAACATTAAGGTGAAGTAAAAAAAAACCTTACACAATTTCACAGATGGAAGTAATCCCCAATGTTGTTTTGCTTTCACTTACCATTTCTTTAGGTCATTAGTTTTATGAATTTATTTGAGGGTGATTTACAGGAAACTCCCCTAATGTTTACCCACCTACTATTATGTTCTCCGCATAAAGTCTCTCACCTATTTTGAAAGAAAGAGTTGCTTTATCATGTGAACCTTGTATATAATTGATATAATACATTTGCCCAAATCATAGTTTGTAGTATCGGTCGATACCGATACAATACTGCCAATATCGATACGGTGTGGCATGTCCTGATCCGATACTGAATGCTACCGCTACCGACATTGGGGGTCTCTTCCGAGGTCAATTCAACATAGAAAAATTGAACAAAAAGGACCAATCATAAAAAGTAAAGTATAGTAAGATTGTAAAAGCTTATAAATAAAGAAAACTTATTTAATGCAAGTAAACCAATCAACAAGGAGACTATTATTTCTTTCAATTTCAAAATTACTAAGAAACAACATAATCTTTAAAATTATGCCTAAATGGATAAATATTTTTTTTTTCTAATTTTTTTTATTTGTTTTCTGATACCAAGACATCCGATACTCCGATCCGAAACTGCCGATCTGTCCAAACCCGATACTCATAGGAAGGGTTCGATACTGCGAAACTTGGCCCTTATCATTTCTCTTTCTCAAGTCTTAACAGAAAGCAAGAGGTTTCTATGCAAATACATCATTTACAACATTCTCTCTCTCCCCCCTTCCCTGCATCCAGGGGTGGAACCACATTATGTAGAAGGGACCACGCTGTGAAGCTCAGCGTTTTAAACAACCCACTCCCCAACCCACCCACCCACCCACAACATCCGAGTTGGTGGTGATTCAACCTCAACATTAATCACAGAATTCAAGAGGCTAGTAACTTAAGTAAAGGAAGAAAATCTTCTCCTAGACCTTTGAGTGTCCACTTGAGAATAACCTCAAATGGCCGCTTTCCTCTATGATCACCGGACAAACATTATTGAAATCAAGGTCTCAATGAAGTTGATGAGCACAGAGTAGCATTTCAATTTGCTGTTGAAAGTGATGGTATTCCAATTAATTTCAAACGTTTCAATTGAATTAATAACACAAGATAGAAAAATATTTCTCATGGGATGGTTATAATTCTGCTTGTTAAGATTTCTTGAAGGTCATATTCACAAACTTGCCTCTCCGCAAATCTGAGAGAAGTAGGGGATGAGTGCGAGTGAAAGGGTGCCAGTTACAACAGCCAGTTGCGTGGTCCACTTCTTGTTATCCAAGGGAAAGACGAGTATGGTAAGAGAATAGGCATGTGCTAGAGATGGTGTATTCTGCAAATAAATGAAAACCCTTGCTGCCATATGTCAGCAGATATAAATGAAAAAGCCTTGTTGCCAGATGGCAGCAGTCCACTTATCCTCCACCTTGTCGCCGGGAGGAAATGGGAGGTGGTGATCATGCTGATGATAATGGTGGAAATGTAGGAGTGGAAGATGCAATAGGTTCCATTAACTAGCAAAACCTTAATGGTAGGTTTTTTTTTTTCAAGGATGAGAAATGTCCATAAAATTAGAAACCAATGATAACCATTCGCTAGGGTACAAGTAATATGCAAAGCTAGTCGTTGTGGGGTATACACATTGGCTAAAACATGGGAGTTTTCCTAATCATCTCTCTACTCTTTAGACTAATTCAACAATTTGTTCTCATGTATTAGATTCTCTAATTTTTCTTTTTTACTCTCTATCCTCCAGCTGCCAACATACAAGCGGCCAAGTACATTGAGGAACAAGCTACTTTACGCAATTAGTTCAAATACTGGTTTTGAGCTTTCTTAGACCCACGTTATCCTTGTTCTGACTCCTAAAGATTGTCTTAGTTATTTTATGATCTTTTACTTTTTGTTTGTATATTATGTTGTAAATCTTTGTTCAGAGATGCATGCATGACTGTAATCCAATTACAATGTAAGGAACACAATTAAGTATCAGTGTCTATATAAATTTGGTAAAGGTCTCCTCGTGTGCGCGCGCGTGTTACTAAATCCAAAGTGATTTGTTTGAAAGATTTGAAGCTTCTTTGGCGAGAACTGTATCAGAATTGTTGTTATGTCACCCGCTCTAGTTACAATTTCCATCGATTTTCCTTTTCGATGCTTGGAAATGTCAAGAAAATTGGAAAGGAAAGTGAATACTTCAAAGTGGAAAGTTGATTCTTTGCTTGATGGATGTAATCATTTTGTCTCATAATTCTCCTCAATTCGTTTGGCACCCAAATATAGAAAAATAATGACATTCCTTTTCCAATTCCATGATTCCGCGAACCAAACGAGGCCTATGTTTATTACACGGATCTTCCTTATTTTGAAAATAATTACACGTACTTTCCCAATGCTTTATTATGTTTAGAGGGTTGTTTGTGTAATAATCTTTTACATAAAACATGAGGGATATCCATGTAATAAACATAAAACATATGGAAGGTTAGTGTAATTATTTTCAAAATAAGAGAGGGTTTTTTTTTTGATAAAAATAAAACATATATAAGAGGGTACTGTAAATAACCCAATCAGTTATTATTGTGTTTTCATTACAATTAATCATTTGACGGCCTAGCACTAGTTAGCCTCACATTGGGAGTATGGTCTGCCATATGTATGGTCGATGATTTAACCTTTATTGATCATCTCTATTGCAGATTTGCAAAGATGTAGCCAATGTTGTTTCATCATCTAGTTAGACCATTACTTTTTCCACCCGTGCATTATGTTCCTAACATGCGGGCCAGGTGTGCTGCAAGCTGGACACGGTCGTCGTCTCTGGCCACCTGTCAGTTAGAAAACATGCAACGTACGAGCCAAGGCTCACGCGGGCACAAAGAGAGTGGTTCTGTAAGTTTATTGAACAAGAAGATGCAGCATCCCAGTCCCAGCCATGTTACCAAACTCATTCATGCTAAACGCCATCAGTCAGAACCTTAGAAGTTGTTGCACGACAAGCCAATATCTGACTGGTATACAACAACACACACAGGGACAGGGCTTCGTAGATAGGAGCTTTAGGTGACATAAAGATTAAAATTCTGGCAGCCTAGCTAGCTAAGAGATGAGGTCAATCCCCTGGAGCAGGAGTGCATCAGCCAACACCTTGTTCGCGGCCTCCGTAGGATGGAAGCTGTCCCAGAACACGTAGCCCGTGGCGTTCGCGCACGTCCCTGGCGACCGGCCGTTGCACAGGAGGGACGTCTCGATCGTCCCGGTCCCGCAGCACGCCTTCCTCGCCTCGAAGAATCCTTGGGAACGAACAGCCACCGCAAGTATATATAATGAGTACTTGAAGTAGATTGATTGAAAAAAGGTATACCAGTCACCTACCATTATTCCCGGGGTTGTTGACGAGGTCGAGGAGGGGGCCGTAGATGTCAAAGATCACCATCCTGAGCTCGGGATGGGACTTCTTGAGGCCGTCTGCGGCAGCCCCGAGCTTCTTGTTGAAGGTGGTGGCATCCTTGTTGAGTCGGGCGACGCATTCGTTGCCCCCTCCCCCGAACAGCGTTATGGCCGCTGGCAAGCAACCGAGCGGCGGCAGCGATGTCACCCCGATCCTCCTGGCTCCAAGCCCGTAAAGGTTCTGGTGGTGGAATGGAAAGAGGACAAGTTAAATTTTTTTACTTCCCATACTGCGTATCTTTGCATATTACTTTCCCAAATAAATGCCGAATCCATGTCCCGTGTATAGCTGTAAGATACTATGGTGTCCATGCAACATAATATACTATTAACCTCAAAATGGATTTTCTACATTTTTTACTCTTGTATCATCAATCCGAATTTCTTTTTGGTTAAAAGAAGGAAAAATAAATAAATAATACCCTCTCAGAAAAAGAAAGAAAGAAGGAAGGAATTTAGAGGTTTCCGGTGCAACTCGGACGGGTTGGGTCGTGTTTGAGCTCGAGCCCAATCCGATGAATCACAAGTCTAGTCCGAGCCAAGTACCAACCCGACCTCGGGTTCAATATATGAAATCCACGACCGAGCTTAGAGAAATAGAAAATCACCCAAGCTCCCCGGGTTGGGTTGGGTTGGGTCGGGTCCATCGACTTTATTGGACTCTAATATGATATTTGAAATAATTTTGACAAATATTACATTAAACACATAATTAAATAACAATTATGTCTCAATTATCACAAAAATACAAACTAAAATGTGATTTAAGGTAAGGAGATGAAGATTTTGGGTGGAGAAATTTAGGATTTAAATTATATATATGTGTGTGTTGGGTTTCGGGTTCGACCCGAGCAAATCGTATTTTTGATTGAGTTCAAATATTTTAACCCGATGCCGAGTATCTTTAACCCCAACCCAGCCAATTAACGGATTTATCCGATCGAGTTTGGATTTAGCTCACCCGAGTTGCATCCCTATCAGAGATTATCAGTTGGATTCATGCTCAATTGAAAGATCATATATATATATATATATATATATATATATATATATATATATATATATATTTTGAAAGAAGGTAATTATGACGAACACTCCCACCGGAAATCGATCTCCTGACCGCTCGGGCCGCATGCCTCACCACTACCACTAGGCTAGGGGATCATTGGCGAAAGAAAGATCATATATATATATATATAGCATTAATTCTTTCCAAAGCAAGATCATATATATGTATGGTCTGGTCTCTCATGTTTACTTTCCAGTGGACTCACCAACCTTAGCATTGAATTCAATCAATGCACATTTAGTACTCCAAAGCAATGGATGATTCTTTCTTCTTCCTTCAACATTTATACAAAATCTATGTAGCATTAATTCTCAGCAACCAAGAAAAAGATCAATAGCTTTATTGTTGCTTTGATGTACTGGAAAAAGGTTGGAACTTCTGAGGACTGTCATAAAGAAGAGCAATTGATGCATACTGATCTTTATCTGTAAACTCTGGTGCAAGTTTCAGGAGGTGTCAAGAACCATAACTCACCCAATCAATATTTCCTCTTTTCTAGTTTTTTTTTTTTTTTTAATTCTTCAGTACTTGTTTCAAATGATTCTAATCACTTCTCAGTGAAATTGCAGGATTCATAGGAATGATTAGCTTAAGTATCTAGTAATCAATCGTAACCCCCTTTCGCTCAATAGGGATTTTAATTTTCTAAAACCCAACACGGGCTTCAAATTGTCCAAGGAGCTTGCCAAAGTTTATGATGCACCGCGATGCAAACTCTAACCAACATTCAAGAACCAGCTATGTTGCACGAATACGACACGATAAGCTAAAGACATAGATGTGACCCCTCTTTTGGTACTTCTAGTATATCTTGGAGTGTTTGCAATATCCCCCCTTCTAGTTAAGAACACGGACGCGGCACCTGGTTTGATCCTCCTAGTATATTTTGGAATATCTGCAGTGTCTCCCCCTTCCCCCTTCTAGTTAAGAACACGGATGTGTCACCCGTTTTGGTCCTCTTAGTGTATTTTGGAGTGTGTGTGCAGTACCACCCCCTCCCCCTTCCAACAGGACATGGCCAATAGTTTAGAGTGTTCAAGCTGCCTAGATCACCACTATACTGTCATGTGATTCTCCTATATGGCTAACAAAATCGATGAAAAGTACGTAAAGGTGGACCTGGACAAAGGTAGTGAAGGATTGAACAAGCGAGTCGGAGAACTGGTCCAGAGTGTAGGCTCTGTTCACCAGGGGATTGATGTAGTAGTTCTGCACATAGTCACTGCTCCCTGCACTGATCACATAGATGGATCCGGAGACGATGCTCGACGCCTTGCCCCTCGCTAGCGACCTCAGCTTCGACTGGTACTCCTTGAAGTACTGCAGCTGCTGGGTCAGCGAAATCGCCCTCTGCATATAGTACGTAGTAGGAGGCATCATAACAACATAATTAGCGTTACAATTTTGCAGAGTAATATTTATTTATGATGAGATTGAGATGTAGAGCCCATAATTAATTACATATAGGTTTGCGGTCCCGTCGGAGTAGCCGGAAGAAGCAGAGGCAAAGTTGGCTCCTATCAAGAGGTTGTTCCCAGTTGCCTGTTGGCTCAGGTAGGCAGGTGGGTACGAAGTGAACCCAAGGTTCTCAACTGCAATTCAATATATTAAAGCAAATATAACAGCAGATCAAGAAAATAAATAACTTGGATATAAATAAATAAAACAAATTGTATAATTGCATGAATAGATGGAAACACGAAATTAAGTAAGTGCAAACTATTTCAACTTTCCATGGTTGAGCTTTGGAAAATAATATTGGAAAATTTACATCAAACCGCAATGCAACAAAGAGAGGGATTGTTGTACATCCATCCATCTCCGAGCAGTAAGAAAGTTGTTTCTATTTCCATCCAAATAGATGAGAAATCGTGGAAACTCATGAAAACTACTCGTGTTTTAATTTCTGCTAGCTTTCCAAAATATGACCACCTTTTATAGCACTTTCAAAATTTTTATACATGTCAACTTTCTATATTGTGGTTTCTAGCTAAGAAACAACATGGGTAACTAGTCTTTGGTGTCTGTTGTTTTTTTATGATACCAAGTTCTGATTTTTTGTTGGTACCAAGTTCTGATATCATATAATTTTGGTGCTATCAAGTTAAGTTCTGGTTTATGTGTTTTTTTTTATGATAAAAAGTTGTGATGTTTTTGTTGGTACCAAGTTGTGATGCTTTTTGTTGGTACCAATTAAGTTTTGATATCATATAGTTATCATGCTATCAAGTTAATGTTCTGGTAGATGTGATGCTTTTGTTGGTACCAAGTTTTGATATCATGCCTATAGTTATCATGCTATCAAGTTAAGTTGTGGTATATGTGTTGTTTTATAGCTAGTCATGGAAGACGCGGTTACCTTGCATATAAAAAAAGGTTCAAAGCAACAGGTTACAAAAGCTTGGTTCTTGAAAAAAAAAAACAACAATTGAGAGAGGTACCAGTGAAGTCAGTTGCAAGTTTTCCATTGCAGAACCTTCCGGTGGGGAAGTGCTGGGAAAAGTCCCTACCATAGGGAGGAAAGTTGGCCTTAACAAGAGTGTATAGGTTGTTGTTGTTGCCGGCATCGACCACGGAGTCACCAAATATGAACACTCCAGGGACTAGAGGCTGCCCTTCTGAAACCACCACCACTAATAAAAGCACTGCTGCCACTGCTAATCTTCCTCCCCACAGAGCCATCATCCTTAGAATTTTTTCTTTTTGAGTGAAGGAGATCAAGTGGAAGGAGTGTAGTGGGAGACAGGTGATGTTGATGAGATGAGAGTGTAGTTATATGGGCATTTAAGTAGAGGACTGCCAAGAGGAAAAGTGGTGCACTGTTGGGAAGGAAAGAGAGAGTGGTAGTTTAAGTGCAATAACTTTGTGGATTGATGACTTTGAAGAAACCTCCTCCCATTTCAAGGCAACAAAAAGATGCAGCATGCTTTTGCATCTCGCTCTCTCTCTGTCTCCCCCTATCTAGCCAGCCATCTTTATCAGCAGATAACAGAAATGGAGACCATCCCCAATTTTGGACAGAAAAAGATCTTAGTTAAGATGGGCAATAGACGCTACTCTTACAACCAAAATTGGTTGTTTTGGTTGTAAGAGTTTACAACCATCATGTGGCGGCTTTTCATTAGGGGGGGGGGGGGGGGGGGGAGATGTCACGACCCGGTCCTAAATTGTTGGGTCGAATCGGATCATGTCCAGCCTGCACCGTTGTAAGACGGCGGCAGTAAGCTGTATCCACTTGCAGGTAATCTCAACAACAAAATCTAAATTTGTCACAACTTTAATAATTCGAATATTTATAAATTTTTTTTTGTTCAATACAAGAAAGATACAACTGATAATCAAAACTGAATTAACTATCTTCAACACAACTTTCCCTAAACTAGAAAAGAAGAAGTAACATTTAAGCAGCCGGCTCATCAGCCTCGAGATCATCGTCTTCCAATTGGGACTCGGGTAACACCACATGATACAGCTCAGGATCATCAATGCTTCCTAAAAATGTTGGGTCTCCAGTCAGGAGGGAGCAAGTACAATTATGAATATCTAACAATTCAAATAATAATAGAAATTTGCAATTTTAAACAATTTGAAATACTTGAACAATATTTTCCAGCAATTTTTATATAATTGAAAACAATGTGATTTGAATAGGTAACGACTATGACCGGCTTGGGTTGTACAATAGTATCCTAGTGATACGATACGGCTTATCCCCGTGTGTAAGAGGAGTAAGCTCGCACAATCAATATGCAATATGAGGGGTATTGGTCATAGACGCTACACTACTCCAACAATCAATAACAATCAATATTTGAACTCTAGGAGAGAGTTCCACAATCAATATTTGAACTCTAGGAGAGAGTTCCGTGTAGCAATGTGGTTTAAGCATGCAAGATAACAATTACTAAATAAATTGCCAAACAAACATAACCGTACTTGCCTTGGTTTGACTGGAATGAGGGTAATGTCTCCGAGATGAATTTCAGACTTGTCCTCGAAATGCTACAATCGAGAAGTCTACCTTAGAATCAATGTTGAACCATATCTAGGTGTGCTAGTTGAAATCTCTAAAACTGAACCCTAGTCAAGTTTTAATCTTTATTACCTTAATACAAACAAAACACAAATTATCGATGTGCGTTATAATTAATTACGAAGGAAAGATCAATTTTTGTTTACTTTTAGGAAAAATCGTATTTATCGATTTATTTGGCAAAACTTTGTGATTTTATAATATATATAAAAAATAGATTTCGAGAAAACGTGAATTTGTTAAATATTACAAACTAATTATTTAAGGTGAGAAAATCTTATTAATTTTCTATAAAATAATATTTATTTAATACTTTACACGCTCTAACGATCAAATCATCCAATCAGAAAATAAAGAAAATATCTACGCTATTACAGAACCACCAAAATAGAGACTGGGCTTATGCCCTTATAAACTTTTACATGAATTAAAATAAGAAGGAAAATATTAGTTAGTCCTGAACAATGTCCTGCACTTTTAAATACTGAAAATAAAACTAATAAAATAAATAAATTAAAATCTTAAGAATCTCAGACTTGGTCCAATCGTCATAATTTAGCTAATACCTCAACGTCCGGGTAAAACCGGTTTCGTTTGCATTTCGCTAGGGCTCACGGACCGGTACGGTCGTCGCCCAAAAATCCAATTAATAAATATTCCCGAAAATTCATTTATAAAATTTTATAAAAATTTGGGCAGCATTCCCTCTATATTCGGGATAACCCAAAACTGGGAAATTTGCCAACAACACACAAATATATCCCAAACCATGGAAAAATTTATTTATTTTATACAAAAATACACCATAAACATATTTCCGAAACGTAATCGGAAAACCCGAAGTATAATCGGCAATCCCGAAACTAAATCGGAAATACCAAAGCATTATAATTCGGAAAACCCGAATTAGAAAAATAACCCAAAAATAATTCCAGAAGCTATTTCCGAAGGATTCTCGGAAATTCCGAATCCATAACCACAGAAAACAAAATAAGTCCAGAACATCCCGAAAATCCGAAATAAACAAGTTCCAAAAATTTTCCGGAAAAATTCTCGGAAATGCCGAGAATGAAATCACAGAACCCATCAACACCAAAACCCGAGTTTATACGGAATCCACGGTTACGGAAATTTTCCGAAACAAATCTCGGAAATCCCGAGATTCCGCGGAACATAAAAATAACCAGCATAGTTTTTTCCGAGAAAACTCGGAATTCCCGAGATTCCAAAATCAAAAACTTCACAGAAAATCACAGAAAGCATTTCGAAAAATCCGAAAATGTTACGTCTACAAATACCGAATTCCCGGGGGAAAATCGGGGACCAAAAATCATCATAGACATCACGACGGGAGGGACGAACTACTGTATTTACACAGAAATTACCAAAAGCTTGATGACGGAATCCGAAGGGTAGCCTCGGACTCGGGACGACGCCTCGTCGGGGTACGGTTGTGCAATCCACACACGAGCACGGAGCACCAGCGGACAGGGAGGCCACGCGGGGAGGGCGCCGGCGTCGAGATCGACGGAAACTCCGAAATTGGGTTAGGGCACGTTTTGGAAAGGTTGGGAAAAGTGGTGTGGGAAAAATGGAAGCATGGAGGAAAGCTTTAAATAGGTGAAGAAAGGGGGTTACCGGAGTCGAATGGCCGGCCGGCCTTGATGGCGACGGCGGCGGTTATGGGAGGGGGTCGGCCGACGGGTTGGAATGGGAAGAGCCCCTCGTTGGTTTTGAGTAAAGGAAAGGAAACCAACTCATGTGTAATGAAGAGAGAGAGAGAGAGAAAGAGTTAAAGAAAGTTTGCAAATGCCAATAATGAACACTTGCTGACAAGTGCATAAGAGTATGCTCCACTATAGAAACCCATTTAAACCCACTCTTTAAATATCAATATATGGGCTTAAGCCCATTAAAGCCCAATTAATATATAAAAATTTTCCAACCCATCATATTAAGGCCCACCATCTATAGAAAATATTTTAAAGCCCAATAACAATAAACTCATTTCAATTTAAAACCTTATTTAAAATAAAACATTTTAAAATATTTTTTTTTCTTTATATAAAAATTCCTTTTTAAAATAATTTATTTAAATTAACTTCTTTTGAATGTAAACTAATTTTAAAAAACAAATTCTTTAAATTGAGACTAATTTTTTTTTTTAATTATAAACATTTCTAATTATTTATGAAAAATGAAACTGGGTTTCACAGGGGACCTGGGTGGGGAGGGGGGGGGGGGGGGGACCTGGTGGGTCGAGCAGTGGGAGAGAGGGGTTTTAAGATGGTTGTAGGCCTTTGGTTGTAAACATAGCATTTTTCTAGTGTTATGATTTTTTTTTTTTTTTTGAAATCACACGCACACACACAATTGGGAGGCTCGAACCTTGCCGGCCCCTCCCGATGTCCGCTTTAATACCTAGTGTTATGATTTAGTTAGGATCGTTTTGGGTTGACTATCCTCCTTAAAATTTGACAAAGAATATATCATTCTTTTTTTAAAATCAGGGGCACAATTGCAAACGATCCACTATCTGAGAAGAATATGTTATGCATATGCGGAAGAAAGTTGCACAGACATTACTTTAACGATGGCAAAAATAAAAAAGCACAATTATAATCAAAATAATTGCAACAACAAGAACACAAAGAATTAACTTGGTTCGGTTAAGTTTGGTTAAGACCGACTTGCTCCACGGAACAAAATGAAAAATACTCTATTGAATTAATCAAGAAAACCTTCAAGGATTACATACAAGAAAACTCTCTTTGCGAGACATTTGATTAGCTCTCTTATCTTCTCTCTTGAAGACTCATTTTATGTCCACTTAAAAAACCTTAAGCAAACCCTAATAGCTCTTAGCAATCATTGACCTTAAGCAATCTATCAACCTTCTTTAGAGGCTGCTAGTGTAACTTATCCAGAATTTATATTTCTATTTTTGGAAATTAATGTTATTTTTTTTGGAATTTATAATTTTTTTTTCCAAATTTATTTGTGAATTTATTGCTAATCTAATTATTATTATTTAATAATTAGTGAATCTCTTTTCTTTGGATTAATATAATTAATACTAATCCTATGTTAGCATACCAAGTCTTGGACTTGGATTGTGGGCTAGTTAGCCTACAAAGCCTTGAACTTGAATTGTGGACTAGCCTGATCTAATAGCCTGCCAAGTCTTGGGCTTGGATTGTGGGCCTATGGCTTTCCAAGCCTTGGGCTGTGGAATGCCTAATTATTCATTAGTATTAATTGTTGGAATAGCTAGTGATTAGTTAGGGATTAGTTGTAGTTAGTTAGTTCCACTATTGCTCTTAGATCTATTACAATTTACAATTGTGCCACTGAGGCTTGGGGAGCACTCCAATTTCTTCTATTAAAATATTGGGGACTCCCTAATATTTTATACACACAAATTCTACTTTCCACCAGCGGCCTCGCTCCACCGTCGCTCCGCCGTCGTGCACCGCCGTCCGTCTCCGACGAGTTTGTCGGAATTCCTCCACTCTTCCTCTCTCCACCCACTACCAAAATATGTCCATTTAGCGACGGCCACATCCGTCGCCCATCCGTCGGCAATTAGTATTAGCGACCGATCACTGACGGATCTTGGCCAAAATAATTCGTCGGCAATCAGCTCTACATCCCCTTCTGCCACCGCCTACATTCTCTGTCAATTCCAGCCACCAAACTCTTTGTCTCCTCTACCGACCTCTACTACACATCCCAACACCACCACCACAACCTTCCTGCCTCCACCATCAGTGGACACCACCACCGCCAACAATACCACACTAC
The DNA here is from genome assembly GCA_029216955.1 of Iris pallida. NCBI lineage: Eukaryota > Viridiplantae > Streptophyta > Magnoliopsida > Asparagales > Iridaceae > Iris > Iris pallida. The sequence goes on along the minus strand of JANAVB010009596.1, from coordinate 20,850,360 downwards.
CACCATTCCCGGCCATCAACTTCGCCACCACCACAACTCAGACCACAACACCACCGATCACCGACCCAACACTACCGTCAATACCACAGCCGCCACCGTCATGTCCACCTTACCCGACCTCGATCCGGCAGCTCAATCGTGCCATCGCCGCCAGATCTGACCGACGACCACTGATCCTTTGCCTGCAGAGCCGTGTCGAGCTCTGACCCACCAGATTTCGGTGACCGGCCAGACCCAGCCATCATCGAGCCAGCATAGGCTCCACCGCATCCTGCGGTTGACGCCGACCACAAAATCTGCCTAGCCTCGTCATCCTCTGACCAGATCTGAACCATCTCTTGTCGTCGTTCGTCCCTCGAGCGGAGCGTCACCAAATCGGCCTCCGCTCTGACCGGAGTCTTTGGCGACCTCCGATCTTGTGCACCGTACTGTTCTTCCAGTGCCGCACGTCTCCGCGGCCGAGCTCCGACGAGTCACCGCCACGGTAAGATTCCTCTCTTCCCTCTTGTTTACTCTCTCTCTCTCTCTCTAAATCTCTCTGTCTCGAACCCCTTCCATTCCCTCTTTACTCCTCTTCTTCGTTTCCATTCTTCTTTTCTCTCTCCTGTGTCTCTGCCTATTTGTTGAAGAGCACAACCATTTGGTACTTGGCCTGAGCCCAGTATCAATATTAATTGGTTTAGTTTTATTTGTTAATTTGATTTTGGGCCTTGGGCTTTTCATACTTAAATTGTTTTGTTTTATCATTTGGGCTAGACTCTTAGCCATAAGCTATATTGTACAAATGTGTGTGTGTGTGTGTGTGTGTGTGTGTGTGTGTGTGTGTATATATATATATATATATATATATATATATATATATATATATATATATAGAGAGAGAGAGAGAGAGAGAGAGAGAGAGAGAGAGGTGAGGTGCCACCTTACGGTGAGGTGGCTATATGTCACCCCCACATGCTATCATCATGCACTTGCACACTTTTTGGTGCATGATGATAGCATGGGAGAGTGACACATAACCACCACCCATAGGGTGGCACCTGTCACGACCCGCACCCAGTGTAAGGGCACGAGAAGTAACGAACGCCCAGCCTACGCCGCAGTGTCGACAGTAGAACGCTGTCCTGAGTCACAGTATCTAATACAGTCTAAAATAAACTCCGAATAGAGAGTAAATAATAAGTAACTCAATCACAATACTAAGATGAAATAGAAGAAAGAATCTCAAGAGAGTCACAGATAAAAGTCTAGGTGTAACCCACCAGAATAAAACTCAAGTACAACTCATAATGTCTCAAACAGAAATACAAATAAAGTACTAAGTCTCAGCTAGACTATAGGCAAGTCCTCAGCGACTGTGGGATCCTCCTGAGGGTCCACGTTGCCAGTGTCATCTAAGCCAATGCCATAATAAGTAGGACAGTACTCCTCATCAATACCTGTAAAATTTTCAACATGCCCAGTCAGGACGGAACGAGCACATATCTCTCACAACAGTTCATAGCAGGAATGGACATATAAAGCAAGCTATAGAAAACTATACATGAATCGCTGTAAAGGAAATCAACAAGAGAGAGACTATAAAATGAGATATAATATGATAATAGAGAAATGTAACCTTCTACGTGATTCAGAGCATGAATTGGTTATGTAAACAGCTTGGGTTGCACATGGATACAGCTATGGAGTGCACATGGATAACAACTACTGGGGATAATGATCACATAACCAACTACACTCTCCCTGCCCCCAATCAATACACAAGGATCAATGCATGTTATGTTATTGTACATGGATAACAACTACTGTATACATGGAGCTCATATGGTCATGAGTGTACATGAATAACATATGAGTGCACATGGATAAATATGAATACATGGAGTACATGATGGCCATGATAAAGTACATGAACATGACATACTCGATGTATCCAAGGGGATAACATTGCATGAAAAGATCCATAGGGTACTAATCCGTGTGAACATCGTGTCAGCATCAAGTATACTAGTCTATAACAAGAGAACATATCCAAAGAAGTATGAAAAGATCAGAAAATGTACTCGCCTGGCAAATCGAACTGCTGATGATGAGGTATAACTAAACTGGGGCAATGTAAACCTATTTAAAGTACACACATGTCACAACCAAGTCCACAATATCAAAAGAAATAGCTACAATGCAAGACTACATGCTTCTAGGTCCATTTTGGTCAAAGTCAACCCTCGGTCAACTCTGGTCAAACCTGGTCAACGCTGGTCAAACCTGGGTCAACTAGTCCGTCTACTAATTTCTATGTCATACACAAAATTCTAGGTCATTTGGAGTTCGTTTGAGTTGAATTGGATCAAGTTTGACCCAAAGTTGACTTTTGTCAATTTGGTCAACTTGTCGGCCAATTCGACTAAACTATGCTCGAAATGATAAACCAAATCTGTCCTAGGGCTCCTATAGTCATATACACAACTACAATCTAATCTAAGAGAATTAACAAGCAATTATATATATATATATATATATATATATATATATATATATATATATATATATATATATATATATATATATATATATATATATATATACATATAGGTATATACACACATGTGTATATACAAACAAACAAAACCCAAATCTAACAAAATGGTGTGTGCGTGTGTATGTACTGGTGCTTACTGAAATAAGGGTCAAATCTGAGATTAAAAACATTCAAACATAATCATGGTATTACCCAATTTATTATACTATTATATACATCTATATAAAGTAAGAAAACTATATATATATATATATATATATATATATATATATATATATATATATATATATATATATATATATATATATATATATATATATATATATATATATATATATATATATATACAAAGCTCAAATGGAAAGATACGCAATGATGCGTGATACTTAAAAAGCCTAAAATCTGGAATAATTTCCCCTCGACCCATTCTCCACGTATATGTGTTAGGAATGAGTTTCAACGGAGTTATACATATATATATATATATATATATATATATATATATATATATATATATATATATATATATATATAGTTAAATATATGCATAGGCTATATATAGTAAACACATATATCCATAAATGATGGAAAATTATGAAACAAAACCAAAAGTTGGTTCCCACAAATCCGAAACCTCATATATGTCCTGAAAACTCAGATTTTGTAAACTAAGAAGTTGGAAATCAAAATATCGCATTTAACTCAAAAATCGAAATATCATATAAATCTCAATTTTATCCAATTCAATGAAAACCCGATTATGCTTGGAAAAAGGCAAACAAATAGGTGATGATTCCGCGGATCACTTCCCGCAAGTTCTAATTATCATATATGAACTAATAATTCAGAAAATACGGACTAAAAAGTCAAGGATCGAAAAATCACATTAATATTCAAAACTTTGAACCCGAAAAACCAAATTTTGACAAAATGACTCAAAACGCAAAATACACCAAATCAACCCGCGAAACACGACATACACGCTGGTATCAACCTATGTGATATGCTCGGGTACTCTTGGGTTCGAAATTGTGTCCGTGTCGTGTCCACAGAACGCGTATCGAAATTTCTCGATACCGCGTGGTACGCGTGCGTTCTCGCTCGTTTGAGCGCCGCACACGCAACGAAACGCCACGTGCTTGTGCACGTAGCTGGGAGGGTCCTGGGGTAGGTCTAGGACATGATGACACGGCGACACGCTGCCCAAAACAGCGCACGCAGACCCACGCACCCGCGCGGCCTGCTGCGCGCGCGCGCGCGCCCGCGCGCCCTCGTGCGCGTGGTGCCGGCCTGGCTATTCCCTCGTCGGGCCACGCCGCGACTTGGGGTTTGTCCTACGGGTCGTATAGGTCTAGGTCAACATGTCCCGGGTCCTGGAACGGGTCTTCGCTGCGTCGTGTGCGCGCACGAAATCCGTTTTCCGCGACAAAAATCAGCCCGAGTGCACAGTGTGGCTGACCAGTGCACGCGCGATTTCTTCGCGCTCGCTCGACGAAACGTCGTGAAATTTTACGAACATGTGGGCAGAGGTTTCCCCTACGTGCTCGTAAAATTTCACACAAGACGGAGATCTGTGCGTCGAGTTATGACGCACAGATTGCAGGACGTGCACGGGACCGTGCACGGGATCTCGTGCAGGCGTGTCCGTGTCCGAAACGTTGCTGAAAATTCATCGATTTCCAATCCATCTTCACGAAAGTTTATTGAAATGATATTATCTAAACATCCATGAAGTCAGAATCGAAAAACAACAACTTTCAATCCTAAGCGGCATTTCGTCGAACACGTGCCGTAAGGGACCAACACGGGCTCGATACCTCCATCAAACGTAGTCGAAATCCCACCAAATTTTGTGGGCAAGGCTAGGGCACCTATATGGATGCAAAAATGAAGAAAAAACCAGATTTGCAATGGTAGATTAGGGTTTTACCTATTGAGTGTCAAAACTCAATGATCGGGGCTCCTCGGTTGTCGTGTCGGCCGATTTCCCTCCAGCAAAACCTTCCGTCTCCACTCCAGAAATGGTCCAGCAGATCCTCCTCTCTTCGACGAGCGCAACAGAGTTCGTTTGGGAAGAAACGGACTCCGGATGAAGGAAAAAGTGTTTTGGAGAGTTGGATCTCTTAGGGTTTCCTTGTGGAGGTTACAAACTACAAATGAATGCAACAATGGGAGGGGGTACTGCTGTTGGGCGGCCAAGGGGGGGTTCTCTAGGGTTAGGGTTTCACTTGGGCCAACTCTTTCTCAAGTAGAAATGGGCCCAAGTCGAAAAGCTCAAAGGCCTACATGCAAAAAGGCTAATTAAATAATTAAAAGCCTTAAAAAATAATCTAATGCACAAATTAAATTCTAAAAATGAAAATAAAAATTTTAATGCATGGTTAGGCCCCTATACAAGTCCACTAGGGTTAAACCAGTTGCTAGCACAAACAAGAGTCAACATATTTAGCAAATCACAGAAAGGCCAAAATGGCTAAAAAAAGCAATTAATCACTCTAAAATTCTACTAATAAAATCTAAATTAATTCTAATGATAATAAATCTAATTTCTAATATAGCATTAAGGTTCTAGGTCATGGTTGGCTAAGGTCAAACTACTTATACTACTAAGTCACCAGTCTGCAACCAATCAAATCACACTACAAGCAATCCAATTAATAAATAGATAAAAATTCAAATAAAATCATAAAAATTGACTTAAATAACAATTACTAAAATACCCTTGAAATTGAAAAATGAGTGTGACAAATCTACCCTCCTTAAAATAATTTCGTCCTCGAAATTAAGATGATCCTATTCCTAGGTCAAATCCCCAACAATCACGGTCTTAAGAAAACTTATCTAAATCATGTAGTTGGAAAGATATCATACATGATTATGGCAGATAATCAGTCTGGGGTCTCATCTAGCCACTAAAGTCATACTAGATCAAAAGTAGTCATAAGATATCAAGTATACAAACATTATGGTAGGGTACAGTAATCATCAAAATAGGATAAGGTATGGGTCAAGAATTCACCTCTACTAGGTCTGGTAGCTGGAACTCTCTCCCGGAAGTAGGCCTCGACTAGGAGCAGGTGTAGTAGGACAGTCTCGTATCTTGTGTGTAGCTGACCCACAAAATAGGCACAATCCTAGTCTCTTCCTACAGTCCTTCCATACGTGCCCACGCTTCTTACAGAAAGTACAGGTAGGCACCCACTCAATTGGTCTCTGCTGGACAGGAATCTGAACTGGATAGGCTGGTCTAGGCTGGAAGCCTGGATACTCCTGAGGCTCTGGGTATAAACTGCTCCTCGCCCTCTTGGGACTAGGCTCCTCCCTCGAATGCATGTAATCCCATAACAGTTGAAAACTGAGACTCTGCTCTCTCATAAGCTCGGCCTGAAGTCTTTGTACCTCCTGCACGTCCTGAAGGAGTCTGTAAATATGAGCCCCATCTGGGATGGCATGGGGTACCACTCCAGGAGGCAAAGGAAGGCCCTCAGTCTCCGGCTGAACTGCAGTCCTCTACTGAAGGATAGGAGATGGAGAAAAATTCTCCGGTGAGGCTACTAACACCTCCTGAGCAATAGAAGGGGAAAGTACAATCTCGGTCTCATCCGGAATTGCAGCTGTGCACTGGGGACAAACTCTGGTCATAGGTACCATTCTGGAAAGATAAGGAAAAAAATAATAAATCATCGGGCTGTAAGGCAGTCTATCATCCTATATGAAAACTGGTGATTAAAAAAAAACAACTGAAATTAACCATAAAGCGTTAATATTCTAAAGATGATCAAAATCGAAAGTTTAAAGCACGACTGTCAATAACACTGAAATCCAAGCACACACACACACTATATATATATATATATATATATATATATATATATATATATATATATATATATATATATATATATATATATATATTTTATATATATATATATATATATATATATATATATATATATATATCTATAAGAAATTTTAGTCTCGATATGATCTAAGTTGATCAATTCCAGGATGAATCGAGGTTTGGGCAAGATGGAGAACGAGGTCATTGAAGTCTGAGCATGAGTATCCAAGACTTGAAATCCATGTCACATTGAATTAATTCAATTGAATAAGGTTCCAAACATTGGATGATAAGGAGAATGACCAAGTCGACTGGTCGCGATCAAGGGTTTAGAATTCAACACTATTGAAATCCTAAAGGATACTGCAAGGATATGGAAATAAGCCACTATCCTCCTTAAAATAAGGAAACTAAACGTGATACCCTGGGTTGACCTATTAAGTTTAGTGCCTTGTCTTTCTGAAATATGTGAAAGACAAAAGCAAAAAGAGTTCAAAGATGATGCTATTGAGTACAATACGTGGTTCATAGACGACGAAAATAATTCAAGAAGAATTGCCAAAGCTGTCGTGGATGAGACATATAACCTAGAGTCTCATCCACGTAGAGTAATATATGAAAGCGAACCAAAGTACAATAGGTTGATCAGACCATCATACACCGGTTCTGATTAGACAATATGTTAGTGGGTCGACCCAATAAAATATGTCATGATCAAGCTCGAAAAAAAATAAGCTTGCAAAACTAAGGCTAAATTAGCAGCGTAAGGTAATCAAAATATAAGTAAGGGAGGTAATGATGACGAAGAAAAGAAAAAAAATAGTCCAAGATCCTTAACTAAATGGTTCTCTCTCTCTCTCTCTCTCTCTCTCTCTCTTTATATATATATATATATATATATATATATATTTCAAATCAACGGTTAAGATTATATGACTTAAACAAGATCCAACGGTTGTTAACATGGGAATGCTTGGGGATACAAAAAAAATCGGGGATACGGATCCCCAAGCATTCCCATGTTAACTGAAGAACCCTAGGGGGGGTGAATAGGGAAATAAAACAATTTAAACACAAGAAGCTATATTCTTCAATTAAAAAGAGAGAGAGTAAGAAAATCAAACACGCGATGTATCCTGGTATCCTCCCTAGAGGCAATCCAGTCCCGGAACTCTCTCCGGCTTAAATCCACTATTTAGTAAAATAGTACACACGAGTTTGGATCCGAAGAACTCGCCAACTTCAATACGAGTTTGGATCCGAAGAACTCGCCAACTTCTTACACACGAGTTTTCTTACGAAGGCTCGCCAACTTCAAAAGGAAAGGAAGATAACTTGTTGATCTTCTAACACTTGAAGATCGAAAAGTATAACTCTTGAATACTCTAGCACTTTGGAAATGGATGACAATTAAAAGCTTGTGTAGAGAGTAATGGTGGAGCTCTTGGTTGTTGGAAAATTTATGGCAAAAGTGGATAAGCCTTCATGAGAGAGAAGGCATCCATTTATAAAGAAACCAAGAGTAGGTAACATTTAATGCTCCTAGATACAACCCATATGGCATACCGTCGGTATGGATTGGCATGCTGTCGGTATGCCGTTCTGAACAGTAACGGCCATAATTATATCCGTTGGGAGCATTTAATGCTAGCAATTAATGCTAGTATTCGTCTATTCAAAAATCAAATTTTGTAAACCGGTATACCGTGGTATGCCGTCGGTATACCGATGTTCGTCACAGAACATTTTGTGGCTGAACAAAATGGTATACCGTCGGTATGCCGTAGTATACCGTCGGTATGCCGATGTTTTGTCACAGAACGTTTTATGGCTCACAAAACTGTATACCGTCGGTATGCCGTAGTATACCGTCGGTATTCCGATATTTCTCACAGAACGTTTTTGTGTCAAACAAAACGGTATACCGTCGGTATGCCGACATTTGTCACAGAACGTTTTGTGGCCAATAAAAATAGTATACCGTCGGTATGCTGTAGTATACCGTCGGTATGTCGTTTTTTAAGACATTGATTTTTGACTGAAGAATTAAAAAGTTTTTAGTTTTGTCATCCAACCTTAAGTGTTAACAGAAAGACCTAGACCTTGTACAGACTCGAAATCTTGAAGTGTTGAGAGCCGTCTTTCAAGGATCGCCGGTCTTTGCTTCACTCTTTAAGACTTTGATGACTTGTCTTGAATGGACAGACTTTATGTAGTAGAACTTCTGAAATAATATCAATCTGAAAACAGAGAAAACTAGACTAAGAAGATGCTGTTAATGTTATCAAAATAAACTGTGCCAACAATCTCCCCCATTTTGATAATTGACAAAACAGAGAGAGCATCTTCAGGGAGTGACTCCCCCGTAGGTAGACAACTCCCCCTCAATACGTTTTCTTTCCCTTTGTCACTTAGTCAAAGATGGGAAATAAAAACAAATATAACATTGTAATAGGGAAAACAGTAAGATAGACAAAAGCATGCATATATAGATAAAAGTAGGGAATTGGGTACATGCTTGACATTTCATAAAACACTACATAAGACATGATAAAAACTCTCCTCCATGAGAGTTTAGCAAGACAAGATGAAAATACATTACTAGTCCCCGTAGGACTGCACACAACAAACCAACAAACAACTGGTCCCCGAAGGACCTCAAAAGACATACTAAAAAAGTCATCCATTTATTCGACACCACCAACACCAGGAAGCCGCAACCTACTCATCTGCCTGATCATCGTCCCCATCCTGAGCCCCGTAAAAAGCACCAAAAGGATCCACGCCGTCTAGGTACATGAATCCGTAGGCGTTGGGATCAGAGAAGCGGGAGGCTTGGTACATAGGATCCTGAAGATTGAGATCCAGATATGCATCCCGGTCCTGGAGAGTGCGCTGAATGAAGTAGGCTTGGTCATGGAAGCGGCTTTGGATAAGGGTCCCAAGACCGCGAGTGTTGGCCCACATCTGCTCCTCCGCTTGAGCCATACGCATGTTAAAATGCTGCTGGGTCAGCGGCATGAAACGCCCAGATGCAGGAGGAGTAGATGAGGGTGCAGCAGGAGTAGTGGTCGGCGGCTCTTAGGAGGAGGAGGCACGAGACGTGGAGCCACCAAGGATGGAACGAGAAATAGCAAGGTAGGATGGGACGCCGTCCGACTGGCAAAGGGAGAGATCGACGTTCTTCGCCTCCAAGATGAGGGTGATGAAGGAGCCATAGTAGAGAGACTGCTTCCCCGCGGGCAGGACGCTGAAAAATGCATTGAGAAGAGTCTTGGGAAATGACCACGACTTCTTAGAATAGAGATAATACATGTATACGAGGGAGTCAGCGGTGATGGTATCATAGTTTTCGCCCTTGGGGTAGATGGTGTGGCAGACGATCCTATGGAGCTCGTAGTAGAACGACTCCAACTGCGAGAAAAGGGCCGAAATGGCCAGAGGGTTGGGTCCTTTACAGATGATGGCACAGAAGTTGTCAAAAGTGACCTCGGCCGAAGGATAGAGAGCCGCCAAAGCCAGCAGAGCATCTTCCTTGTCAGGGACTTCAAGAATACCAGCGATGTCGCGAGCCGTCAGGCGAAAGTGGCGATCGTTCACCATCGTCTCAATGGCATTGTTCTGGATGTCAGAAATCATGTTGCAGTAGAACAAGCGCACCGCGGTGGGGTAGACAGGCACCTGACGCCGAAGGAGGGAAGAAAGACCGGCCGGCTCGAAGAGGGAGAGATGGCCGGAGAAAATATTCCAGTTGATGGTGCGCCCCTTGTAGACGTTGTGGTCCACAAAATGCTGGAACCATGCGTCGGCAGCCAATACGGAGGTGAAGATTTTCTGATCATATCCATGGGGGAGAGGCACGGGAGTGAATGGATTGGCAGCGGTGAAGGAGGAGTGAGGACGCTTGTGGGTGGCCATGGAAGAATGGAAGGAGTTTGAAGGAGAATAGTATAGAAGTATGGAATTTCACAAACCAGAAAGCCCATGCGCCAGACACTACATGCGCCAGAACTCGGACAGAACACTTCACAGCAAAGTCAATAAGTATAGACATTTGAAAAAGGACTTTTTATTTATATATAAAAGTCTATTACATGTATAGAAAAGGTTGTACAAAGGAGAATTTCTACAAAGGAAAGATCCTAAGTCTACAGCCAACGGCCACCATGCGCATCCAGATAGGCGCAGCAGTCACCATGCGCCGCCAGTTAGGCGCAGCAGATACCATGTGCCTCCAACCAGGCGCATCCCACCATCTCTTCAGCAGCTCAGTTATGTGCATCCCAGTTATGTGCATCCCAGTTATGTGCATCCCTTCAGCAGCCCAGTTATGTGCCATCCTTCCAGCCAGGCTCACCTGGCCGAGCAGGACGAGGGTGGCAATTAACCCCCCATCCAGAGAAAGAGCCTCCAAAGACCAAGGAAGACCGTGATCGAAACCACGGCTAAAGGAGCAGCTTTCAACACAACCAGAGTGGGTGACACCCACTTTGAAGGAAGAAAGAGCCAAGCACCGCCATTCCGATCTACGGCTCTTCCGGAATAACGGAGACGAGGCCCGAGCATCCCTATCTTTGGATGCAACAGGCACCTTCCGCCTGCCGCAGAAGCCCTCGACTCCGTCTTTTGGATGTAACAGTCACCTCCAAGTGCATCAACGATGACATGGCGTCTCATCTTCACCCTCGGGAACACTTCGTCAACAGAATGCACTCGAGTACCCAAGTTCATGTCGGAAGTACGTGTGGGAACGAGAAGCAAACCTTCTCTTCATGCCACTATTTATAGGCCGGGCAGATCAAACCCACGCGCCAAGTGGATGGCTCTCCGAATTCCGTGCAATGAATTTGCATTAAATGGATGAACCGGATGCCTCGAATTCAGCCAAACGGCTATTTAAAGCACTCGAGAAGCGAAACAGCCGCATCATTAAAAGACATGTCGGATGCGCCAGTCAGACAGCGCATCACACGGACGCGCCCTTCGGCATCAGGCGCATCACATAGATGCGCCCTTCAGTACCAGGCGCATCACAGAGGATGCGCCCCCACACATCTCTATACCGAGTGGAACGCCAATCGACGTGCCCACTCAGCTGTATCCATCAAATGTCAGAAACATTAAATGCTGAACTGACAGAGTTGGCAGCACAACTCCCAAAGTCTGAACAGTTGACAACTTTTTCAGAAAATGAAGCGTCGACAACGTCAGCGTCATCATGACTTCATCCCGACGACTACTGCCACGTGGCCACTCAACCACCCGCATACGCCTCTGCAGTCATGTACCCAAATCTGTATGCGCCTCAAAAGCCATGCGCCTCAGACTGCTCTCTGATCCCAAAAGACAGAAGAAAAGTCGTCTGCATGCACCTCAAAAGCCATGCGCCCCGAACGGTTTGTAACTCCTAAAGGTTACGAGCCGCAGCCTCCTCCTGCGTCCAATCCAAGGCGCAGCTCACCAGATCACTTCTCCCTACCAAATTCGAGATCTCCGAGCCATGGGTCGATGACACGTGTCCTTTGACTCAACTCATCCAAGATTTCTGCAACAGAAAGATCTTCTCCTCTGCTACGTGCCGGCTCACAAACAGCAGTATAAAGAATTCTACCCCTCGATTAGGGCGCATCCCACGCACCTCCATCAACAATCCCCACGTGGCGTCCCCACACACCAGTGCATCCTACATGCGCGCATGAGCAGCCAGCCTGCAAAACTATAAATAGAGGGATCATTTCCTTCTCACCAGCGCACAGAATCCACAGCGAACATACAGAGAATCACCAGAGAGGCAGATACAGACACTCAACGTCTTCCTCCTCTCGGCAAGCTCCAGCACCCAGAGCAATCTACACCTTCAGAGAACCGATAACCGTCGTCAGCCCGTCAACGGAGTCAACGCATTACCACTCACTCCATTGGCACTAAGGACCCAGCTTAAACAAAAGTGTACTCCTAGGACTACATCTAAGTCCTATATTGTAACACTGTTCTGTTTGTGTTAAAGTTTTCAATCAAACAATTTTAATGGCAAACAAGCTGGCGACTCTGCTGGGGACATCTTTCTTCTCTTCCGAGAAAGTCGTGTCACAGGCCGACGACGTGAAGGTGGGCTCCTCCCATAAGACGCTGGTCGTGCGCCTCAATCAATAGGCGTCCGAGGAGTTCATTTCTGAAGGAAGTACGAGTCCTTCGAACCGGCTGCCGAAGCCGAAGAAGACCCACCGTGTCTGGGTGCGCAAGGTCGACGCCTCGGGCACCACCACTGAAGGGAACGTGCCAATCCAGCCCTCCCTTCCTGCTGACGTTCTCAGCAACCAAGGTGCGCCCGTTGATGCAGCGCATCTCTCGGGGAAGCGTACGGCTGACCACGTTACCCAGCCATCTCCCTCTCAGGCGAGAAAGATGCGTCGACGAAGCAGGGGCGCAGCCAATGCCCCGCGCATCACCTCTGATGCGCCACAAAAAGTCTCTGTCTTTGACAGACTCACTCGCTGTAATGGCGAGGAGAATTTGGATGCTGAGTACTATGCGCCCCAGCGGGCTAGTACAAAGAAATCCAAGGCGGCACGGGCCATGCGCCACAAACGTGCTATGCCAGCAGTAGGCCAGAGGCACGCGCTCACAATCACGCGCGCTGCCGATGGCAAGCTGTACAAGGTCGAATCAGGTACTTCTGCACCAAAAATGAGTCGACCTTCAAAGTCCTCATCTCACTTGGGCGCATCTACTGCGTGCACAACCAAGTCGAGTGAGGCAAATTCAGTGGTCTTGAACTCCCGCGCCTCCTCTGGTTGTGCGTTTGAGGTCCGTTCAAGTCACTTCAAATATTGTGGTTCCTCCACTACTGATCGTGATGCCTGCTTGGTATTAGATCAGGGGACGCAGCACTCACCTGACCACCCCGGCGTTTGGCCTTACCATGCGCCTGAAGGGGGTGCGAAGGTAGCACTCTCCTCCAATGACCTGCGTAATGTGATCACTCACAAACGTCGGTCAGGAGAGTCGACCAACAGGCACGATGCGCCTCTCACGGGGCATACTTGTGCGGTGGTCACCATCAACTGCTATTGCAAGGCAGCAGTACCACCAAGGCAGTCAGTCTTCCAGCGGCTGCAATCATCGACACCCCTCCGACATCGCCTCGGGATGAAGGTGTCAACAGAAGAGGAGCCAAGGGTTGCTTCATGCAACGTGATCTCCAACTCCTCGTCAGTCCGGAAGACGACTGGCAATTCCTCGTCTTCATCCAAAAGCCAGCCGAGGAAAACCAAGGCAGCTGTCTCGACCTCTGGAGTGTTCGAAGGCACTCGGTCGAGGAAGAAGTTCTTGGAGGAAGCTGGGGGTAGTCAGACCCTTGTTGAGCCTCCTTCCGAAGATGAAGATGTCCAAAGCACAGCTGCGGCGGATCTTCATCCCCGAGGTGAAGTCAGCCTCCCAGAAGCCACTCAAAACGAGGATGTCTCCCAGGACACGGCTGGGGGTAGAGACGAAGAGGCCCTTCAAGACGGAGCTGAGGGCAATCAGGCCCTTGCAGATGCGCCCGTCGAGAATGACCTCCAGAATGTGGCTGGGGGTGGCCAAGGTGGAACACCAGGAGAGGTGACTCCCCCACATGAAAGTGAGGCCGAAAGCGAATCCTCAACCAATCCATCCACTCCCGGCCGTGTCATGACAGTATACATGACTGGGGGTGATTCCGAGTCTGATGCGCCGTCGCAGGACATTGTCCAGCGCATAGACTCATTAGAGGGAGGACTCAAAACCCTCTCTGCCTCTATGCAAGCACTGACTCAAGCAGTATTTGATATACGGTCGGCCTTGACCAGGACACCTTCAACCGGTCCCGACCCAGGAGCCAATGGGGAGTCGAGTGTACCCCTTCAACGGGCACCCTCAGACATAGAAGCACCCCGGACGTCGGAGCCCTTAAACGCTCCACTCCAGATGGTACCACCTTTCCCGACTCCTAGCTCCACGGAGGATGTGGTCGAAATGATCAAGGACTTGCGGGAGCGCTTCGAGTCCAAAAACAGACAAGAGGAGCGCCAGAAGATGGGCATTCCCAGCCTTATCCCCTCGAGTGGAACAAGGTGGTTTATCCCCCAAAGTATAAACCACAAACACTCACGCCGTACGACGGGAAGGACTCTCCGCATCGGTACCTGACATATTTACAGTCACAGACGGGGCATCTTCCAAAGGAGGACGCGCTCCTCACCAGCATCTTTGTTGGGGCCCTAAAAGGGGTGGCGTATGACTGGTACTACAGCCTCCCCGACAATTCTATATCGTCCTTCGATGACTTGACGTGTCTCTTCCTCGATCGCTTCTACGACGGCGGGAAGGACATGACGATGGCATCTCTCATAGAGATACGCCAGAAGGAGAAAGAAACGGTTCGGGTGTTCATCGAACGCTTCCGACAGGCCTGCTTTAGGCTACCTCCAGGCATGCCAGAACATGCGCTCCTCTCCTCTTGCAGCATGAACATGCTGCCTGCAGTGAAGCTCTGGCTCAACTCTACTCCCCCTCCCGACTGGAGCTCCCTGATCATCGAAGCTGAAGCCGCAGAAAAGAAGGCGGCCAATGCACGTCTTCTGGATGTCAGCTTCCCTGCCTTTGATGATAAGGGAAAAAGGTCCGCAGCCAACAACTCCGGACGAGAAGCAAAGGGGAAACAGGCATTGACTGTTAATGCCTCGAAAGGCGCATCTGCGCCTACTCAGAAGCCTCCACTGGCACCGAGACCCAAGGAGGTGTATTCATTCAATGACGAAGACACCCTACAACTCTTTGAAATACTGAAGCAGGGTGACAAGATCAAGCTTCCGGACCCAAAGCGGCCCGATGAAGTCGGGAAAGTGGACAACCCGAGGTACTGTCACTACCATCGGTTTGTCGGACACCCGACCAAGGACTGCTACGTCCTCAAGAATTACATCCAGCGCATGATCAATGCGGATGTAATCTCCGTCGACTATGAAGAGAAGACGGTGTCAGCCAATGTGGTGTCACTTCAGTTCGGCACCTTGCCGCCGACTACCACACAAGATGGCGTCGTCCCCATCCCTAAGGCGACAATGGAGGTGGTGAACTTGCCACCTATCCGTGACAATGCGAGTGGACTCATCCCACTCACCACATCTCGAGGAGAGGTCCTTTGGGTTCACCCCGACCTCGTCTCTGAGGTGACTCAACCGGAGGTACGCTCTACCTCCAAATCAAAAGGCAGGAAGATCAAGTCTTGCCGCACAGTCTCTTCTTCAACGGAAGAAGCACTTCCAGTGCAGACACGTGCACAACAGAACGCCCAGCCCGGCGAAGCTGCCACCGAGGTGGTGCCTCCTGGCACCATCCCTGAGGAGGGCCCATCTAAACCCTCAGCAGCCAATAAACAGAAGCAGGTGGAGGCTCGTTTCGACAGACCTCTACGGAAGGAGAATGCTTCGGGGCTAGCCAAGCCCCACAACTTTGACATACTGGCACAACTGGCCAGTACTCCTGCACGCCTGTCTTTGTTCGAGCTCCTGCGTCTTTCCAAAGACTCCCGAGAATCTCTCTGCGAAGCTCTGAAGGACGCTGAATCCTTTCTCAGTCAGGTCAAGCAGCCTGAAGACCTCCCAACTACTTGTGCGTACTGTCATTGTGCGGATGAAGTTATCCCAAACATAACTTTCACCCAACAAGATATGCTGCTCAAGCATCACCGACATAACCGACCGCTGTATTACACAGGGTACATCGGTTCAGTCAAGGTGAGCCGGATTCAGATCGATCCGGGGTCTTCCCTCAGCATCATCCCGAAGGCGCTGCTATCAAAACTGGGGATCCCAATGTACCGGCTGGTGCCCTCCAACACAACCATCAGTGGCTTCAACGCTAGCAAAAGCGAGCCACTGGGCAAGATCCGACTGAAGTGTCACATCGGCAACCTCAAAACTGAGGTGACTTGTTATGTGGTGGATGCCGAGGTCAACTACAATATCCTGCTCGGCCGACCATGGCTACATGAGTACATGGTGGTGCCTTCCACACTCCACCAATGCATGAAATATGTATCCACCAACGGCGTCATCCGGACGGAGTTCGCAGACATCGATCCTTTCAAAGGGATTGAAGCCTACTTCACCGATTCCGACTTGTACAAGCCACTTGACGAGGAGGAAGCCAACGATGCTGATGATGAGGCAGAGACGGCAACTGAGCCGGATATGGAGCCTGAGATGACTCCAAACGCCCCTTTGAAGATCCGACTGAAGGGCAAACCACCCCAGAATGTGCCTCCAATGAGCATCAAACTATCAAGAAAAGCACCGACTCCTGAGGCTCCCCTAAAGATACGCCTCAAGGGAAAGCCGCCTCAAAAATTGGCTCCCCTGGTGGCAAAATTACAGGGGAAGACACCACTCACAGGAGGCGCAGTTGAGGCACCTCTGAAGGTACGTCTTAAGGGCAAGCCCCCGCAGTCATCCAAGATGCCAGAGAGGGCTCACATAACCCTCTCAGACCCCAAAGTCAAAGCTGTGGTGGATTCTCCTGATCCGACCCCAGTGCTTACAGATGAGGAGCTTGGTGAATATATCTCTGCTGATGTAGATGTACCCTCCTTAAACAATGTAATCCCATGGGATAAGATCTCGTACTTCATCAATAATAGAGTATCTTTTAATTATTCTTGTCTTCCACATTGGAATGCCATGTATACATTAGATAACGCTCTACGGTCGTTGCAAACACAAATAACGACCGTCCATGTAAATCGAGTAGTCCCGTCTCAAGGAGTCTGTTTCATAGCCCCTCCACGAAGCCGAGACGAAGGATCCATCATTTTGGGCAAAGTCGAGCGTCATCAAGACCTCCCGCCACTCGAGCCAGAACCTGATACCGGCAGAGTACAAGTCTATCGGTACACGGATACGACAAAGCACATCATCCAAAAGATGGGCTACGACCTAAAAAGCAACAAAGGCCTAAACTACGGCAAGGGTCGACGTCTCCCTCTCCGGCTTCTGACACCTAAGGGAAAGCCGCAGGACTACTACAATCGGACTCGACGGGGGGTAGGCTATGTCACGCCGCCAGCAACTCCAAAGAGTTCAGACGCAAAAGACGTAGAACATTCCCACTCGTCCGAAGCATCGACTTGGGATTCTGATACCAGTGTCGGATCAGTCTTCAGGAAAGTGCTGTCAGCTAACATGACGTCAGCACAACCTCAAAAAGGTGAAGGCGAAGACCAAGCGCCAGAACCCTTCGAAGAAGAACCCTGGGCTCAACGCCTAGGAGAATAATGGGAGTCTCGTTTTGAGTTACGTGAACCTCCCACCGAAGATGAAGTCGAGCAGATCGACCTTGGGGATGGATCTTCTTCCAAACCCATCTTCATCAGCAAAAGCCTAGAAGGAGAAGACCGAGAGTCTCTAATCCAGCTGGCTAAAGAGTATATCGACATCTTTGCCTGGAGCTACGAAGACATGCCGGGACTCGATCCACAGATCGTAATGCATAGGTTAAACATCTTACCTGATGCCAAACCTATCAAACAACAATAGCGACGTTTCCGTCCGGACATCATGAATGCCATCGATCAGGAGGTGGACAAACTCTTGACCAGCGGCTTCATCCGTGAGGAACAGCACCCAGATTGGGTAGCCAACGTCATACCTGTCACCAAGAAGAATGGGAAGATACGAGTCTGTATCGACTTCAGGGACCTCAACTCTGCTTGCCCGAAGGACGAATTTTCGCTTCCAATCACCGATGTGATGATCGACAACACATGTGGCTTTGAACGCATGTCCTTCATGGACGGGTATTCAGGCTACAATCAAATCAAGATGTTTCCCGATGACGCAAAACACACGTCATTCAGGACTCCGAAGGGTGTTTTCTGCTACACAGTGATGCCTTTCGGCTTGAAGAACGCCGGTGCAACATACTAACGAGCTATGAGCACCATCTTCCGTCAACATCTTCGCAAGACAGTCGAATGCTATGTTGACGACATCGCAGTCAAGAGCCGCCTCAAAGGAGATCACCTACAGGATCTGAAGACAGTCTTCGATCTCATGCGGGCACATCAACTCAAAATGAACCCCGCTAAATCCTTCCTGGGGGTTTCTAGCGGCAAATTCTTGGACTTTGTCATCACGACAAAAGGCATTCATGTTGATCCCGAGAAGACCAAAGCCATCCTCAACATGGACCCTCCGAAGAATCTTTGAGAACTTCGAGGCCAACAGGGACGTCTGGCATACATCCGGAGGTTCATAGCAAACCTCTCCGATAAATGTCAACCCTTTACTCAGCTCATGAAGAAGGGAGTCTCTTACGTCTGGACAGAGGAGTGCCAAAAGGCTTTCGACGACATCAAAGCCTACTTGACGAGCCCACCAGTCCTGGTGGTACCTGTCGCCGGCAAACCATTTCTCCTCTACGTCCGTGCCATGGATCATTCCCTTGGCGCTCTGCTGGCTCAAAACAGCGATACAGGCTATGAGCAAGCAATCTACTACCTCAGTCGAATGCTCATCGGGGCCGAACACCGGTACAACCCCGTTGAAAAGGAGTGCTTGGCTTTGGTGTTTGCCATCCAGGAGACTCGTTATTATGTCTCGGGCCAGACAATTCATGTCATTTCCCGAGTCAATCCGCTCAGAGTCCTCATGACGAAGCCAGGATCATTGAACTCCCGGCTAGCCACATGGGCGATCTTGCTAACACCGTATAATATGGTGTTTGTCCCACAAAAAGCTGTTAAAGGTCAAGCTCTGGCTGACTTTTTAGCTGCACACCCCATCCCAGAATCCTCAAAACTCTATGAAGACATCCCGGATGAGGTCCAAGAATCCAACGTCACCGAAGGAAGCTCCGTTTGGCGGATGTTTTTCGATGGCGCTTCAAGAACAGGCCCCAAAGGCCAAATCATCGCGGGGGTGGGGGTAGTCTTAGTCTCCCCCGATCAGTTGGTCATCCAGCGTGCTTACTCCCTTTCGAAGCCGTGCTCCAATAATGTTGTCGAGTACAACGCACTCATCATGGGACTCCATCTCGTACAACAGCTGGGGGTGGACCATCTGGAAGCCTACGGTGACTCCAAACTCATCGTAAACCAGATTCGGGGGCAGTACGAGGTTCGCCATGAAGATCTGATCCCTTACCATGAAGTTGCATTGAACATCATTTCAACCTTCACCGGGTTCTTCATCGAACACGTATCTCGTCTACAAAACTTGGAGGCTGACGCTCTGGCTGGCCTCGCAGCCTCATTGGCAGCGCCCCTTGGGACTCAACACTATGTCACGGTAACTGGCCGAGACTTGGTTTGTCCTAGAAACAACCTATGCTTGCGAGTGGCTCACGCCATGCCGACGAATACTGGTGTTAATGTCCGAGACTGGAGGTTCCCGTTCGTCGACTTCGCTGTCTACGGAATCCTTCCAGAGGACCCGAAGGAAGCCGTCTCAGTCAGGAGACGCTCTCTTCGATTCTACTACGATACAGCTACCAAAACGCTGTACCGACGCTCCTTCGATGGGCTCCTCCTTCGATGCCTGTCCAACGAAGAAGCAGCCGAAGCTATTCGAGAAGCTCATGACGGAACTTGCGGAGCTCATCAACCCGGTCCTAAGTTGCAGGATCGACTGCGACGTATGGGCTACTACTGGCCAACCATGGCCGCCGACGCTGTTGAATATGCTAAGAAGTGTCACGCATGCCAACTTCATGCAGACTTCATACATACACCGTCTGAACCACTACATCCTACAGTCGCCTCCTGGCCCTTTGAAGCCTGGGGCATGGACATTGTGGGACCAATCACCCCTCCTTCATCAAGAGGACACCGCTTTATCCTGGCCATCACCGATTACTTCTCCAAATGGGCAGAAGCAGTCCCACTGGCGGAAGTAAAGAGCTCCAGGGTGGTCAGCTTTATCAAACACTATATCATTTACCGTTTCGGAGTACCCCGACGGATCATTCTTGACAATGGTCCTCAGTTTATCAGCCACATTTTCAGCAGGTTCTGTGACAAGAATAGCATTCAAAATGTGGCATCCACCGCCTACAATCCGGCTGCAAACGGGTTAGCAGAGGCGTTCAACAAAACTATCGTTAGGTTGCTCAAAAAGGTCGTGTCATCCAACAAACGTGACTGGGACAAAAAGCTTGACGAATGCCTTTGGGCCTACCGCACAACGGTACGGACCCCAACAGGCAACACACCATTCTCTCTGGTCTACGGGAGCGAAGCGGTACTACCTCTCGAGATCCAGATACCCTCACTCCGCGTAGTAATAACAAACAAACTCACAGAAGAGGACAATCAATGTCGTCATCTGCGGGAACTGGAGGCACTCGATGAGAAGCGTCTCCTGGCTCAACAACGCATCGAACTCTACCAAGCCCGTATATCACAGGCTTTCAACAAGAAGGTCAAACAGAGGACTTTCCAAGTTGGCGACCTGGTTTTAGCAGTCAGAAGGCCAATGGTGTTAACTCACAAGACACCAGGAAAGTTCGAGCCCAAGTGGGAAGGACCTTTCATCATAGAGACAGTATACTCAAACGGTGCTTACCGCCTCGCCAAACCCAATAGGGACTTGTTCATGATGCCCATCAACGGCAAGTTCCTAAAGAAGTACTATTCTTGACATCCTTCAGACATGTACTTCCCCAAAGGGGATCTGTGGGCCCAATCATCGGGGCTCACACACAATCTCCTTCCACAAACTCATACGCTTCCGGAATCCAGCTGTTCCGTGACATCCTTCAGTAGACAGACAACTACGTCCACATCACCTCTGAGTTGTCCCTCTACACCCTACAAAGCAGAATCTTACACTTCGTAAGCTTACGCTATCCTTCATGTTTACCATGTCTACATTACCTCTGAGTAAACATCTCGTACAAACAACCCTTGCGTTGTCGTACATTGATTGCAGAACTTCCACGTCCACATCACCTCTGAGTTGTTCAGCGTATTCCCCTGGATCATTCCTACCACGTCCATAATACCTCTGAGTAGGAGGATTCTATCATTTGAACCTCAATGATTGCCACGTCCACATTACCTCTGAGCAAACATGTTGGTTCTTTCAAACTTATTATCTGTACCTAAAAACCAAGGTACGCAAAAGATAATAGGTCCACACAAATCATCAAGTTCATAATAACAAAAAATGAACACATCACAAAAAAGGTTGTGTACTTTTTTATTTTCTAAAAAAAAGAGAGAGTATAAAACTACACTATTCCCCAGCAAGGGTTGCAAAAGAACATAAAAAAGGGGAGAAGCTATAGTCCCTGAACCTCTCCAGGGTGGGCTGAGAGCTCTCTGACTCGACGTCTTAAGTCGGCTGTACGGGTCTCCACAGTCGCCAGGACTCGACGCTCAGCTTCTTGACGCATCAATTCAACAGCCTCAGCAGAAGTTTCGCTCTCATGCTTCTCATCAAGCTGTTGTCGCTGCTGAGCCAAGGCAAGAGTCCGCTGAGTAAAAGTCGCTTCCTCCTTCTTGAATGCTACGTATTCAGCCAGGACACGTTCGGCATCTAACTGGAGTCGGGCCCGTTGGTCCTCAAGGCGGTGCATCTGGGTGTTGATCTCTGCGATGTTAGCATCGAACGCAGCTCGCGTTTCCATCGTCTTCTTCATGGACTGGGATAACTGCTCTACCGCAGCCTCAGTCTCAGCCACCTCGCGCTCCCAAATGCCCACAGTGGCCTGGTAGGAAGACTCAATCAACTTCCCCTTCTCCGCAATCAGGACGGAGAGGTTATTTCGCTGTATGCGCTGAAGTTCCGCAAGCCGCTCGTCCAGCTCGATCACCGAAGCCTCCAGAATTTCGGCCATATGGTCGTGGCCTTGGTGAACGCGGATCAGCTCGATACAGGGCATTGCCAGAGTTCTTACCGTCGCAAAGCTCCCGTTGGCATCCATCACCGCAGATACACCCCTCTGCAGCATTTTGTACACCCCCTCGACGAGGAATTTCACATATTCGTCTGCGTCCGCCAGTACCTGCAGCGTCATAGCAGGAGTTGGAGGAGCTACTATAGTTAGCGGACCGGAAGAAGATCCGCCAACCTCAACCTGCGAGTCTTGAACCTCGGCATCAATAGGCTCTTCATCGACAGGGGCCAGACTGCTAGCCCGAGGAGCCGAAGGAACAGAGAAAGCCGGCACAGGCGTCGAGATAGTACCCCAAGTAGAAGGAGTAACAGAGGGTTCCACACTCTTGCCCTTCTCAAGCCCGGAGGAACTACCGACGTCAACGGCCACCTCTTCTACCCCCAACGTCCTATCAGCGACCAGTACCTCCCTCGGCAGAACGGGGAGATCAACACTCATCTCCTGGCCCGCCCCGGGAGACAGGACCGGCAGAAGGGTCTCATCCTTCTCAAGTCCCTCTACAGGGACAGAATCTGTCGCTACCTCCTGATCGGTAGCCACCTCAACTTCCACGGTTGAAGCTGGGGTAAGACTCGGCAATGATATAGCCGACCTCCCCTCATCATGACAAGGAGGGGAATCAACCCTCTCCTCTGTCCCAACCATATCTGTTGCCCCCGCAACAGACTCTTGCAGCTCTGGAGCAACGTCATCCGAAGACAACGAACTCCATTCCACCTCGCCGCCAGGAAGTCGCGTGCTCCCCTCGGCATTCGAAGCCTCCGTTGTGACCTTCATCATCTCAGAAGCTGCTGCACCCTCAACTTCTCTCCTAACATAATCCGGGGATACCGGAATCTCCACGACAACAGCATCCTTCGGATTCTCCTCCATGGGAGACATCATAGTCGGCGGAATACGCACTCCAGACGAGCCCGCCATCTCTTTTTGCCTACTCCCATCCGATCTTGGAGTACGAGGCTTTTTTTAGCGGTTCCTACAAAAGAAGGCATCGGTTACATATATCAGATGTGGAAGATTTTAAAACTCCACGTTCCATCATCCGTTTGAGGAACCCAAGATTCGAAAATGTTAGAAGCAACAAGAGAGCACACAATGTGTCTGGAAAAAAAAGGGAGCTTCGGCGCATCATCAGGATTTGAACCCATGCGCGTTAACTTCGGCACATCATCAGGGTTTGAACCCATGCGCGTCAGCAGTAGAGCCTCGGCGCATCATCAGGGTTTAAACCCATGCGCATCGGCGGACAAAGACCGCGGCACATCATCAAAGACTCAAGGTCTATGTGCGCTGGTGTACGAAAAATGAGACTTACCAACCACCTCCGGCCGAACTTCGACAGGCCGACGGGGAACGTCAGCCGCCACAACTTTCACAGGCTCCTTTCCTTTCTCCTTTCCCTTGACAGCACCGCCGCGAGGAGTCTTGGGAGCCAGTCTCTCAAAGAGAAAGGAGTTAGAGTTTTGAGCAGAAGAACTCTCTCTCTCTCCATCTCTCACCTATTTATAGGCCGTGGTCGCACGCGTAAACCGATGACGAGTGATCAGCCGTCGCCTCGGGTTCTGTGAAGAGATAACAACAAATACAACCAAAAGATCATCATTAATCTTTTCGGTTACCAAGGCATCATCATATGCATTAACTGAGAGGAGCATGCGCCCGAACAGGCATGCGCCCAACAATCATGTGCCCCGACCTCCATGCTTCTTATTCAAAGTATTTTAAAACTTATTCAAAAGTTTTGAAAACTTTGAAGGGGGTCTTGTAGAAGCATAGAATTTTACAAACCAGAAAGCCCATGCGCCAGACACTACATGTGCCAGAACTCGGACAGAACACTTCACAGCAAAGTCAATAAGTATAGACATTTGAAAAAGGACTTTTTATTTATATATAAAAGTCTATTACATGTCTAGAAAAGGTTGTACAAAGGAGAATTTCTACAAATGAAAGATCCTAAGTCTACAGCCAGCGGCCACCATGCGCCTCCAGATAGGCGCAGCAGTCACCATGCGCCGCCAATTAGGCGCAGCAGATACCATACGCCTTCAACTAGGCGCATCCCACCATCTCTTCAGCAGCTCAGTTATGTGCATCCCAGTTATGTGCATCCCTTCAGCAGCCCAGTTATGTGCCATCCTTCCAGCCAGGCTCACCTGGCCGAGCAGGACGAGGGTGGCAATTAACCCCCCATCCAGAGAAAGAGCCTCCAAAGACCAAGGAAGACCGTGATCGAAACCACGGCTAAAGGAGCAGCTTTCAACACAACCAGAGTGGGCGACACCCACTTTAAAGGAAGAAAGAGCCAAGCACCGCCATTCCGATCTACGGCTCTTCCGGAATAACGGAGACGAGGCCCGAGCATTCCTATCTTTGGATGCAACAGGCACCTTTCGCCTGCCTCAGAAGCCCTCGACTCCGTCTTTTGGATGTAACAGTCACCTCCAAGTGCATCAACGATGACATGGCGTCTCATCTTCACCCTCGGGAACACTTCGTCAACAGAATGCACCCGAGTACCCAAGTTCATGTCGGAAGTACGTGAGGGAACGAGAAGCAAACCTTCTTTTTATGCCACTATTTATAGGCCGGGCAAATCAAACCCACGCGCCAAGTAGATGGCTCTCCGAATTCCGTGCAATGAATTTGCATTAAATGGATGAACCGGACGCCTCGAATTCAGCCAAACGTCTATTTAAAGCACTCGAGGAGCGAAACAGCCGCATCATTAAAAGACATGTCGGATGCGCCAGTCAGATAGTGCATCACACGGATGCGTCCTTCGGCATCAGGCGCATCACATAGACGCGCCCTTCAGTACCAGGCGTATCACAGAGGATGCGCCCCTACACATCTCCATACCGAGTGGAACGCCAATCGACGCGTCCACTCAGCTGTCCATCGAATGTCAGAAACATTAAATGCTGAACTGACAGAGTTGGCAGCACAACTTCCAAAGTCTGAACAGTTGACAGCTTTTTCAAAAAACGAAGCGTCGGCAACGTCAGCGTCATCATGACTTCATCCCGACGGCTACTGCCACGTGGCCACTCAACCACCCGTATGCGCCTCTGCAGCCATGCGCCCAAATCTGCATGCGCCTCAAAAGCCATGCGCCTCAGACTGCTCTCTGATCCCAAAAGACAGAAGAAAAGTCGCCTGCATGCGCCTCAAAAGCCATGCGCCCAGAACGGTTTGTAACTCCTAAAGGTTACGAGCCGCAGCCTCCTCCTGCGTCCAATCCAAGGCGCAGCTCACCAGATCACTTCCCCCTACCAAATTCGAGATCTCCGAGCCATGGGTCGATGACACGTGTCCTTTGACTCAACTCATCCAAGATTTCAGCAATAGAAAGATCTTCTTCTCTGCTACGTGCCGGCTCACAAACAGCAGTATGAAGAATTCTACCCCTCGATTAGGGCGCATCCCACGTGCCTCCATCAGAAATCCCTACGTGGCGTCCCCACACACCAGCGCATCCTACACGCGCGCATGAGCAGCCAGCCTACAAAACTATAAATAGAGGGATCATTTCCTTCTCACCAGCGCACAGAATCCACAGCGAACATACAGAGAATCACCAGAGAGGCAGATACAGACACTCAACGTCTTCCTCCTCTCGGCAAGCTCCAGCACCCAGAGCAATCTACACCTTCAGAGAACCGATAACCGTCGTCAGCCCGTCAACGGAGTCAACGCATTACCACTCACTCCATTGGCACTAAGGACCCAGCTTAAACAAAAGTGTACTCCTAGGACTACATCTAAGTCCTATATTGTAACACTGTTCTGTTTGTGTTAAAGTTTTCAATCAAACAATTTTAATGGCAAACAAATAGATGATAAGTAAAGAGGAGGGAGAAGAAGATGGGGGTTATAAAGGAGTGTGGGGAAGATGAGAGGTTTTGAATAAAAGGAGGAATAAATGGGGGGAGTTTTAAAAAAAGGGAATTATGAGAGGAGTTAATGGGAGGAGAGGAAGGGGTGGGATGGGATGGGAGGTTATGGGGAAGAGGAGCAGAAAAGATGGTAGTTAATGAAGATAGGGGTGATTGGATGGGTAGTTAAGAGGAATGAGGGAAACGGGGAGAAGTGGAAGAGTTGGTGGGGCCCGTAGCAGATGTGACAACTGCAGTCCGCCTCCAAACGGCATACCGTCGGTATGCCGACGTTTGCCGACGGTATACAGATTTTTGGCACAGAACATAATTCTGAATCAAATTCGGCATGCCGTCGATATACCGTCGTATACCGTCGATGTGCCGTTGGAGATGAGCTAAGTATCGAAATTAATGATGCCCAATTCTTGGCAAAGAAAGACGAAACGATCCTCCAGGAGTGGTTTGGTGAAAATATCGGCTAACTGATAAGTAGTGTCAATAAAGTCAAGGCGGATATCCCGCTTTTATTGATGGTTGTAACGCCCCAATCCCAAAATATGTAGGACTAGGAACGTAGACATGCCAGCTGTATACATACGAAGTACACTCCAATATATGGAAACCTCGTATGAACACATAAGCTGTAAAATGCAGTAGAACCATAACTAATCTCATCCACACAAAAATAAATGAATAAAATACATCATATAAAGATAATGAATTGTCTTGATACAATATGTTGGGCGGAGACAAATCCACTACCAACAAGTAAAGGAAAAAAAATACATGAGAAAAGAAATGATTTTTGGTGAGCGAAGCGAAGACGATCCAAGCGCAATCATCCTCGAAGAAATGGAGATGGTCACGGCTAGAGATAAAGCACCTGCGAAAGACAAGAGCACACACCTGGCGAGATAACCAGGTCCTCAGAGGGACGTAACAAGACACATAATATCATGCCATATAAACTGAATAAATATTGCTCAAATAAATAAGTCAATTGGATTATAACATGGTCCAATACACAACTATTAAACGAGCTTACCATCCCCCCAACCAAACAAGGACAGGAGATGGTAAACTAATTCACGGTGACGTATCTTTCCATGCTATGAATCCAATATGGTATCCGGACCCCAACAAGGTTCAATACCTTATCATCGAAGTAGTAAGTCACACCTACAACCAAACAAAGACAAGATGTGACGAACTAATCCGCGACAAGTTATTGTTCCAAGCCACGGTCAGATACAAGTACCCAAACCAAAAGTACTCGTACCTAACGGATAAAGGTGTCTAACCGTTCTAAGTGAAATATAGTTAAGAACATTCCTTTCTAAGCATGGGCCCTGGCTAAATAAGATTGGCATAGTCCCCCCTTAGGGCACCAGAGGCCCCATCAGTAAGAGCATAACATTCTGCAGAACGCCAGTGGCCATCAGTAATCATGGGTCATCAACCCCGTATCTCCAGCGAAGAATCCGGGTCACAAGGGAAAGTGCATCGAAGCCCATACGCTAAAGAATTGTCCTTCCCGCCCAATGCCTACTATGTTGTATCCACAACAGAAAACCTCTATAATCGCTAAGTCAAACTAAGCATGCAACCTTTATTAGCGGTTATTCCTATCGCACGGCTTATACGCACCGGTGGCCAGCTAGTCACGCATGTCCGTGTTCTACATGCGACACACAACTTCGTGTTACAACGTGTCAAGGCCAATGAATGCAACACACAAGGTGGTCCCTTAAATCTAGGTCTAATGTGAAAGAAAAATAATACATAGCAGGAAATATAACTGAACAGTAAGTTCTAACAGGTTATGCCATGTATCACAGTTTATTTTGCATAAAAAAATAATGAATAATGCATGAAATATGAGCTAAAATAAATAAACCTTAAATGGCAAGGTGTCTTGCCTGGTAGGACGCCTGGTGGACTGCAATGATCAAGGTGGCACGAACTGTGACTTCGGTAGCAACTACACAAGGTGACCTCTGATGGTGGCACGGACAGTTCCATTGGGTCCAGAAGGGTCAATTTAGTTAGGAATGACATAAAGTAGAATTAGCGAGGGAATAGGAAGGATGGGTTTGGTCTCAGACAGAAGGATAATTAAAGGAATTATATAAATGATATATATACTAATTTAGAAAACGATTTATAATACTTTGAAAATAGAGTTTTATTTAGTTAAAATAATTTAATTAAATACTTAAAATCTTGAAATCCTTTTTAGGGCAAAAACTCCAAGTTTTGTCAAAAAGGATATTTTAGGCTGAAAACTATATTTTTATAAATCAAAAAAATATTTTAAGTGAAACAAAATAATTCTAGAAAATTATTTAAGGCTAAATCCCATATTTTGTAAAACTATAATTTTGTCAAATAATTTTACTTTAATAGATAGAATTTTTTTACAGTAATATAATAGCCAACAATATTTAGTTTACAAAAATAGTTTTTAAGAAATTATCTAAAGTAATTAGAATAATAATTCGTACTAGTAGTAAAACATCAAGAAACATAAAGATAATATTTAGATTATTACTCAAATCACTATTACATATTGTATGACTAGGATATTAACAATATTAATGGAGAAATACCTAAAATAAGAACAATATCAACATCAACAGTGACCACATTAATAATAATAATAATAATAATAATAATAATAATAATAATAATAATAATAATAATAATAATAATCATCTGGTCTTGCTATTTCCTCTAACAAAAAAAATCAAATTGGCCAAGCTGTCATGATCTCGTTTCACTGAGAGATGGACAACAACAACAGCAAAGTTATAATAATAATAATAATAATAATAATAATAATAATAATAAGAGAAAGAAAAAAAAAGTCAGCAGTTGTTGTTCTCTTCTGTCGAGAGAAGATATATTATGAACCTAGGATTAAGAAATGAGAGAGAAAAAGGGATCAGTAAAAATGGGGGAAGAAGTGCTGTGATGAGCTCGGGGAGCAAAATGAGATAGTGGGGAAAAAAAGGGAGGAGGACGGGATGAGCGGGAGGAGGCAAAAGTGGAGTACCTCATCGGCTCGCCGGAGACATGGCCGACCGACGCGGTGGATGCAGCGGAGAAGGCATGCGCGCGCGGAGGAGGCGGCGCACGCACAGACTCGGCGAGGAGGGGGCGGTCGGCTCCGGCGTGGAGGTGGCCGCTCACGAAGCTCGGCGTGGGGCGCCGCTCGCCTGGACGCGGTGGATGGCGAAGCGGCTTGGTGGCCGCGCCTTGTCGAGGCTGGCCGCTCGACGGTGGCGCCCGGTTGGAGTGGACGCCGGTGGCGGCATGTTCGTCGGAGGATACATCGACGGCCAGATCCAACGCCTACACGGAGCAGCGGCGAAGGAAGCGCCAGACGGCGTCTCGGCGGAGGTGAGTCAGGTGGGGTTTTGGTGGATTTATTTTGTGGAGGTGGCTGTGTGCTAAATTTTGGGTTTTTCCGTCTTTGGCGGTGGTTTTGCTGACGGGTCGCCCGTTGTGGCGCCTGTGGTGAGGGTTTTGTCGGATGGCTCGGCTGGTCGGGGTCGGGATGTGTTGGTTTTTGGGGGTTCTAGGGAGGATGAAGTTGAAGGTGGTGGTCGTGGCTATGGTGGCGGAGAATTGGGCAACCAGAGGTGGTGTTGTTGTTGCCCGGGTCGGGTGTGGCCGGACACGAGGGGCTGCGACCAAGGTGATGGGCTCTGGTGTGGTGGTGCGGCCTTAGTAGCGGTGGTGTTAAGACATGTTGGGTTTGTTTGCGAAGGAGGGTGATGGTGGTTGTTGGTGGCGACGATAGGGCGACGAGGTGGTGACGAAGGCTGGAGACTGAGGTCGGGTACGGCGGGTGTTGACGGAGGAAAAAAGCAGCAGCATGGTTAGGTCCTAAGGGTTAGCTAGGAATTAGAATTTAATGGTGTCGGGGTTGTCGACACGAAAGAATAAATGTACTTGTAC
The DNA here is from genome assembly GCA_029216955.1 of Iris pallida. Taxonomy (NCBI): domain Eukaryota; kingdom Viridiplantae; phylum Streptophyta; class Magnoliopsida; order Asparagales; family Iridaceae; genus Iris; species Iris pallida. The sequence goes on along the minus strand of JANAVB010009596.1, from coordinate 20,820,218 downwards.
AAGAATTGGAATAAGAGAGTCACCCGGGATCGGACCCGAGGCCGTCACGGCTGACACGGAGGGAAATGCCACAGACACGATGCACGTACTTCGCTGGAAAAATTTGTGCAGTAATTTGTGGATGTGAGGAATTTATGGAGGAGTACCTGCCTATTTATAGGACGTGGGAATTCCCAGTTGGATAAGGATTGAAATTTGTTTAAATTCCAATGGATAATCTCGCTCTTAATTTAAAATCAATCAAATCTAAATCCAAATATAAATCCAATTTAAATCTAATTAAATCCTTTTAGTTTAAAAACAAATAGGATAAATAAATTTCAAATATTAACTATTTAAATAAATCCATAAATTCAAATCAAGATTTAAATTGCCACAATAATTTTGAAATATATTTTCCAAAAATACCAATAATAATAATTTCAAAAATAATAAATATTTTTAAATATCTTTTTGAATAATAAAATATTAATATTAATAAATTTCGAAAATGGAATTATATATAAAAATTCAAATTAATGTATCTCATATGCAAGAAATATTTGCATAAAATAAACTTTAAGTAAAATACAAATTATTTATATATATATTATTTGAACTATATAAAAAAAATAAAAAAAATATTTTACTAAAAATATGTACGCTCGCACATATTCGCACTCGTCGAGCAATTACGAAAAACGAAATTTCGCGCACGACGTACAATACAAAATTTTAAATCTGTACAAATTTTAATAAAAAAATATAGTAGAAATTTAAGGGTTTTACATCCTACCCAATTTAAAAGAATTTCGTCCTCGAAATTAAGAATTTATACGGGTGTGAGAAGACACAAGGGGGTATCGATGGGGATCAAACGATGACAATGTTTTCACAAAATCATGTCGTAAGAAATCGCGATCTAGATCATATAAAATAATACGGTATGGTCATAATCGATAGGAAGGCTAGAGGAAGTTCTAGTACAACGCTTTCGTCCTTCAAAAATGGGTGAAGGCGAAAGCAATATAGAGTTCGAAGGAGGCGTTATCGAATACGAATACGTGATTCAAAGACGATCGAATAATTTCAAAGGAATTGTCAAGGCAGTTGTGGATGGGATTTTAGAGGGCAAGTTTAGCTATGTCCCAATCCACGTAGAACGATAGATAAAAGCGAACCAAAGTGCACTCGGTTGATCAGACCATCATGCATCGGTTCTGAGTAGACAATACATTAGTGGATGCATCCAATAACATATGTCATGAACAAGCTTGATAAAGAATTTAGATTGCAAAAACTAGGCTACACTAGCATCATTAGTTTAGATAGTAAAAATATAGGCACGATGGTAGATGAATAAAAACAAATATGAATAGTCTAAGAGTCATAAGGATCTAAGTCTTGTTTATTCCTATACCATCATTCTACGGTTTTATTGACCAAGGCTTGGTTGACCAAATGGGTTAAATCCCTCTAGTCCCTATAGTCTAGATAACCCAATTTGTATTCTGCTTAATGGTCAATGGTGTGTTAGGTCGTGGGGTATTCTACCCAACTTAAAGAATTAAGTTAAGGGTGTTTGGAACATCTAACTAGTAGGGTCAATCTCTAGCAAGCATGAAGGGAAGATAAGAATAATGATAGGAGGAATCAAGCAAGATGCAATCGATTAGTCAAACGGTAGTTCGAATATGGAATCGAGGAAGGAGGTTAAGTATGTGGATGAGATCCTAGACTTCTAATCCTATTCGCAGGCTTGCTTGGTACGGTAAAGTAACCAAACAATTTATCTCGACCTGCATGGGCCACCACAAAAAATATAACGCCCCAGTCCCAAAATACGTAGGGCTAGGAACGAAGACATGCCAGCTGTATACATACGAAGTGCACTCCAATATATGAAAACCTCATATGAACACATAAGCTGTAAAATGCAGTAGAACCATAACTAATCTTATCCACACAAAAATAAATGAATAAAAGACATCATATAAAGATAATGAATTGTCTTGATACAATATGTTGGGCGGAGACAAATCCACAACCAACAAGTAAAGAAAAAAAATACATAAAAAAATAAATAATTTTTGGTGAGCGAAGCGAAGACGATCCAAGCGCAATCATCCTCGAAGAAATGGAGATGGTCACGGCTAGAGCTAAAGCACCTGCGAAAGACAAGAGCACACACCTGGCGAGATAACCAGGTCCTCAGAGGGACGTAACAAGACACATAATATCAGGCCATATAAACTGAATAAATATTGCTCAAATAAATAAGTCAATTGGATTATAACATGGTCCAATACACACCTATTGAACGAGCTTACCATCCCCCCAACCAAACAAGGACGGGAGATGGTAAACTAATTCACGGTGACGTATCTTTCCATGCTATGAATCCAATATGGTATCCGGACCCCAACAAGGTTCAATACCTTCTCATCGAAGTAGTAAGTCACACCTACAACCAAACAAGGACAAGATGTGACAAACTAATCCGCGACAAGTTATTGTTTCAAGCCACGGTCAGATACAAGTACCCAAACCAAAAGTACTCGTACCTAACGGATAAAGGTGCCTAACCGTTCTAAGTTAAATGTAGTTAAGAACAATCCTTTCTACGCATGGGCCCTGGCTAAATAAGATTGGCATAGTCCCCCCTTGGGGCACCAGAGGCCCCATCAGTAAGAGCATAACGTTCCGCAGAACGCCAGTGGCCGTCAGTAATCATGGGTCATCAACCCCGTATCTCCAGCGGAGAATCCGGGTCACAAAGGAAAGTGCATCAAAGCCCATACGCTAAGGAATTGTCCTCCCCGCCCAATGCCTACTATGTTGTATCCACAACAGAAAACCTCTATAACCGCTAAGTCAAACTAAGCATGCAACCTTTATTAGCGGTTATTCCTATCGCACGGCTTATACGTACCGGTGGCCAGCCAGTCACGCATGTCCGTGTTCTACATACGACACACAACTTCGTGTTACAACGTGTCAAGGCCAATGAATGTAACACACAAGGTGGTCCCTTAAATCTAGGTTTAATGTGTAAAAAAAATAATACATAGCAGGAAATATAACTGAACAGTAAGTTCTAACAGGTTATGCCATGTATCACATTTTATTTTGCATAAAAAAAATAATGATGCATGAAATTTGAGCTAAAATAAATAAATAGCAAATGGCAAGGTGTCTTACCTGATAGGACGCCTGGTGGACTGTAATGATCAAGGTGGCACGAACTGCGACTTCGGTAGCAAATACACAAGGTGACCTCTGATGGTGGCACGGATAGTTCTATTGGGTCCAGAAGGGTCAATTTAGTTAGGAATGACATAAAGTAGTCTAGAATTGGCGAGAGAATAGGAAGGATGGGTTTGGTCTCAGATAGAAGGATAATTAAAGGAATTATATAAATGATATATATACTAATTTAGAAAACGATTTATAATACTTTGAAAATAGAGTTTTATTTTGTTAAAATAATTTAATTAAATACTTAAAATCTAGAAATCCTTTTTAGGGCAAAAACTCCAAGTTTTGTCAAAAAAGATATTTTAGGCTGAAAACTATATTTTTATAAATCAAAAAAATATTTTAAGTGAAACAAAATAATTCTAGAAATTTATTTAAGGCTAAATCCCATATTTTGTAAAACTATAATTTTGTCAAATAATTTTACTTTAATAGATAGAATTTTTTTACAGTAATATCATAGCCAACAATATTTAGTTTACAAAAATAGTTTTTAAGAAATTATCTAAAGTAATTAGAATAATAATTCGTACTAGTAGTAAAACATTAATAAACATAAAGATAATATTTAGAGTATTACTCAAATCTCTATTACAAATTGTATGACTAGGAAATTAATAATATTAATAGAGAAATACCTAAAATAAGAACAACAGCAACATCAACAGTGACCACATTAATAATAATAATAATAATAATAATAATAATAATAATAATAATAATAATAATAATCATCTGGTCTTGCTATTTCTTCTAACAAAAATAAAATAAATTGGCCAAGCTGTCATGATTTCGTTTCACTGAGAGATGGACAACAACAACAGCAAAGTTATAATAATAATAATAATAAGAGAAAGAAAGAAAAAAAAGTCAGCAGTTGTTGTTCTCTTCTGTCGAGAGAAGATATATTATGAACCTAGGATTAAGAAAGGAGAGAGAGAGAAAAAGGGATCAATAAAAATGGGGGAAGAAGTGCTGTGATGAGCTCGGGGAGCAAAAGGAGAGAGTGGGAAAAAAAAAGGAGGAGGACGGGATGAGCGGGAGGAGGCGAAAGTGGAGTACCTCATCGGCTCGCCGGAGGCATGGCCGACCGACGCGGTGGATGCAGCGGAGAAGGCGTGCGCGCGCGGAGAAGGCTGCGCACGCACAGACTCGACGAGGAGGGGGCGGTCGGCTCTGGCGGGGAGGTGGCCGCTCACGAAGCTCGGTGTAGGGCGCCGCTCGCCTGGACGCGGCGGATGGCGAAGCGGCTTGGTGGCCGTGCCTTGCCTAGGCTGGCCGTTCGACGGTGGCGCCCGGCTGGAGTGGACGCCGGTGGCGGCAAGTTCGTCGGAGGATACATCGACGGCCAGATCCAACGCCTACACGGAGCAACGGCGAAGGAAGCGCCAGACGGCGTCTCGACGGAGGTGAGTCAGGTGGGGTTTTGGTGGATTTTTTTCGTAGAGGTGGCTGTGTGCTAAATTTTGGGTTTTTCCGTCTATGGCGGTGGTTTTGCTGACGGGTCGCTCGTTGTGGCACCGGTGGTGAGGGTTTTGTCGGATGGCTCGGCTGGTCGGGGTCGGGATGTGTTGGTTTTTGGGGGTTCTAGGGAGGAGGAAGTTGAAGGTGGTGGTCATGGCTATGGTGGCGGAGAATTGGGCAGCCAGAGGTGGTGTTGTTGTTGCCCGGGTAGGGTGTGGCCGGACACGAGGGGCTGTGACCAAGGTGATGGGCTCTGGTATGGTGGTGCGGCCTTAGTGGCGGTGGTGTTAAGACATATCGGGTTTGTTTGCGAAGGAGGGTGATGGTGGTTGTTGGTGGCGACAATAGGGCGACGAGGTGGTGACGAAGGCTGGAGACTGAGGTCGGGTACGGCGGGTGTCGACGGGGGCAGAAGCAGCGGCATGGTTAGGTCCTTAGGGTTAGCTAGAAATTGGAATTTAATGGTGTCGGGGTTATCGACACGAAAGAATAAATGTACTTGTACAAGAATTGGAATAAGAGAGTCACCCGGGGTCGGACCCGAGGCCGTCACGGCTGACACAGAGGGAAATGGCCACAGACACGATGCACGTACTTCGCTGGAAATTTTTTTGGAGTAATTTGTGGATGTGAGGAATTTATGGAGGAGTACCTGCCTATTTATAAGACGTGGGAATTTCCAGTTGGATAAGGATTGGGATTTGTTTAAATCCCAATGGATAATCCCGCTCTTAATTTAAAATCAATCAAATCCAAATCCAAATAAAAATCCAATTTAAATCTAATTAAATCCTTTTAGTTTAAAAACAAATAGGATAAATAAATTTCAAATATTAACGATTTAAATAAATCCATAAATTCAAATCAAGATTTAAATCGCCACAATAATTTTAAAATATATTTTCCAAAAGTACCAATAATAATAATTTCGAAAATAATAAATATTTTTAAATATCTTTTTGAATAATAAAATATTAATATTAATAAATTTCAAAAATGGAATTATATATATAAATTCAAATTAATGTATCTCATATGCAAGGAATATTTGCAGAAAATAAACTTTAAGTAAAATACAAATAATTATTATATATATTATTTGAACTATATAAAAAAATAGAAAAAAATGTTTTACTAAAAATATGTACGCTCGCACATATTCGCACTCGTCGAGCAATTACGAAAAACAAAATTTTGCGCACGACGTACAATACGACTACGCGACGTACAATACAAAATTTTAAATCCGTACAAATTTTAATAAAAAAATATAGTAAAAATTTAGGGGTTTTACAATGGTCACGAAGAAAATGGTGTCTAATTTTAATGTGCTTCGTGCGTGAGTGACAAATCAGGTTTTTCGTGAGATTTATCGAGCTAGTGTTATCATATTTGATAGGGGTGCAAGTATTAGAAATGCCATAGTCTACAAGTATTTGTGACATCCAAAGAATTTGTACACAACAGCAACCGGCCGCTATATACTCGGTCTCAATGGTTGAAAGAGCAACAAAGTTTAGTTTCTTACTAAACCACGATACCAAGGACTTTCCAAGGAATTGGCATGTGCCGCTATTACTTTTTCGATCAATTTTGCATCCGACAAAATCTGCATCCGAGTAGCCGTGAAGCTCAAAGGATGAAGATTTTGGATACCAAAGACCCATATTAATGGTGCCTTTGAGATATCAAAAAATACGCTTTACAACACATAAGTGCGATTCCTTTGGATTTGCTTGGTATCATGCACACAGACATACACTAAACATGATATCAGGTCGGCTAGCAGTTAGATAAAGTAAGCTACCGATCATACCTCGATACTTACGAATGTCGACCGAAGTGCCATCTTCATTATTGTCAAAACGCTTGAGGAGATCCTTTGTATATTTTGCTTGATTGATGAAGGTTCCTTTGGGTCCTTGTTTGATTTGCAGGCCCAAAAAGAATGATAGTTTACCCATCATGCTCATTTCAAATTCATCCTGTATTACTTTAGCAAATTATACACAAAGTGCATTGTTAGTAGACCCAAAAATAATGTCATCGACGTAAATTTGAACTAATAAAAGAGTGCCATTAAGGGATTTGATAAAAAGTGTCGTGTCGACTTTGCCCTTAGAAAAATTATGTGAAATAAGAAAGGAACTAAGGCGCTCATACCAAGCACGAGGAGCTTGTTTGAGACCATAAAGGGCTTTGTGTAGTTTGAAAACGTGATGAGGAAATTGAAAATCTTCAAAGCTAGGAGGTTGTTTAACATAAACTTCCTCTTTAATAATACCATTTAGAAAAGCACTTATTGTTGGCCCATTGGTCATGGTCACACCTGATTTTAATAATTGATCAAACTCTATCTCGATATAAATGCAGGTCAATTCAGATGTTTACCTACGACGTTTTGGCCACTGCTCAACAATGGATATCAACTATGTTCAAGACTGAAGCCGTTTGCCCCTCCAAATGTACTTCCTGTTAAGCAATATAATTTTTTATTTTATTGAGTCTAGGAATACATTGTACACCGAGTCGTACTGGCAAATAGGCTATCCGAATACGTTTTTCAAAACCATCCTATTCTTTTACAAATGACCTACGTTTTTGAAAACCATCCTTTCTTACAACAAGCTTCCGAAGGAACTTTCAAAAAGCCAAAATTGATTTTTCTCAAACATGAACTGGCAGAACCCTAGCAGAACTTGGTCCGAGTTCGGCCAGAGTTCGGCCAACTGGAACATTAGTGAATGTTGGATTTTGAACTTGGTCATCCTTCAGTTGCGGTTTGTTACAAAGAGTTCTGTCCGAATTCTGCCCGAATTCTGTTAAAGTTCCGTCTTTGGAAAAACTATAAATAGAGAAGTATTTTGATCATTTTAAATCACCAATTCACTTTCAATCTCTTCTCTTCCTGAGCTTACATTCTTCCAAAGAGTTTTCAAAAAGCTTTCATTTTCAAATTCCAAGCCAGTTACAATCCTTTAGTCGATTTGCCAGTGCGGTACGGTCTAGAAGTTTCAGAGCGATTGTAATCCGAGGCTTGATAGAAGATTCAACTCTTCACAATTGAAGTTGGTCGAGTTCTTCGTATCAAAGCTCGCGTCTGTAGAAGTTGCAAGGACTTCGTATGAAAACTTGCGAGATTTTCTAATTGTGGATTCAACTGGAAGCTAGAGTTCTTCCGACTGGACTAGTCCTCACAAGAGGGAAACCAGTATAAATCTCGGTATTTGCGTTTGCCTTCTGATCACTTTTAATTTCTGTTATTTACTTTTGTGATTATTATTATATCTGTGATCTAACTGCTAACAAGATTTTTAATTAGCAATATTCTGCTGCCTACTCTATTCACCCCCCTCTAGAGTATTCTGCTTTACGATTTCGTTCCTACAATTGGTATCAGAGCGGGTTATACAGGTAAGGCAAGGTAAAATTGTAGTTATATTCAATTTTTATATAGATCACAGCATTACACATGGCAACTGTGAAATTCACAAGTGAAGGCCAAGCCACAAACAGACCTCCACTGTTTGACGGCATAAACTACACTTATTGGAAAACACGTATGAGTTTCTTTCTGAAACCTCTTGATTTTGACTTATGGTCTATAGTTATTGATGGCTATAAAAAGCCACCTCGTATTAATGTTGATGGTGTTTTAGTTGAAAAACCCCATGACAAATATACATAGAGGAAGAAAAGAAAAAGGTCAGTCTTGACGCATGTGCTATTAACGCTTTATTTTGTGCTTTAGACAGAACTAAATCTCGGGTGTCTACTTGCACAACATCAAACGAAGTGTGGAAACTTCTCGAAGTAACCCACGAAGGAACAACACAAGTCAAGGAGTCAAAAATCAGCAGACTTACTCAGGAGTACGAGGCGTTCAAAATGAAGCCAAGTGAATCAGTCACGCATGAAGAAAGATTGTCCCTCAGCATTATCATCAAAAAAAGTAGCAAATATGACAAAGGCTACCTGAAGAAATCTACATCAAGAAAGTACGCCAACACAAGCATATGGCATGAAAGTGAAGCCAGCGACTCAGAAGATGAACAATTAGATGACGCTGCAAATGTATGCTTGATGGCTTGTGATCAGGTAATTACTAATCCTCTATTTGATCCGTATAATGATTTCACCTTTGAGCAACTAGGAGAGGCTTTCAGTGAACTGTTAGATGATTACAGGAAATTGCGTAGCAAATATGAAACCTCTAAGAAGGTACTCAAAGAGTACAAAGGTGAAATATGAAGACTTACCAACCAATTAGATCTGGTTAGAAATAATGACTCTTCAACTGAGTCTGGTGAGCTTTCTTCTATTAAATTGTTGTTACACGAGACTGTTAAGCTATCCGAAGAAAAAGACCAAACTATTATCCAGTTAAAGGAAGACCTATCTAAGGAGAGAAAGAGTCTCCAGTGTGCACAGGTCAGATTAGAATCACTTACATCTGACTATACTAGATTATATGACATTCCAAAATATTGGAAATTAGTTTAGGAAAACGGCCTAAAGTTGCTGCTTCATATTCTAACACGTGTCAATTACCGAATCATCGGAACACGCCCAACACTGTCAGACCAAACCATACCAAGACTATGCCCAAGAAGACTAATAGGCATGCATTCTTCTATACTAGAAAACTAAAACCTACCAATCATGCACCTTACACTACTTTCAACACTCAACATGCTAAATGTCATTATTGTGGCCTCATTGATCATATATCTTCTGCATGTAGAATCAGAAAGTTAGTAGATTTAAATGTTTATGCATGGATGCCGAAAACTAACCAGTTAGGACCCTACAAGAAATGGGTACCAAGAGTTTCATCTGCAAATTGTTTTGTAGGTGTGACGCCCTTCACATGCTAGGAGCAAATGGATTCTCGACAGCGGTTGCTCACGGCACATGACCGGTGATGCTTCATTATTCGCAACACTGTCGAAGAGGAATAAAGAAGGATACGTATCCTTCGGTAATAATTTAAGAGGGTACATAATCGGTATCGGTGACATTGGTAAGGCTCCCTATCCAGTGATTAAAGATAGTTGTCTAGTTACTGAGTTAAAATATAATCTGCTCAGCATAAGCCATTTAGCTGATCACGGTTATGGTATTAACTTCGTAAAAGATAAATGTACTATTATTGATAGTTCAACTGGTAGTACTATATTTGAAGGTATTAGGGAAGACAATATATATGTATTCTATTTGTTGGAAGATGCTAACACAACAAGTAGATGTTTGATGGCCAAAAGCGTTGAGAGTCAACTATGGCATATGAGACTCGATCATGCAAACATGGATACAATTTCAAGATTATCTACGAAGAAGTTGGTAAGCGGCTTACCGGACATTTCTTTCAAGAATAATACGATATGTAGTGAATGTGAAAAGAATAAAGCTACAAAATCTGCATTCAAATACAAGAACACTGTAAGTACCACTAGACCTTTACAACTGTTGCATATGGACTTATTTGGACCAAATAGAATTGCCAGTCTAGGTGGTAAGTTATATGCATTTGTCATTATAGATGACTTCTTTAGATATACATGGGTTTATTTTCTTGCACGCAAGAATGATGCATTATCAGAATTTGTCACCTTTTGCAAGAAAGTACAGAATGAAAAAGGGTTCATGATTACTCGTATTCGTAGTGATCATGGCGGCGAATTTGAGAATACAGGATTCAAGCAATTTTGTGACACACACGGTTATTTGCATGAATTCTCTTGCCCTAGGACTCTGCAACAAAATAGAGTTGTGGAACGTAAGAACAGAACTCTATCTGAAATGGCTAGAGTAATGTTAAATCAGTTTAGTCTAGATACTTATTGGCTGAAGCTGTAAATACAACATGCTATATTCTTAATAGGGTTCTAATTCGACCTATATCGAAGAAGATTCCCTATGAACTATGGTTTGATAGAACACCAAATGTTTCTTATTTCAAAATCTTTGGTTGTAAATGTTTTATTCTTAATACTAAAGATAATTTGAGTAAATTTGATGAAAAGGCCGATGAAGGTATATTTTTAGGTTATGCAGTAAAGAGCAAAGGATACAGAGTCTTCAACAAAAGAACCATGATCATCGAAGAATATATTAACGTCAAGTTTGATGAACTAAATCAACACTTAGACGATGATGACAATAAAGACATAATCGTACCAAGTACAGCTACTGCAAAACCTTCACACAAAGATACAGAACCATCACATCAGACATCAGATGAAACTCCAAGCAAAGAAGCCGGAACTAGCAATCTTGAGACTACACCAAAAGAGATGAGATTATTGGCTAATCATCCAAAAGACTTGGTAATTGGTGAGATTACCAAGGGTGTAAGTACTCATTCATCTAATAAAGATATAGCTTCTTGTGTTGCTTTTGTCTCGCAGTTTGAACCCAAAAATATTGATGAAGCATGTAGTGATAACTTTTGGTTAGATACTATGCAAGAGGAATTAAACCAATTCGAACGTAATCAAGTTTGGGAACTTGTTCCCAAGCCCATTGATCATCCGGTCATTGGCACCCGATGGGTATTCCGAAATAAACTGAACGGGAATGGTTTAGTGACTCGTAATAAGGCTCGACTCGTAGCTCAAAGATACAATCAAGAAGACGGTATCGACTACGATGAGACTTATGCCCCAGTTGCGAGATTAGAATCCATTCACATGTTATGTGCATTTGCATGTTTTCATAATTTTAAGTTATTTCAAATGGATGTCAAAAGCGTATTTTTAAATAGTTTTATAAAAGAAGAAGTTTATGTAGCTCAACCTTCCGGTTTTACTGATTTCAAATATTTGAATATGTTTTCAAGTTGAAGAAAGCTTTATACGGTTTGAAACAAGCCCTCGTGCTTGGTACGATCATCTAAGCTCTTTTCTACTTGATAACGGTTTTTCAAAGGGAAAGGTTGACACTACTTTGTTTATAAAATCTTTGAATAATAATATTCTTTTGATTCAAGTCTATATAGATGATATTATCTTTGGATCTACTGATGAATCTCTTTGTCAAGAATTTTCAAAGTTTATGCAGAATGAGTTTGAGATGAGCATGATGGAAGAGCTGAAATTCTTTCTCAGACTGCAAATAAAAAAAACCAACAATGGGACATTCATAAATCAAGCAAAGTACACAAAAGATCTATTAAAGAAGTTCGACATGGAAGCAGCAAAACCACTTAGCACTCCAATGGCGACTTCAACCAAGCTTGATATTGATAAACAATACAAACCTGTCGACATACATAAGTATCGAGGTATGATCGGTAGCTTACTGTATTTAACTGCTAGTCGACCAGACATTATGTTTAGTGTTTGTTTATGTTCACGCTTTCAAGCTAATTCTAAGGAATCACATCTGTGCACAGTTAAGCGTATCTTCCGATACCTTAAAGGCTTCTGTCGGCTTATGGTATCCCAAAACCACATCATTTGACCTAACCGGTTATTCCGATACTGATTTTGCCGGATGCAAAATAGATAGAAAAAGTACCAGCAGCACATGTCATTTCCTAGGAAAAGCTCTAGTCTCTTGGTTTAGTAAAAAGCAAATTTCTGTTGCATTATCAACAACCGAGGCTGAGTATATCGCCGCAGGACGTTGTTGTGCACAAATTTTGTGGATGAAACAAACTTTAGAAGACTATGGATTGCATTTTACACACATACCCATTTTCTGTGACAACACTAGTTCTATTAATTTAACTAAGAATCCAGTATGTCACTCTCGTACTAAACATATCGAGATCAGACATCACTTTCTTAGAGATCATCAACAAAATGGAGAGATAGACCTTGTATACATAGACACACAGAATCAATTAGCTGACATACTCACAAAACCTCTAGCGGAAGATCGTTTCAATTATTTACGTCGAAAATTAAGAATTTTAGATATCAATAATATTAATTAATTTTGTTTTATTAATTATTTATTCGATACTCGATAACTGTTTTCGAGACAAGCCTAAAAAGAGTCTGTCTGTCACCACGACTACGGTCGAAGCGAAGCGGTATTTAAGAGTTCCCCGGTGAACCTCCGTTAGCTGGGACAGTACTCCTACAGCTAATCTGAGACAGATACTGAGTAAAAAAATATTAATTTATAAAATAATATTAATTATATTACTTTGAGATTTAAAATTACTAAACTTTGAATTAAACATTTGAAACGAATTAATGAAAAAAAATGTGGCCCCATTTCTATTATTTATGATATATATATATATATATATAGCCAGGCAACCTTTGGCAAATTCGGCCCGAGTTTGGTCTGAATTCGGCCAGAGTTCGGCTGGGTATATATATGTACCAGCCAGAACCCGAGGCCCCCATCTTCTTCATTCTTCCAAACTACATCAAACAGCAGCTGCCGTGCCTGCAAACCCTAGTTTCTTCTCCACCCTTGTTCTTCCAATCCGTGTGGAAATTTTTATCGAAACTTTGGATTCGTGCGGAGAACTTCGTCCTCATCAGCATATCCAATTCTTGGAAGGTATAATTCCTTCTCTCCTCCACTTTTTAATACTTAGGGTTTCTAGAAATTTTGGGAAAGAATACCTAAGTTCAATCCCTTCAAGAGGAAGAAGACTAATGCCAGTGAAGAGGCATCGTCTTCAGATCCGCATACGGATTCTCTTTTCTCCGGTCCAATCGGACGATAGTGCGTCGGACGAGTTCTACTTTAAAACTTCCGATCAAGCTTTATTGTGGTACGTCGATTTCATCATGCGTACTATTTGCATCGGATCGTCGATTAAATAGACTGTCGTTCCGGATCACCGCCCTTATTTTGAGGCATTAGGGTTACAACACTTTGTTACCTTACAATTTCCCATTGCCACTAATGCCGTTAGATTATTCTATTGCAATTTCGTGTTAGACACTTTTACTGCGAGGACACATGTCGGAGGAATCGATATCGAATTCACTGATAAAACATTAGCAAAAATCCTTGGTATCCCAAATGAAGGTGCCTCGCTCGATGACATCACTGATTTTGATTTTCTCGATGGCACGACACTCGTTAGTTTCAAGAATTTGCTTTGTGCGCCCGCACACGCTCGTCCTAGAAAGTTCAAGGCTAATAACTTGAACTTGTTTAACTACGAATTATATAACATCATCTATTCCACTTTACTTCAAAAATCCACTTCCAAAGATGATGTCACTGCACTTGAGCTTTCTGCTCTTTATCATATTCTTAAGGGAATTCCTTTTTCTGTCCATAAGACTACCATCCAGATGATGGGTAGATGTCGCGGGAGAGACCGCAACCTATCTTATGCGATGCTTATTCCTTGCATCTTTCAGAGATTTGATATTGACCTATCTACTTGTGCTGTCGACCCCGAGCCTAAGTTTCTCAAACTCTCTCGTCACAGTATTTCCACTATTCCTCCACCTACTGCACCTGCTCCTCCTGTACCTACTCCCACAGCACCTGTTCCTTCTCATTCTTACCCTATGACATTTGAGGGTATTCATCAGCACCTTTCAGATCTGCAGTCCTTTTATGTTGAGACTTCTAGGAAACACGAGTTCCGTGATGTGACTCAATTCCAGGCGATTGCCAACTCCTTCGCCGATCTGAGGTTTACGCAGACGGGTCATTCTGCTAGCTCTCTACCTCGAGACCCTTCTGTTTCTGGCTACCGTATTGATGACGAGGCGGTCCACTCTTTGTTCTAGCCAGGGAACGCCTATGATTGGTATCGTACCGCTGGTGCCACTCCTCGTACTTATGGCGTTGGTACTTCTAGAGCTGGTCCTTCTGGCCATGCTGGCACTGCAGTTGATGACGATGATGAGGATGATGATTTTTGAGATGTTAGATATTGAGACTGTTTCTTATGTCTTTTGTTTATTTGGACATGCTCCTACATTCCAAGTTATTATCAGCACGTTTATTTTATTAGATGACTCTTCATAGACATGGTTTTGATTATGCCTCAATTTTGGCATCTTAGTTTATTATTCAGCAGTTTATTTGTTTCAGTTTTATTCTAGTAATATCTCTTTTTCTACTTCCTATTAAAAACAGCCTGTGACAAATTCATGCATGTGTTATTCTATAGACTATCTGTTTCTCTTACTATATTCACTGTTTATACCATGCCTGTCATGAATATTTATATATTTTTTATTGTGTTTCTTCACTGTTTGTTAATTATGCATTTATTGCGGGGGAGCTTTCTCTTTTGAAATTATTTTGCTAAGTGACAACTGGAGAGAAATAGATCTAACATTTTCGTGAATACAGGTTATGTACAATTTTTTTTGATTACTATTTTGAATTGATCCAAGCTTAGATGTTATATCGACAAGGTTTGTCAATTATCAAAATGGGGGAGATTGTTGGCCCATTGGTCATGGTCACACCTAATTTTAATAATTGATCAAACTCTGTCTCGATATAAATGCAAGTCAATTCAGATGTTTACCTACGACGTTTTGGACACTGCTCAACAATGGATATCAACTATGTTCAAGACTGAAACCGTTTGCCCCTCCAAATGTACTTCCTGTTAAGCAATGTAATTTTTCATTTTATTGAGTCTAGGAATACATTGTACACCGAGTCGTACTGGCAAATAGGCTATCCGAATACATTTTTCAAAACCATCCTTTTCTTTTACAAATGACCTACATTTTTGAAAAACATCCTTTTTTACAAAAAGCTTCTGAAGGAATTTTTAAAAAGCCAAAATTGATTTTTCTCAAAAATGAACTGGCAGAACCCTAGCAGAACTCGGTTCGAGTTCGGCCAGAGTTCGGCCAGAGTTCGGCCAAGTGGAATGTTAGTGAACGTTGGATTTTGAACTTGGTCATCCTTCAGTTGCGGTTTGTTAGAAAGAGTTCTGTCCAAATTCTGCCCAAATTTTGTCAGAGTTCTGTCTTTGGAAAAACTATAAATAGAGAAGTATTTCGATCATTTCAAATCACCAATTCACTTTCAATCTCTTCTCTTCCTGAGCTTACATTCTTCCAAAGAGTTTTCAAAAAGCTTTCATTTTTAAATTCCAAGCCAGTTACAATCTCCTAGTCGATTTGCCAGTGTGGTACGGTCTAGAAGTTTTAGAGCGATTGTAATCAGAGGCTTGATAGAAGATTCAACTCTTCACAATTAAAGTTGGTCGAGTTCTTCGTATCAAAGCTCGCGTCTTTAGAAGTTGCAAGGACTTCGTATGAAAACTTGCGGGATTTTCCAATAGTAGATTCAACTGGAAGCTAGAGTTCTTCCGACTGGACTAGTCTTCACAAGGGGGAAACCAGTATAAATCTCGGTGTTTGCGTTTGCCTTCTGATCACTTTTAATTTCTGTCATTTACTTTTGTGATTATTATTACATCTGTGATCTAACTGCTAACAAGACTTTTAATTAGCAATATTCTGCTGCCTACTCTATTCACCCCCTCTAGAGTATTCTGCTTCACGATTTCGTTCCTAGATTTTTAACATCCATTTGAAAGAGTTTGAAATTATTAAAGCAAGCAAAAGTACATAGCGTACAAATGGATTCAAGATGAGCAACCGGAGCATAGGTTTCATCGTAGTCAATGCCTTCCTCTTGGTTATAGCCTTGAGCAACTAATTGGGCTTTGTTACCAGTCACTAACCCATCTTTATTAAGTTTATTTCGAAACACCCATTTAGTTCCAATAATGGGGTGGTTGCTAGGTTTAGGGACAAGTTCCCAAACCTTGTTTCGCTCAAATTGATTTAGCTCTTCTTGCATCGCTATCATCCAAAATTCATCATAAAAAGCATCATTAATATTTTTAGGCTCTATTTGAGAAATAAAAGCCACGTTTGCACAAAGATCACGAGTGGAGGATCTAGTACTTACACGGGAAGAAGGATCCCCAATGATAAGCTTCTTAGAATGATTAGGGACAAATCTCCATTCCTTTGGGAGATCCTCTTGAGGCGGCTCGAGTGGTAGAGAATCTTTTGTTAGAGGGGTCACAATTTCATTGTTAGATAAAGAAGGACGGGAATCTCCAATAGAAGAATTCACCAAACCAAACGAGATGTCATCAACATCATCGGATGAGGAGGATGTAGAAGAGTTAAGTTCATCAAAAGATACATTAATTGACTCTTCGACAACAAGACTTCTTTTATTAAAAACACGAAAACCTTTGCTATGTATTGAGTATCCAAGGAAAATACCTTTATAGGCTTTTTCTTCAAACTTGCCTAGGTTATCCTTGGTAGTCAAAATAAAATATTTTTATCCAAAAACTTTAAAATACTCAATAGAGGGAATTTTGTCAAACCAAAGCTCATAAGGAGTCTTTTTAGAAATAGGTCTAATCAAGACCCTATTTATAACATAACATGCCGTGTTAACGGCTTCCGCCCAAAAGTATTGGGGGAGCTTATATTGGTTTAACATAACCCAGACTATATCGCCAAGGGTTCTATTCTTTCTTTCTACAACACCATTTTGTTGAGGAGTTCGAGGGCAAGCAAAATCATGATCAAAACCATTCTTTTCATAAAATCTTTTAAAATCGGCATTGTCAAATTCTCCTCCATGATCACTTCTAATCTTGTTAATAGAAAAGTCTTTCTCATTTTGAACACGTTTACAAAATGCAACAAATTCACGGAAAGTATCACTTTTACAAGCAAGAAAAATAACCCAAGTAAATCTCAAAAAATCATCAACCAAAACAAAAGCATAAAGCTTGCCTCCAAGACTAGCTACTCTACTCGGACCAAATAGATCCATATGAATAAGTTGAAGTGGTCTAATGGTACGCACAGAGTTGATGGATTTGAAGGATGACTTGGTCAACTTACTTTTCTCGCATTCTTCACACACCATATCCTTTTTGAAAGGGATACTTGGAAGTCCTCTTACAAGCTTCTTGGTTGCAAGACGAGAAATGGTATCCATGTTGGCGTGTCCGAGCCTCATGTGCCAAAGCCAACTTTCATCATTCTTTGCAACTAGGCACCTGTCATTATTAGTACCTTCGACAAGATATAGAATATAGATATTGTTTTCTCTAATACCTTCATAAACAATAGATCCACTAAAGCTATCGGTAATGAAGCATTTGAGTTTAACAAACTTAATATCATAACCATTATCGGTAAGATGACTAATACTATGAAGATTGTGTTTGAGATTTGTAACAAGACACACATTCTTAATACAAGAATAAGGAGGGGAACCGATATTACCATTTTCTATAATGTAACCTTTAAGATTGTTACCAAAGGAGGTGTGTCCTTCCTTCTTCATCGATAGCGTTGTAAATAGTGAAGCATCACCGGTCATGTGCCGTGAACAACCGCTATTGAGAATCCACTTGCTTCTAGCATGAGAAGGATTCTTCACCTACAACATAAATTGAAGATAAATATTTTGGTACCCATGATCGTTTGGGTCCTTGATTGTTAGTCTTAGGAACCCATTTATAAACTTTCATATCAACTTGTTTCCTTATATGACAATAATTAGAAGTATGTCCAAGCAAGCCACAATAGTTGCACATCATAGAAGATTCAGAAGAAAACGTGTGAGTGTTATGCACATGTGAAGCTCTAGTGCGAGGAGTTCTATCATGAGTGTTAAGATGATAATAGAATGCATGATGCGAGGTGTTCTTCTTAACAAATGGTCCTTTCTTTGTGTTAGAAAAGGACTTGTGTGTAGTGTTCTTGTTCATGTGAGAAGTATGACTAATATTGTGATGAGTGTGAGGGTGTCTTGGAGCATGTGTGTGAGTAGTATTCTTATTACCTAGTCTCTTACTCTGCACAAGAAGATCATTATACTTAATAGAAGTATCATATTCTCTTTTATTAGCACCTTGAACTTTATGCATAGCAAAATCATAAGCCCTTCTAGGGATTGAATCTCATCATCCTTTTTCTTGATGGTGACAAGGTATTCTTCAAACTTGAGCCGCAAAGACTCTATCTCATACGTGTCGGAAGCGGGAGATTTCTCTTTTACATCAATAATGATGATTGAGAGTCTTTCTACTTCAAGTTGAAGAGCATCAACCTCTTTAAGAGATTTCTTATATTTATTTCTAACACCTTTGTGTTCTTCGTGTAGTTCAAGAATAGCATTCTTCAAGTCATCATAAGTAAGAGTATTTAAAGAGAGATCATCGAGTACCTCATCGGTTGCCATGAGACAAACATTTGTATTGTGCTTACAATCTTTGTCGTTGTTCGAATCCCTAGCATCGCTATCACACCAAATACTGGTGTTGGCAAATTTTCTAGAGGAGGAGCTTTCTTTGCTAGGCTTCTCGTACTTACTAGAGTTTTTTCTTGTCATGGGGCAATCTCTCTTGATGTGTCCGGTTCTTCTGCATTGATAGCACGCCGGATCTTCATCGTTGTCCCGTCTAAAGTAGTTGACTTTGTTGAACTTGAGGAACTTTTGAAAGTGCTTAGCTGTGAGAGCTATTTCTTCATCATCATCCGACTCGTTGTCGTCGGAGCTATCCTTTGAGTAGGATTTTGTAACTTTGAGAGCTAGAGACTTTTCCTTCTCTTTGGCTTTCTCCTTCTCCTTCTCTTGCATGGAAGATTCCTCTTGATCTTTCATGTCGAGTTCATGAGTCATAAGCTTCCCCATGAGGGTATCAAGGTTCATGACTGTCAGGTCGTTCCCTTCAATGATGGCGGTAGCTTTAGGACTCCATCCTTTGGTCAATCCTCTAAGAATTTTCCTGATCTTTTCATGAGCATGATTTTCCTTACCAAGAGAAGAAAGAGGATTAATGATATCACCAAAATGAGTAAACATGCAAGTAATAGACTCATCTTGTTTCATCTTAAAGGACTCATATTCTTGTGTGAGTCTACTAATCTTTGATTCTTTTACTTGTGATGTTCCCTCGTGTGTGACTTCAAGCAACTTCCAAATCTCATTGGAAGTCTTGCAAGTAGATATTCTATTGAATTTACTGATATCGAGAGCACAGTAAAGAGCGTTCATAGCCTTGGCATCTCGACTAGCAAACTTCTTGACATTCTCAGTGAGTTTGTCCCTAAGGGTGTCAGATACAACATCCTCAATAACTCCGGAAGGAGTACGTAGACCATTTATCACACAATCCCATAAATCGAAATCTATGGACTTGAGATAAATGCTCGTCCTAATCTTCCAATAGTTATAGTTGGTTCCATCAAATAGAGGAGGCCTATTTGTGGAGTGTCCCTCATTGTGGAAAGTGTTGATACTAGGATTAGTGGCCATGGATCACTCTAAGGGTGTAAATCCAAATCAAGAGAACAAAGCTTTGATACCAATTGAAGAACCCTAGAGGGGGGTGAATAGGGAAATAAAACAATTTAAACACAAGAAGCTATATTCTTCAATTAAAAAGAGAGAGAGAGAGAGAGTAAGAAAATCAAACACGCGATGTATCCGGGTATCCTCCCTAGAGGCAATCCAGTCCCGAAACTCTCTCCGGCTTAAATCTACTATTTAGTAAAATAGTACACATGAGTTTGGATCCGAAGAAGTCACCAACTTCAACACGAGTTTGGATCCGAAGAACTCGCCAACTTCTTACACACGAGTTTTCTTACGAAGGCTCGCCAACTTCAAAAGAAAAGGAAGAGAACTTATTGATCTTCTAACACTTGGAGATCAAAAAGTACAACTCTTGAATACTCTAGCACTTTGGGAATGGATGACAATTAAAAGCTTGTGTAGAGAGTAATGGTGGAGCTCTTGGTTGTTGGAAAATTTATGACAAAAGTGGATAAGCCTTCATGAGAGAGAAGGCATCCATTTATAAAGAAACCAAGAGTAGGTAGCATTTAATGCTCCTGGATACAGCCCAGATGGCATACCGTCGGTATGGACCGGCATGCCGTCGGTATGCCGTTCTGAATAGTAACGGTCATAATTATATCCGTTGGAAGCATTTAATTCTAGTATTCGTCTATTCAAAAATTAAATTTCGTAAACCGGTATACCGTCGGTATGCCACGGTATGCCATCGGTATACCGATGTTCGTTACAGAATATTTTGTGGCTGAACAAAACGGTATACCGTCGGTATGCCATACTATACCGTCGGTATGCCGATGTTTTGTCACAAAAAGTTTTATGGCTCACAAAATGATATACCGTCGGTATGCCGTAGTATACCGTCGAAATTCCGATATTTCTCACAGAACGTTTTTGTGTCAAGCAAAATGGTATACCGTCGGTATGTCGACATTTGTCACAGAACGTTTTGTGGCCAATGAAAACGGTATACCGTCGGTATGCCGTTTTTTAAGACATTGATTTTTGACTGAAGAATTAGAAAGCTTTTAGTTTTGTCATCCAACCTTAAGTGTTAACAGAAAGACCTAGACCTTGTACAGACTCGAAATCTTGAAGTGTTGCGAGCCGTTTTTCAAGGATCGCCGGTCTTTGCTTCAGTCTTTAAGACTTTGATGACTTGTCTTGAATGGACAGACTTTATGTAGTAGAGCTTCTAAAATAATATCAATCTGAAAACAGAGAAACCTAGACTACGAAGATGCTGTTAATGTTATCAAAATAAACTGTGCCAACATTAACAACCGTTGGATCTTGTTTAAGTCATCTAATCTTAACCGTTGATTTGAACCATCCAAATCAATGGTTAAGATTAGATGACTTAAAACAACCACCAATGGTGGATAGCATGGGGATGTTTGAGGATGCAAAAAATCTGGGATGTGGATCCCTCCCTCTCTCTCTCTCTCTATATATACTCCCTCTCTCTCTCTCTCTCTCTATATATATATATATATATATAATATTAGTATGGTATAATTAAGTATATGTATTATTTTTTTTATTAATTATATTTTGTAAATCAAATAATTATATAATAATTATTCTACCAAAATTATTTACGAATAGACTTTAAACCTATTTAGTCTAAAAATTGGATTTGGAAATCTAAAATATTAATATAAATATGATTTTATCTATAAATTATATTTGCCAAAAATTAGAATTTAGCCTAAAATGATTTTTATATTATCAAAATATTATTTCAAATATTTAGATTAGTAAACCTACTTTCCAAATATTATAAAATATTTTCCAAAATAAATATATGTATTTAATGCATGCAATCTTTCTTTGATTATCGTGTCAACTTGTTTAATCATGCGCTTCCTATTATGTACTCTTGCACAATCTCTTACAAATCAATCAACGAATTATGGATACTCTTCTATGGATCAATTATGGAATATATTGGACGATGGATCGATCTTGGATTACTATTGGACGACATAATCTTTGGACACTTATTTCGAACGATGCTATGGGGATTATTACTATATTCTAGACTCTAGATATTGATACTTTCCGTGTCGATATGTTCGTATCACGCACATCGACTTCAGATACCCGAGGCAAGTACTTACAATAATCGCTTTCATTTTCTGATAATTACTCTACATAATTTAGTGTACATTCCATAATTATCACACGAGATTGGTGTATATAGATTATATTTCACGATTACCATGTTCCATGTTTACCATATTTTCGTAATTATCTATTTTCATGTTTCGTGTTGTGATTAGAATCTATGATTACTAGTTGACACAAAATACCTTAGTATATATGTGATCAAAATTCTATACTCCGTGTTACCATGCCTAATAGCTAATCATACATATTATGCATGATTGAGCCATACCATGTAGATCCCTCAGCCCGATCATATATAGAACGTGGTATTTCAAATGCACTTAGTATAGTTATGACTTATGCATTACATATTGATTATGTCACATGCCTAGATTTCATGTCATGATTATTCCTTTTCATGTTTATATACTTGTCAGATCATGACTACAGTTTATTTGTTTCTGTTCTCTTACTCTATTTCATGTTATATAGTTCCTATCATATTATGAATAGTGGATCATGTTTTGTACTTGCTCCCATCCTGACTGGATAACCACATTTTTAGGCGATGACTTAGAAGAATGGTGTCTCACTTACTTTGGCACACCTGAGGCTGATCACGGTATACCTGAGGATGCAGGAGATGCTGTAGCAGACTTACTATTGGAGGATACTTAGATTTAGATTAGCATTTACTTACTTGCTCTTTAGATTCTATTGTTAGAACATTTATTGAGATGTACTCTATTTTGAGGATTCATGTATCGGACTTTCTGAATTGGACCTTGTGGACTTGTCTTTCTATTATATATCTACCTGTTAGCACTTGTGATTGAGTTAGAATCTTGTTATTATCATTTACATTATTTTGCTGGATTGAATGTTACTTGAGGACTAGACAGCGTACTACCGTCGACTCTGCAACATAGGCTAGACGTGTTTCCCCGTACTCGTGCCCGAACTTTCGGGTACTGGTCGTGACACATTTTTATGGTGGCCTATATAGGCCAGTCTTCGCGAAGTATTGCGATGTCTTAGTGGTACTTAGGATTAGAGTGTCACTATGAGCCTGTAACAAAATAATAGGAATATGAATACTCAATCACAATATAGGAATTCTACTCTGATTTAAATTTGATTATTCTGATCCATTCTGATTAATATCTATCTCAATTGTTGTCATTCTTGAATAAAATCTTATCTGTGCCATATTTAGAATTTCTTGTTATTTCTATCCTATTTTTCAGAATGTCGTCCAAGACTCAATCTCATGGCTTAGGAGCAGCTGCAGCTTCTGAGCGAGCGGCATCGTCGTCCTCTCAGAAGAGAGCGACCGATACTCTTCCTCCACTTCCTGCTTATCCCACAATTCAGGAGGTGACATCAACTGCATCGAAGAGTCTTCCTCCACCTCCATCTTAGCGAGGGACACATATGTCTCTATCCCCCAAGAGTATACCCATTGACGGGACACATACATTTGGCTTCCTCTGAGAGATGATAGAGTCTCAGCGAAGTCAGGCCGAGTCCTAACGGATTCAGGCTGAATCTCAGCGGGAGCAAAATGCCGCTATGCGGGACAATATTGAGAAAGCACATCAGTTAGCCCTAGATGCTCTTGAGGGAGCTGCTTCTCCGCAACAGCCACAACAGCAGCAACAACAGTCCTCTAACCCGAAATAGGGAGATATTCTAGACTTCAAGAAGAAGGCTCCTTGGGGTTTCAAGGGCACTGAGGGAATCTTATATGCTGACGAGTGGCTCGAGGACATCGAGTGTATCATCAGGGTTGCTAGGATTTCCAAGGATCTACAGATTGAGGCTGTTGGCCTTCAGCTTCAGGATATTGCCCAAACAAGGTTCTGGAATAAGCCTCGACTAATTATTCTATATCTGAATTGGAACCAGTTCAAGGACCTCTTTAATAAGAAGTTCTATCCGGAGGTTGCAGAAGGAGTTCTGGAGATGCAGTTCTAGAATTTGGTGTAGGGCAGAGTAATTAATGAGAACGCTGCAGAGTTCGGTAGGCTGAGCCGATTTGCAGAGTACATGGTTAAGGAACCAAAGGAAAGAGCACGCAGATTTCGTCGTGGCTTGGCCAGAGAGATATGGGTTCACATTTCCTCGAGCACTATGACTTTTGCTAGGATTTTAGCAGAGACGCAAACGATTGAGGTTAACTTGGATCTTAGGTCCAAGAGGGATCGGAACACTTTTGGGGGGTAATAATAATCCTGGGCATGCAAAGTGTCCTCAGTTTTAGCCGAAGATGTTTCAACCATAGCAATCGGCTAGAGTTCTTGTTTAGCAGTAGTCACAGAGTCAGATGCATCTAGCAAAGATCTGTAACTATTACAAGAAGCCGGGACATACTTGGGAGAATTGTAGGAAGAGGCTGGGGATGTGCTTATACTATAGATCTGATGCACAGCAGCTGAAGGAGTGTCCACTAGCTTGTCCTACTCAGGGGATGACTCCTACTCATGTTCATCCAGCTAGGCCACCAGTAGCACAGCAGCAGAAAGGACCTCTTCCCACTCAGTAATAGTATTTGCCTAACATCAGCAAATGAGAGCACCTCAGAAGGGCGAGGTCTTTACCATGACTATTGCTGAGGAGACTAAAGCTCCTAGTGATGTGATTGCAGGTTATATCCTTCTTGATTCATTTTCAGCTATTGGATTATTTGATTTTGGAGCAACACATAGTTTAATATCTGTAGATTTTTTGTTCAAACACAGCATAGTAGCAACACCTTTAGATAGAAACTGCAAGATCATGACTGGCGGAGGTATTCTCTTAGTTAAAGATATCTGTGTCTGACGTCATATAACTTTGGGAGGAAAGGAATTGCACTCTGATCTACTCGTAATGCCAGTTTCGAGTTTCAACATCATGCTTGGGATGGATTGGTTGAGTACTAATTATGCTTCCATAGATTGCCATCGAGGATGTATCGTATTCAGTCCTCCGGGGGAGCCTGTTTTGAATTTGTCAGGGGAGCAATAAAGTAGAATCATGAGATTTTATGTAGAGCTATGATAGAAGAATAGGAGTTACCCCATCCTATTATTGCAAAATTCTTTGATGTATTTTCAGAAGAATTACCAGGATTGCCGCCTAATAGAGGTTGAATTTTCTATAGACTTAGTTCTGAGAGCTGAACTAGTGGAGAAGAATGTTTATAAAGTTAACAACGATGAGATAGTGGAGCTGAAGAAGCAAGTTGATGAATTGCTGGAAAAGGGGTTCATTAGATCGAGTTCATTATCCTGGGGTGCTCCGGTATTATTTATGCCGAAAAAGGATGGGTCAGTGCGTATGTGCATTGACAACAGGGTTTTAAACAACCTCACTATAAAAAAAATATCCACTGTCGAGGATCGATGATTTATTTGATCATTTGAGCGGTGTAAATGTGTTCTCAAAATTAGATTTGAGGTATAGCTATCATCAGGTAGAAGTGAAGAAGGAAGATATTTCAAATACTGCTTTTCGGATGAGATATGGCCAGTACGAGTTCTTGGTGATGCTATTTGGGTTGACTAATGCTCCGACAGTTTTTATGAACTTGGTGAATAAGGTATTCCATCAACACCTAAACAAGTTAATAGTGGTGTTCATTGACGATATTCTTATACACTCGACGACCCCAGAGGAGCATGAAGAGTATTTGATGATAGTGTTAGAGACTTTCTAGAAGGAACATGTTTATGAAAAACTCTCAAAATGTGAGTTCTTATTGAACAAAGTAGAGTTTCTTGGACATATGATAACTGGTGATGGTATATCAGTGGATCCAAAGAAGATTGCTGTCGTTGAGTCTTGGACTACTCCGAGCTCAGTAGCAGAAATTTGAAGTGTCTTATTCTTGGGATTAGCTGGATACTACAGAAAGTTGGTGAAGGACTTCTCCCGGATTGTAGAGTCGATGACTAGGCTTGCGCGGAAGGATGTAGAGTTTGTATGGACTGAGTGCTAGGCTGCATTTGAAGAACTGAAGAAGAGATTGACCACAACACATATTTTAGCTTTGCCATCAGGGACTGGAGGTTTTACTATCTATAGTGATGCCTCAGAAAAGAGGTTAGGTTGTGTATTGGAGCAGAACAAAAAAGTCGTTGCTTATGTTTTAAGACAACTGTGACCCCATTAGAAGAATTATTCCACTCATGATTGAGAGCTAGTAGCAGTGATCTTTGCTCTAAAGTTGTGGAAGCACTACCTCTATAGTGAGAGGGTGGAAATATTTACAGACCACAAAAGTCTAAAATACGTCTTAACCCAGAAGGAATTGAAAATGAGGCAGCGTAGATAGCTGGAGTTGATGGAAGATTTTTGATATCTCATTGCAGTACCATTCCGGAAAAGCCAATGTGGTAGCGGATGCACTTAGTCGTTATCTGAAGCTATGCTCTTAACCAGATTTTGACATTTATTAGAAGACTTGGAGATCTTTGGTATTGGGGTTGTGATTCCTGGTATCGAGATGCAGATGATGACATGCAGATTCAGTTAGTACTGATGGAAATAATCAGAGAGGCTCTGTATCAGGTTGTGGGATTAAAGAGTCTTAGAGCTCAGGTGCATGCCGGGTTGCTTGAGGATTTCTCTATTGCTAAAGATGGCTCTTTGAGGCGCGGGACTAGGCTTTGTGTGTTGAATGGGGATTTACAAGAAGAAGTGATGCAGAAAGCACATCACTGTCAGTATTCTATACATCCTGGAGCTACCAAGATATACAAGGACTTGAGAGATCATGTGTGGTGGTATGAAATAAAGCAGGAAGTGGTATGCTTCTGTTCTAGATGCTTAGTGTGGCAGCTGGACAAAGCCGAAAGTAGAGACCAGGGGGTTTGCTTTAGCCATTACCAATTTCGGATTGGAAGTGGAAACATGATTTCATTTCGGACTTCTGCGTACTATATGAGGGAAGGATGTAATTTGGGTCATCGTTGATAGGTTGACCAAATCGGCCCACTTTATGCCATTCAAAGTAGAATTGTCCACAGAGAAGCTTACAGAGCAGTATGTGAGACATATTGTCCGATTGCATGGGGTACCTGTGAGCATAGTATCTGATCGTGATAACAGATTCATTTCTCACTTCTAGAGAATCTTACAGGCTAGTTTGGGCACTCAGCTCAAATTCAGTACCGCTTATCATCCTCAGACTGATGGACAGTCGAAAAGGACTATTCAGACTCTCGAGGATATGCTTCGGACTTGCATACTAGATTTTGGCAGCTCATGGGAGAATTATCTTCATTTGGTAGAGTTTTTATACAATAACAACTACCAAGCCAGTATTGAGATAACTCCTTTCGAAGCTTTGTATGGTCGAAGGTGTCGCACTCCATTGTCTTGGGATGACGTGGGTGAGCGAGCATTATTTGGGGTCCGAGATGGTAGTGATACTGCAGATAAAGTGAAGCAGATTAGAGAGAGAGAGAGAGAGAGAGAGAGACTTCGTGTAGCTCAGGACAGGTAGAGGTAGTAGGTCGATAGCCACCGAAGACCGTTGGAGTTTGAGGTAATAAGTTGTGATTTTGTTTTAGTAATTAATCAGGGATTATATTCTAAGTTTTGTTTTTAATTCTAGGTGGGAGATTGGGTTTTCCTGAGGATTTCTTCGACACGTGGCACTATTCGTTTCGTCGAGGCGGGAAGCTTAGCCCGTAATTTATTGGGCCTTTTAGCATTCTCGAGAGGATCGGGGTCGTCGCCAATCGATTCGACCTACCAGCTACTTTGGAGGGAGTGTACAACGTATTTCATGTGTCGCAGCTAAGGCGATATATTTCTGACCCGACTCATGTGTTCGACCATTCAGAGGTCAGAGTGGGTCCTAGTCTCACTTATCAGGAGCAGCCCGTGGGGATTACCGATCGTTGAAAGAAGGTGTTGCACAATCAGACGATTCCTCTCGTTCGAGTAGCTTGGAGTCACAATTCTCTGGGCGAGTCGACTTAGGAGCGTGAAGACGAGATGTGAGGGCATTTTTCTAGTCTTTTTGTTTGAATATTGTATTCATGTTATTTTGAATAATATTCAATTTTTGAAGATGAAATTTCTTTTAAGGGGTGTAGACTGGTAACTACCTAGAATTCATATTTCTATTTTTTTGGAAATCAATGCTATTTTTTTAGAATTTATAAAATTTCTTTTCCAAATTCATTTGTGAATTTATTACTAATTCTAATTATTATTATTTAATAATTAGTGAATCTCTTTTGTTTGTATTAATATAATTAATAGTAATCCTTGTTAGCCTACCAAGTCTTGGACTTGGATTGTGGGCTAGTTAGCCTACCATGCCTTTGGCTTGGATTGTGGGCTAGCCTAATCTAATTAGCCTACCAAGTCTTGGGTTTCTATTGTGGGCCTATGACTTTCCAAACCTTGGGACTTGGAATGCCTAATTATTTATTAGTCTTAATTGTTGGATTAACTAGTGATTAGTTAGTGGTTAGGTGGTTCGACTATTGTCCTCGACTATTGTCCCTAGATCTATTACAATTTATAATTGTGCCACTAAGGCTTGGGGAGCACTCTAATTTCTCCTATTAAAATATTGGGGACTTCCCAATAATTTATACACACAAAATTCCACTTTCCACCAGCAGCCTCTCTCTACCGTCGCTCCGCCGCGTTGTCGTCGTGCACCACCGTCCGTCTTCGGTGAGTTCGTCGGAATTCCTCCACTCCTCCTCTCTCCACCACCACTCACCCGCAGTTCTACAGCCCCTTCGACCACTACCCACATTCTTTGTTAATTCGGGCTACCAACCTCTCTGTCTCCTCCACCGACCACCACCGCACAGTCCACCACCACCATCACCACAACCAAACTGCCTCCACCACCAGTAGACACCACCACCGCCAATAACACCATACTACCACCATTCCCGGCCATTAACTCCGCCACAACATCTCAAACCACAACACCACCGATCACCGATCCAATACCACCGTCAACAGCACAGTCGCCATCATCATGTCCACCTCACCTGGCCTCGATCCGATCGCTCAACTGTGCCAGCGTCGCTAGATCTGACCGCTGACCACCGTTCATTCGCTATAGAGCCGTACCGAGCTCTGACCCACCAGATTTCGGTGACCGGCCAGATCCAGCTACTATCGAGCCAGTACATGTGTAGTGCTCTATCCCTACATTGTGCCCCTCTTTTCATCAACGAGGTACGCGATAAAGGAAAATGTCGCTATCGATTTGGTTGGAATCGATTGATCAGAATCGAGTGAATGGGACCGATTGAATTAAGATCCTTTCCTCTTATGGAATGGCTTCTTCGGAATCACGTCCCATATTCAGCAGGTTGTGCCTCGAGAATGGACTCTGCGGCTGAGTCGAAAGAGACCTTCCGTTGCTCTATTTTTTATGCCGTACTTGCTTCTTTGGCTTTGGTTTTCTGAATGCGTTTTCGTGAATGTTTTTGATAGTTTTCATGGCTTGCGTTCTTCAAACTCTGCATTTCATATCAACTCATTGAATAGGGTAGTGTTTTGATCAATTGCTTATGCGATTTTAGGTGATCACGTAGGCGCCGTTTAAGCGCAACCAACTGGTTCCTCGCCTAAATCAATCCAAGGTGAGTGGCTGGACCCTTTTTTCCTTTGTCCCTCTTGTTCTCCAATCAATCGATAGAATGTTAGCTAAATATGCAAAGGACACACATGCTTATTTTTAATAAAATGTCGCACGATTCCTCATGTACGCCACTATAAAAATGTTATGCCATGAAACTGCTACAAGCTTTCTTATGTACATCTGCTATAAATTTTTTATATCATAAACTGCTACATGCTTAGTATGTTATGCCGGTTATAGAACTGTGATAAGCAAAGTTTGAGCTATTGAATAACTGTTGTCACAATATGGCAAAACAACAGTAAAATTGGTTATGTTGCTCACAATTAAAGATTATGCTTGAATAACTAGTCTAGTCTTGCACGATCATAGACAACTTGTGCACAAAGAACGACTTCCTCAAACGATACCCCGGGACACATGATCGATTCGGCCTAGGAGGAAGCAAAGATAGTTGTACTAGAAAAAAGCAAAACCTGGTATTCGATGAACTTTCAGCGGAGCTCGCTACTCGCACTTAAAGGGGCGCTGTCTAAACCTAGCTATAGTCCAAGATGGCTTGTGATGCCAGTGTCCTTCACATATACAAATTGCACACACTATGCTACTAAATGATACAATTGACAGGAAAGAACAAGGTAAGCTTCACATTGCATGGCACACTCTGCCGTGGATAAGTTCTAGAGTAATTCATATATTTATGCCTATCAAATGCTTGCGTGGAATTTTACTAGGATGGCTAGAAAGATCATTGAATATATATAGCACATTTCACTTAACTTCTTGAACAAATATGAGCTTGGATTTGAATTAGCCACCCACCAGTACATGTGAAAAAACTGATCTTCGCTCTCCACAGGTGCTACGAATCAAGAGGAACGCACCATCTAGCAAGAAGACGTTCATGTTTTGAAGCTTCGTCCGCGTCCCAAAAGCTTTTGTTGATTCCTTTTGAAGACTCTCTTTACCAGTCCAAGAAAGATGGCACGACTCCCTACTATTCCAGGTGGTTTGTAAATGTTTATTGTATAAAAG
Organism: Iris pallida; assembly: GCA_029216955.1. Taxonomy (NCBI): domain Eukaryota; kingdom Viridiplantae; phylum Streptophyta; class Magnoliopsida; order Asparagales; family Iridaceae; genus Iris; species Iris pallida. Next base: position 20,789,455 of record JANAVB010009596.1, on the reverse strand, counting down.
GGATATAATATATGGAATGACTATCTCATCATCGTTTGTTTCGAGTCAAGTTACAAGCTCGTGCGACATCAAGATGTAATCGAGTCATGTAAATGATATTCATTATCAATAAAATAAAGTTTTTTCTATATCATATGTGTTGTCCAATTTCTCTACGTACTCTCTATATTGTTGTATTTCGGATAACCTTATGACTTGGCCTTGTGCGAACGCAATTTAGGTTTGCACAACATCATGCCCAGGGGACGACTATCAATTCGGTTGAATCGGGACGTGACATAATGGTATCAGAGCACGGCTTTACGTCCTTGGCCTTCCGTTTCGAGTCTCGAACCTTTGACCTCGTGTCGATGAGATGAGTTATTCCATACAGTGAGTCCATAATATTTTCTGAAACTAATGGGAGTTGTCTTCTTATTCCAGAAGTTACGGAACCTGCAGCAGTGAACAAGGCGAGCGCTTCTAGTGGATCAAGTAGTTTCAAGGCCAGGCCTTCCGACAACCCTGTGGGAATGATGCTGCATATGTTAGAAATGCAGCAGAGACAGGCTACGACACACGAAAATGAAAGCGAAACTCTGTGCCTGCAATCCGAGAGGCAACAGGCCCAATTCGAAGCTAGGTTCGAAGTGCAGTTCAAGATGCAGCAACAACAGCTTGACACGCTATGGCAACTAGTACAAACGGTGGTGGCTAACAAAAATTTTGTAATGACCCATATCGTCAAACTTGTGGCCCGATCTACTGAAGTCGCACCAAGGGAGCCCACGCCTCAGCCTGCGCCGCAAGGGAATAACGCCTTCGAGGTCTCCAATTTCAAGAAGGTGTTTCATACTTCATTCTCTAGTACAGAAGACCCTTCTTTCGCGGTCGATTAGTTAGAAGAGATCGAAGACAATTTCAAGCTCCTCGGCGTCGAAGAAACAAAGTAAGTCGCTTGCGCTCAACTTCGGTTGAACGCACACGACTAGTGGGCCGTACAAAAACAAGCGATCCACTGCGGTGATTTAACCTTACCGATCTCTTAGGCTACTTTTCATAAGGCATTCAAAGTCGAGTACCTACCAGCAGCGATCCATCAGGCAAAGGAGAACGTTTATATAGCTGAAGTAGAGAAATATGATGGTATATCAGTTTGCTGCATAATTCAACAAGTTGGCCCGATTCGCAGGTGTCTATCTGCCAACGATGAGTCGAGCACGAAGATTCGAATTGGGCCTTAGGCCGTCCATTTTTGCCCATGTGACTGTGCCCGAATACCAAATAATGGGCAAGTCGCTCAACCATCCCCTCCATCTTGAGCTTTAATATCCTCCACCCACTACCGGTACTGTGTATACCTACAATCACAAATGCCATAGCTATGCAGGAGGTAACAAAGCTGTAAAGCATCCAAACAATAGCGATTATCAAGGGCAGAACCCAAGACCTCGTTGCATCAAATGCAACTATACTAGACACCATGCCACCGAATGTCGTACTTTGAACATAGACTGCCACTTTTACAGAAAAATAGGCACATCGTAAAGACTGTTTTGCCCGAAAATGAAATCAATATGCCCCGTCATAACCAAATCAGCAAAACCGAGGCCCGACACCTCGAGCTCCCCCACCCGTGTAGCAAAATAGCCAAGACTGTCGTCCCAATGCCCAAGGACGCATCTATGCCATGACTTGAGATGAGATGTTTTCCTCAGATACAATAGTGATAGGTATATTACTTTTTAATAATAAGCCTGCTCACGTACTGTTTGATTCAGGTGCCACAAATAGCTTTAATCGACGGACTTCACCGCTGAACACAAATTTTCTATGACACCACTATGCCTTATTCTTAGTGTTAACATACCGTCGGACACGTCACTACTTGCACACTTAGGTTGTAGAGACGAAATCATATGTTTCAGAGGTAAAATAGTGTATTTAGATGCGATAGTTCTAGATATCAAGGACTATGGCATCATATTGGGGATGGATTGGCTTGGTGCTTGCAATGCCACCATTGACTGCACAGGAAAGAAGGTTACCTTCCACATACCTGGAGTGACCGACTTATGCTACTCGTGTGATAAAGCATTACCGACCTGCATGGTAATCTCGACAATTCGTGCTCGGAAGATGCTGCATTCGAATGCGAATGCTACTTGGAGTCCGTTTAAGACATGCGATAGGATGGTGCAAACTTGGGTTAAACCAACATTGTGGCAGAATTTTCTGACGTGTTTTTAGATGAGCTACCTGACATGCCAGCCAATCGAGAAATCGAATTCACCATCGATACCTTTTCCGATACCCGACCGATTTCCAAAGCTCTATACAGAATGGCCCCTTAAGATCCAGTTGCAAGAGCTACTCGACAAAGGATTCATACGGCCTAGCGTTTCGTCGTGGGGAGCCCCAGTATTGTTCGTAAAGAAGAAGGATGGGTCGATGCGTCTCTGCATAGACTATCATGAGTTCAAGAAAGCTGTCATCCGGAATAAATACCTCCAGCCCCGTATCGATGATCTCTTTGATCAACTACAAGGTGCCTCAGTATTTTCGAAGTTTAATCTTCGATCGAGTTACCATCAACTCTAAGTCAAGCCGGACGATGTGCCAAAATCAGCCTTCCACACTCGCTATGGTCATTACAAGTTCTTGGTGACGCCATTTGGCCTAACGAATGCCCCTGCCGCCTTCATGGATCTTATGAATCGGGTGTTTCGTCTGTTCATCGACAAATTTATAGTAGTCTTCATAGACGATATTCTCGTCTATTCGAAGGACGTAGTGCAACATGCACAACATCTGTGAACCGTGCTTCAGACCCTTCATGACAACTAGTTGTATGTAAAACAGACAAAATGTGAATTCTGGCTAAGTAGTGTATCATTTCTTTGGCATGTCATCTCTGCCGAAGGTATAATAGTTGATCCGAAGAAAGTTGAAGCCGTTGTTGATTAGAAATGGCCCGCGTCAGTTAGTGATATTCGAAGCTTACTCGGCTTGGCGGGATACTACAGATGCTTCGTAAAAGACTTCGTGAAGATCGCATCGCCGTTGACTCGCCTTACTCAGAAACGAGTCGTATTTGAATGGTCAGACAACTATGAAGCTTCCTTCAAGGAGTTAAAGCAGCGACTCATCTCAGCCCTAATATTCTCACTTTCAGAAGGCACTGAGGGATTTCAGATCTTCAGTAATGCTTCCGGCCAGGGCTTGGGGTGTGTGCTCATTTAGCGGAATAAATTGATATCTTTTGCTTTCCGACATCTGAAGCCGCACGAGAAGAACTACCCCACCCATGACTTATAATTGGCGGCGATTGTATTCACGTTAAAAACTGTAGCGTCACTATCTTTATGACATGGCATGCAATATTTACATGGATCACAAGAGCCTAAAGTATATCTTTACCTAAAGGGAGTCGAACTTGCGACTGATGCGCTGGCTAGAACTAAGCAAAGACTGTAACTTAACGATCGACTATAAGTCTGGCAAAAGAAATGTGGTGGTCGATGCATTGAGAAAAAATACATAGCCTCGCTGTCCATCAACGGCAGTCTACTGTGGGACTTAAAGGAAATGGGCATTGTACTTCGGGTTTTATTCGTGGGAGCTAAATTGGCACCGTTGTGGCTAGAATCGTGCTTGTTAGAAAAAATCAAGTCTGCTCAGAAGGACGATCCATACCTGAAGAAGATACGAGAGCTCATTTCAACGGGTATGGCGACCGATTTTCCAGAAAATATGGTCGAAGTTTTGCGGGTAAAGGGTCGGCTATGTGTTCCGAAGGACTTAGAACTCAGAAAGGAAATATTGTCGAAGGCACACTACGTAAAATATTCCTTGCATCCCGGTAGCACGAAGATGTATAAGGACCCTCGCACAATCTTTTTGGTAGCACGACATGAAGAAAGATGTGGAACTCTTCGTGTCGCAGTATATGAGCAGTCAGCAAGTTAAAGTTGAACACCAGAGGCTGAACGGAGAGATGCAAAACTTTTCCATACCAGAGTGAAAGTGGGAGCATATAACCATAGACTTTATTGTTGGCCTGTCGAAGACACCGTGGGTGAATGATGCCATATGGGTCATCGTCGACAGACTAACCAAGTCAGCATACTTCATCGCCATCAAAGTTACTTGGAGTGTCGATCGATTTTCTCAGATTTACCTTAACGAGATAGTACGACTGCACGGAGTTCTAGTATCCATCATCTCTGATCGAGATGGACGATTCTTATCATGCTTCTGGAAAAGCCATCAGTCGACCATGGGGACTAAATTGAAGATTAGCACTCCTTATCATCCTCAAACCGACGGCCAAACAAAATGAGTGAATCAGATTCTTGAAGTGATGCTACGACTCTACGCGATAGACTTGAAGTCAAGCTGGGATATTCACCTACCGTTGGCTGAATTTGCATATAACAATAGCTATCAATTAAGCATTCAAATGGCACCGTATAAAGCATTGTACAAGCAAAAGTACAAATCACCCATTTGCTGGGATGAAGTCGGAGAGCGGCAGATTCTTGGTCAGGAGCTGGTGGAGCAAACTTTGGCGAAGATCAAACTGATAAGAGAGAGATTAAAGATGGATCAGAGTAGGTAGAAGGGCTACACGGACACCCATCGAGGGCCACTCGAGTTCCTGGAGGGCGATTATGTATTTTTAGAGGTGACGCCAATGCGAGGAGTCACCAGGTTTGGAGTTAAAGGCAAGCTTAGTCTAAGATTTGTAGGTCTTTTCCAAATATTGAAGCGAGTCGCCCCAGTAGCTTACCAAATCGCCTTGCTGCCAGCACTGTTGGATGTGCATGATATCTTCCATGTCTCACAACTAAGGAAATACGTGCACGATCTGAGCCATGCGATAAATTTTGGTCAGATAGAGCTGAAGGCGGACTTATCATATGTGGAAGAACCGATTCAAATCTTAGAGCGCAAGGACAAGCTACTTCAAAATTGTACAGTCCCTTTCGTTCACGTTCGACGTGTCTATGTCCTAGTCATGTCGGCGTGTCCTTCCATATTTTCTTAGTTTCTTTAGCTATTATAATTACATCCACCCATGTCCGACATAACACACTCCAAATCCTATAATACCCATATTCCTTATTATATGTCCGCACCCTGGACACGATACTATCCAATCCATTAAAATCTATGTGTCTGCAGGACACGTCTAAACCGTAAACCTAAACTTTTTGTGTCCTGGACTTCGTATCCTGAGGAAATGACACTGTCGTTACCGTCTTCAACAAACCCACAGCCGTAACTATTTTCGAGCACTACCACTCATCGAAGCTCCGACCACTGCGACTGGCCTTCCCCTCGATTTGAGCGACCGATGCCGTCTCTTTCGCAGATCGTCGTCGCCACCAAGATGTACCATCCTTGCCTGATCTGTGTCGCCCTCGCCTCATCGGATCCGGCGAATCTCCTCATGACCGCCTCCTCGAGTCGCCGCCTACCTTGATTTATACCATCGTTGGCCACCGCCGTTAAGAACCCGACGTCGGAGCGCCGATCCCTAAAGATCTCTGTAGCACCGTGACCCGCCTCAACCCCATCACCTTGGTCGACTGATCTCCGCCCTTAGATTGGAGTCGCCGCCCAGATCTGCGTCGAAGAAGCCACCACGACTGATCTACCGCGAGCTTTCGACCACCGTAACCTTGGTCGAGCCACCGCACCTTACGAGTCTCCACCTTCAGATTTGGAGCCTTGTCCTCCAGCCACCACGAGAAGCCTCCTCTCGAAGTTTGAGCCATCGTCTCCGTGCCTATAGCCGCGTAGGGCATCTGACTTACCGTCGTTCTCCTCTTCGAGCCCATCAAGACCCGAGGTGAGAACCCCTATCCTCCAACTTCTTTTTCTTCTTCCTTCTCTTCTTCTTCTTCTAGGTTTTTTAGAGTTTACTAGGGTTTCCTAGGGTTCTTTTGCAACTCTGTGTGAACGAGAGAAGGAGACAGAGAATGTTGGTTCTAGGGTTTTGAAGTTTAGGTATAGGTGTGAGTGATGGGCCGGGTTTGTGGGCTTAGCCCATAGGCCAGAACAAAAGAAAGAAAAAAGAAAAAGGAAAAGGAAAAGGAAAAGAGAAAAGAAAAAAAATAAAAAGAATTATAATTTGAGGACTGTGGGTCGAGCCCAAGCCCAGTAGCAGGGCTTGGACTGGTCTAAGATTTGGGCTGGGTTTATTTAACTTGTTTAGTTAATTTGTTAGTTCTTTAAATTTATTAGTATTGGTGAGTATAATTAATAATATTTAATAAATTTAATTAGTATTTTTAGTAGTAATATTACTAGTATTTTACTAATATTTTTAGACCAAGTTGGATAACAATATTTTAGTTACTTTATAATTAATATTTAGTAGATTTTGGAATAAAAATATTTTACATAGAATTTTTATTAATAGTATTATTCTTGATATATTAGTAGATTATTACTATTATTTATTATGAGGGGTATTTAGAGTATAACCTTCTAGAAATTCCTAGAATGTTTCTAACCTATTCTTCCTTAAACCTCTTAGCTGGATTAGAGACACTTGGCAACAACAATCCGGTAAAAGGCAAGTACATGTACTCACTTTACTTAGCAACTTTACATGCATGTTTACACTCACTTACTTGACATATTTTTGTGTTTCTTACTTGCTTGCATGTTCATCTTATCGTTTTGGGGGGGGGGGGGAGGGAGAACGATCATGAAGCATGTAGTCACCTAAGCCTGGACATATACTCGATTGTTAGTATAGAGTTCATGATATACCTTATACCTATACATGACTGCTGGTATATCATTGCGCTATACATTATGTCCATTTACTTGACTGCTAGTATATAGTACATGATATACCTTACACTATACATGACTGCTAGCATATCATTATTCTATACCTTATCCCTGTTAGTATAGCGTACGTGGTATGCCTTATACCTATACATGACTGCTAGCATACCATTGCTCTATACACTAGACTTGATAGCCCTATATGCTCAATGACGTTCTATTGCACATGTTTCACGTAGCTAGTGCATGATTTCAGGTACTTCCCAATTTACTTGCTATTTACCTTCCTTTGCTATTTTATATACTATTGCATCATGTTGTTGAGTATTATTGAGTTACATTGTACTTTGCTCCTTTCCTGACTGGAACATTGACATATTAGACCAGAACATGTAGGCAGCATTGGATTGGACAATGACTCCTGGAAGATTCTAGAAGATCGAATAATTTTGATGTATTAGATGATTTTGCTGAGACAGATGTATCAGTTGTATTACTATTGCTTTGAGGATATGATTACCGAATTTTTCTCCGAAAGAGCTAGCAAATGTATGATGTACTAAAACAGTGATAGTAGAATCTGTAGTGATTTGTGTGGCTGGGATTTGCTTGTACATTCTAGTTGCTGTGATGAGTGATCGATATATTATCGTTGATGATTCCTGAGGTTTAGATGGCTGACTACCGCTATCCACGATAGTGTAGGTTGGGCGTGATCCGAGTCGTACCCGATTATTCAGGAGTGGGTCGTGACAATACTGGTGCCAACAACAAATAGAAGTATGTTTGACCGCATGTGAGAATATTTTGGTGTAGTCGATCTTCTCCTTATAAGCATACTCTTTCGTGAGTAAACACCTTTTTATTGGTATTCTTCTTCATGAATACCCATTTGCATCAAATATCCCCTTTTTCTCTTTAGTACCTTGATCAAGTCCACATATTATTCTTCCAAGTGACTCCCTTTCCTCTGCCATGGCAACTATCTGGCAATCCTTCCAAGTGACTCCATTTCCTCTGCGTGTCCTCATGAGGTTGGTCCTTGTCATACACCTCTATAAATTGCTCGTCCTCCTTAATACGTATAGGGTCTAATGATGTTCCATAGTCTGTATCTATATGAGTGCAAGAAGCCTAGGCCACCACCGAGTCATTACTGCCCAATCTACTATTCCATTTTAGACTTTTCTTTTATTTTTTTTAAAAAGCCTCACCGAAGATCGTATCATGGCTCATGGACACCCTTCCAATTTTTAGATCCCATGATTTATAGAGCCTTTGAATCCCAAGAAAATTTACTATTCTGACTTTGACTCTAGCTTGGTTTTGTCCTTCTGATTCATGATTGTATAGGTAGGAACCCAAACGCCCATAGTAGCATAGCTGACTGGCTGTCCCCTTCATACTTTTTCAAGAGTATGAAGTATGTAGATGGTGACTAGTTGACCAAATAGAATACAAGGCTAAGTACATCTGCCCAAATGTCTTTTGAACGATTGAATTTTGATCGTATGATTATGACTCACTCTAGTAGTGCCATATTCATGCGCTCTATTCCTGTAATGCTCTGGACATTCTAAAACTGTCCGTTACCTCTGTATGCCCTTCTATTTGCAGTAATCCTTAAACTTATTGGATGTGTACTCTCTCATATTTTTTTGTTCACAAGAACTTCATTGTTCTTCCCATTTGCTTCTCCACGCCTATCATCCACTCTTAGAATCTTGTAAACACTTCAAACTTGTGCTTAATGAAAGACACCCATACCTTCCGTGAGAAGTCATCTATAAAATTGAGGTAATACTTGACACCTCCCTTAGAACGAACTAGTGATGGCCCCTTGTCATGACCCTCTCCAAATAATTTGGTACGAGTAATGAGTACTTCTAGCCTACACTGTATTATCAACGGTTTTACACTATTGATACCTCAATTATTGTAATACTTCCTACCGGCCCCGAGGCTCGATCCCTTGGCCGAGAGCCTCCAAGCCAGGGCGGAAATGTCGCTCCTCGTTGACGACTTAGGACATGCATGATTGATTATATATACTTCCCACTGGCCCCAAGGCTCGATCCTTTGGCCGAATGCCTACAAGCCTGGACGGAAATGTCGCTCCTCGTTGACCACTTAGGATATGCAGGATTGCATATATATATATATATATATATATATATATATATATATATATATATATATATATATAGTCCAGATCGAGAGGCAGTTTGTTGAGAACGCTACGCCACACCAAGATGGACCACTTGAGTGGGATGTCTGCATGCCATAAAGCGGCCCAGAAAAGAATAACTAGGAAGTGCTCACAAGCCACCTGCCATGCCGATGCTGATGTGAACTCCTCCCTTGGTTGTGGCTCCACAAGAGAGCTCACATAATTGTCATCCACCCGCAGCGCCGCCTCCGCTTGGGTGCCAAAAAGTCGAGATAATATACTATAATGCCACATGTTGCCTAACCAAAATTCTCGGATACGAATGCCCGCCAGAGAGTGCCTCGATACTAGACGGCCACATGAGAGACACTGTTCTTCGACGACCATGGACTCTCCCTATCCCACTCGCAGGTGAATGAAGTGCTCGACCATCTCTCGCTCGGCAAGGAGCCGTCGCCACACAGGCAAGGCTTTGCTGTTGACGGTAGCGGTCGCCGGGTGGCAATGCTTAAAGTACCTCGCCTCCATGTACCGTGCCACAAGAAGCATTTAGTGCACAATTTCCACCAGAGTTTGATGGAGAACTCTCTTGTCACCTTCCCAAGATGATGCAGGCCCAATCCACCTTTTTGAGTAGGACGAGCAATAGTTGGCCAACCCGCCTATGACCTGTGCTGAACTCCGGAGGCACGTCCCCATAAGAAATTGGTGAAGGAAGATTCGATTATGTTGAGTACCTTCTTGGGGGGGTTGCACGCTGATAAAAGGTAAACATGCATGGAGGCGAGGACGTGTTTAAGGAGAATGAGCCTGCCACCCAAAGAAAGTAGATTCAGGTGCCATCCCACAATCCTCTTTTGAATCTTGCTGATGATAGGTTCGAATAGGATTGCTTTGCAATGACCATGGGAGAGGGGACACCCCAGGTAGACAAATGGAGGCGAGTCGACGCTGAACCCAGTGGTGCTCTTCAGCACTGTCCTTGCTTCATGGCGAAGGGATGGCAACACATAGATGCAGCTTTTGTCCCGGTTGACGCTTTGACCCGAGGCGCTCTCGTATCTGTCCAGAAGCTCACCTATTTGCCGCACTACCCGCTGATCTCCATTAGCAAAGATGAGGATATCATCGACAAACGCTAGGTGTGAGATAATGGGGCAACCGCTCGTAACCCAGTAGCACAATGATCTTATATTATTGCTCAACTCCACCAAGTTGCGACTAAGCATCTCTGCAGCTAAAATGAAGAGATAGGAAGAGAGGGAGTCTCCTTATCGAATACCCCGAGACGATTTAAAGGCCTTTATAGCCTCGCCGTTGATGACCGGAGATAGGCAAACGTCGCTAATGGCCCTCCATAGTATATTGATCGCCCTTTCTGAAAATCCCATGCGCCTGAGCACCCAAATTAGATGTTGCCAATCCAGTCAATCATAGGCCTTCTCCATATTGAGCTTGATCGCGACGTTCCCCCCGATTAGATTCGTTAATTCTAGAGATCAACTGTTGTGCCAGCAAGATGTTCTCGGTGATGTTCCTATTCTACACAAATCTGCTTTGTTCCTCCGAAATCAACTTCGGGAGGACCGTGGCCATACGAGACTGTAGAAGCATGAAAATAGCGCAGATGGTAGGGAAGCGCAGAAGACAACAGTTGCTCCACAGAAGCACAGAAGACAACAGTGGTTTAAAGCGCAGGAGACAACAGTTATTTCATATACTTTACCGAAGCACAGGAGACATACACCGATAAGTGCATAAAGGAAAGTTCTTTATTATAATCATGTTTACAAAAGATCTTTTACAGACTATTCAGGATTACATATAAAGACTAAACCCTAAAGCATGAACTACAAAGTATGCAAAGCGCGTAGACCCCAAAGTACGTAGCAGTGTCAGAGCGAATCTTTTCCTCGTCAGAGCGAGCCACTTCCTAGTCAGACGCGGAGGAACTCCAATATGGCTAATGAAGCAGCTATTGGCCCGAACAAAAACGTAGCTCCTGCTCGCAACACTGCTCGCGGATCTTCCAGCATAATAGGGTGCACATCCCCTCCACTCCAATATGGCTAATAAAGCCATTATTGAGCGGGGCAGAGCACAACCTGTTGCTCTTTGGGTTGGCAATCAATCCAAACCCGGTAGCTTGGATCTCGAAGACCTCCAAGATATTGTTCAGGTTCGAACTCTTTATGCCAAACGCTCAAGTGCATCTCGAAACTCAGTAGTGGTTCTTCAATAAAGCCACAACTTCTTTGAACGAAGAGATCTACAACCAACAGTCAACTTGTACAAGGACCATGGCCGTCCAAAGCTAAGTCAGGATCGTGCATGACAGGAAAATAATAAGAAACTGTGAGCAAAGTGTTAACTGAAAGCTCCTCTTTATATAGACTATATGGTCCAACCCACAGGCCACGTGATGGTCAGTCAAGGGACTCCGGAGTAATGGGATGAACCTAGGACTCAGCATGATGAATCTCATTTAATAGATTCGTTTGACTAAGCCTTGTTACTGCTTCTCGAGCCTCCAAACAGTGTTAATTAAAGAGGATGTTGACTAAGACATTCAAGGGCGGTCATTTAATATTCTTAGAAGAAAATGACGTCGACAAGACTCGCTCCTTCGGTTCAACCCAGAAGCGCAACTCCTTCGGTTCAACCCAGAAGCGCAGCCCCTTCGGTTCAGCCCAGAAGCACAGCCCTTTCGGTTCAACCCGGAAGCGCAGCTCCTTCAAATCTAATCCAGAAATGCAGCCCATTCAACAACTCCTTTATTTAACACTTTGTTGCCTCGGTCGTCTCCTTATCGCCCTATAGTGCAGTGACTTCGTTGCCTCGGCATATTCTCCTCATCGCCCTAAAGTGTAGTGACTTCATTGCCTTAGCACAGTCTCTTCGATGCCCTAAAGCGCAGTGACTTTGTTGCCTCGGCACAGTCTCCTCGTCGCCCTAAAGTGCAGTAACTTTGTTGCCTCTGCACAGTCTCTTCGTTGCCCAAAAGCGTAGTGACTTCGTTGCCTCAGCATAGTCTCCTCGTCGCCCTAAAGTGCAGTGACTTCGTTGCCTCAGTACGGTCAACTTGTTGCCCTAAAGCACATTGACTTCGTTGCCTAAGCACAGTCTTCTTGTCGCCTTAAAGCGCAGTGACTTTGTTGCCTCAGCACAGTTAACTCATCGCTCTAAAGCACAGTAACTTCTTTTTTGCCTCGGCACAGTCTCCTCGTTGCCCAAAAGCATAGTGACATTGAAGCCTTACCAGAAGTGCAGCTCGTATAGATGCACAATTCTATGAAGTGGCATTATTCCACGTGGCCACTCTGGCATCCATATCTTTTCAGATATGATCCAATCGATTAGTTTAAACCGCCGCTCCTAAGATAAGAACATAGTTTGGTTCTGTTGGTTGGAGCGATATCAAGTCGGTTTGTTTAAACCGTTGCTCGTAAGATAGGAACGGAGTTTGGTTCTGTTGACAATGGCAATATCCAATCTGTTTATTTAAACTGCTGTCCCTAAGATATGGACAAAATTCGACTCTATGGATAGGAGCAAAACCTACTCGACTTCATTCGATCAAGATTATCGATCCATAAGCACACGCCATGTGTCATTATTCTGTTATTTTGATAACCACTCGAGATCTTGAGAGAAGAGAATCTTAGCATCCGCCACGTGTCAGCTCAGCAGCAGCCCTCACCATGCAGTTACAACAGATTCTTTCATATCTCCACGCGCAGTGCACATGCGCACCTAGAAAAAAAATCCTATGCACATCGTTTATGTGCTGAGCTATAAATAGAAGGAGTTGGCCTTCATTAAAAAGGTTAGCATCTTTCTGATTAGCTACCCAGAGTACCACTCTCGAGCATCAGAAAGTCAAAGCAAGTTCAAGTCGTCGTTAGATCATCAACGGAGTAAAGAAGTCGCTGCAGTGCTCGATCTCCACTGTCATATTTCTTTAGAAATTTTTGTACTTAATCCTCCTGTTTAGGAGTCTTTTTTGTACTTTTTATACGTTTGAATACAAAAATTTTAGTTAACTTTTGTCATAGCAAACAAGATGGCGACTCTGCTGGGGACTTTCTTTTTTTTCTGACGAGAAGGTGGTGATGCAGTCTGACGATAACTTGCTGGATCTACCCAAAAGATATTGGTCATACATTTCGACCAATAAGCTTTTGAACATCTCCTCTCTGAAGAGAAGTCGTGTCCTTCGAAGCGGTTCGTAAAACCGAAGAAGACTCGACGTACCTAGGTGCCCAAGGCCGCTGCGATGAGCGACAAAATGGAGGGAGACGCGCCCCTAACCTTCCTGAATGGCGAAGCCTCAAAGAGGCCTTCAGCCGCAGCTGCTTTACTGCCTCAGCCGACTTCAGTTGTTGAGAAGCGCAGCAGAGAGTGCAACTCCTTGGCCGCGCAACCGACGAAGGCGCAGCGGAAGAGTGGTGCAGCTACCCACCCGCACAGAAAGATGGCTGCACATGGTAGAACTTCTATCTTTGACAGAATTTTATATCCTTCAGGGGAACCTATGTTGGATTTTGAGCTCTACGCACCTTCAAGGGGTAGCGTGAAGAAGTCCAAGGCAGCAAGCGCCTTGTGCAATCAATGTGCTATGCCAACATCCATGTTGGAGTCTAAGTGCCATGCACCTTCCAGGGATGACACGAAGAAATCTAAGGAAGCTCACGCCCTGCACGACCAAAGTGCTACGCTGACCACTCAGTTGGACTCTGAATACTATGCACCTTCCAGGGGTAGTAGAAAGAAGTCCAAGGCAGCACGTGCCCTGCACGATCAACGTGCTATGCCAACAGCTGACCAAAGGTCCATGTTGACAGTCACACGCACAACCGACGAAAGCTGTGCAAAACTGGTTCCTGTGCTTCGATGCCTCGGCCAGTAAAATCTCGTTGTCACTTGAGCGCACATGCGCATGATTAAAGCCAGGGGTACAAACTGTGAGAACAGACTTATACGAACAGCTTTGCTATGAGCCTGAAGTGAGTCCGTCTCACCAGCAACCCACTAATGAGGACCTAAGCGTATCTCACGTGCAGGAACTGAGAAAAGGGAAGCCACCTTCACGTCCGCATTCGTGCGCACATTTTCCTGCATGCACGAAATGAGTATAGAAGTGGAGGCCTCTGATCCGCGTAAAGTGATTTCTCACAAACGCAAGGCGAGAGAGGATTCTGCTGTGTACGACATGGCTAGCCCTAGGCACTCATGCGCCATGATCACCATCAACTGTTGCTGTCACCAAACAGCAGTATCGTCACCGAAGAGACAGTCTATCTTCCAAAGACTGCGACCGATGGCGTCTGTTCATCAGAGACTTGACAAAGGATCGTCGAGTGAAGAAGAAAACGTACTCTTCATTGCTTCATGTAATACGGCATGAGGTTCCCCATCTCTCAAGAAGCTTGCTAAGAACCCTTTCGCCTCTGCCAACAAATCCAAAAGCCGACTTGGAGGCAACAGACCGACGGTGCCCAACACGGGTGTATTCCAATACACCCGTACTCAAGTTAAACTCTTGTCGTATGCCGGGGGTAGCCAACCCCCTACCATCCAAGACAATTCCTTATTCGAACCCGAGAAGAGATTGTATGGAATTGACACAGATGCCTCCGTAGGCGTAAGAAACCAACAGGCTGGGGGTAGCAATTACAATGAGTCAGAGGACGATCATAATCTACTTATCTACCCTCAGGATGACGAGACTCAGGTGTCTGAACCAGAGAGTGAAAGGTCCACCGTCTCTTCTATCTATCGGTACCTGATGTCCGTTTTTATGGCCGAAGGTGACAACACAAAAAACAACAAGAGTTAAGTCATCAAAGACGTATAAAGGCCCTGGAGACAGGCCTGAATACGTTGAATGAGGCTATGCAGGCCTTGACTTTTGTAGTCCTGGTGATCAAGGACAAATTGACATCCAACACTTCTTCTCCAGTCAATCAAGACCCGGGAATGAATGGGGGAATCAATGCACTTCCTCCTACACCAAGTCTCGTCATAAATCAGATAATGCTGCAGTCATCGTCAACGACTGGGCCTACAATGTCAAATAATATGCAACAGTCGCTAAAGGAGTTATACGCCGCTTCGACGCCCAAGAAAAGTAAGAAACACTCCAAAAGATGGGGGTTTGACAACCATATCCTACCGAATGGGATATGTGATATATCCACCCAAGTACAAGCTGCAGATGCTTGTGCCATTCGATGGAAAAGAGTCTCCTCGTCGATACCTGAGGTACTTTGCCTCAGTAACTGGGCATCTGCCAAAGGATGACGCTCTGCTTACGAATATATTCGTAGGGGCGTTGTAGGGGGTAGCCTACGAATGATTTTACAGTCTTCCCGACAACTGTATCTCATCTTTCGACGATTTGAAACATCTCTTCCTTGCTCGATTGTACGAAGGAGGAATGGACATGATGATGTCTACTCTCTAGGACATTGTTCAGAAGGAGAAAGAGCCTGTATGTGCTTATATCGAGCGCTTTCGTCAGGCAGCTCTGAGGTTACCACATGTTGTGCCCGAACCCATGCTCATGGACTCATGCCGCAAAAACATGCTCCCCGCAATCAAGTTGTAGCACAGTGCTCCGTGCATAGAGTGGACACATTTTATCACCGAGGTGGATGTAGCTAAAAGAAAGGCTCGGGACGTACAACTGCTGGGATTGACTTTCCCCTCACTTGAAGATAAAAGAAAGTGTTCATCTAGGAATAAGCCCGTCCCCAAGGACGGTAAAGGGAAGCAAGCCATGACCGTCAACACCTCCAAAGGTGCAGCGTCAGTGAACCAGAAGCCGGCAGAAGCACCAAAGCCAAAGGAAACCTATTCCTTTAATGATGAAGACGTGCTAGAACTCTTCGACATGTTGATGAAGGGTGGAAAGCTTCAACTCCTGCCTCCTAAGCATCCTGACAAAGTAGAAAATATGGACAATCTAAAGTACTGCCACTATAACCAGTACGTCCACCATTCAACACGCAACTGCTACGTGTTGAAGAGGCAGATCCAGCACCTCATTGATGCCAAGGTCATCTCACTCGATTACGAGGAAAAGACTGTCACTGCCAACATGGTCACCCTCCAGTTTGGAAGTTTTCTAAAATAAGAGACTCAAGACGTTGTTATCCCCATCCCAAGAGCGACAATAGAAGTAGTCAACCTTCTACCAGCCCGTGACAATGCTCAAGGCCTCATCCCACTTACGACATCCCGAGGTGAAGTTATGTGGATCCATCTTGATCGTGCCCAGACATGATGCGAACTGCAGCACACTCTGTCAAGGGAAAGAAAGTTAAGTCATGTCGTATGGTTTCTACCTCGACTGATGACACTCTGGTTACTACTCGCTCGGCTCACCAGCGAGAGGACCACCAGGCTTTGGAGAAAGAAGTACCTCCACCTGTTCCTTCTACTGCACCTGATGTAGCAGAAGCAGGTACGTCTCAAGACCCTGCAGCAGATAAGCAGAGACAGAAGGAGGTTCGCTTTGACAAACCTCTAAGGAAAGACTCGGCAGTAAATCCGATCAAGCCCTACAACTTTAACATATTGGCACAGATTGCCAATACTCCAGCTAGGTTATCGCTCTTTGAGCTCCTCCGTCTCTCCAAAGAGACTCGGGATGCCCTCAGCGAGGCTCTGTAGAACACCGATTCCTTCCTCACCCAGGTGCAACCGCCCAAGAAGGACCCTGCTGCGTGCCCACATTGCCGTAGCATGGTCGAGGTGATTCCTAACATTACCTTCACTCAGCAGGACATGTTACTGAAGAACAACCAGCACAATAAGCCCCTGTACTACAGGGGGTATGTTGGTGCTATTAAGGTCGATCGCATCCACATCGACCATGGCTCTTCTCTCAGCATAATCCCTCGAAGTTTACTCTAAACCTTTGGGATTTTGATGCATCGGTTGACCACATTGAACACTACAATCAGCAGTTTCAATGCTGGAAAGAGAGATCCCTTGGGCAAGATCTGCCTGAAATGCCAGGTAGGAGATCTCTAAACAGACATGACTTGTTATGTCATTGATACAGACATAAACTATAACATGCTGTTAGGACAACCATGGATCCATGAATACATGATCGTACCCTCCACCCTTTATTAATGCATAAAGTATGTGGCTAGCGACGGGACTATCAAGATTGAGTTCGTTGACATCAACCCGTTCTGAGGTCTCGAAGCATACTGTACCAACACTGATCTATACAAGTCAATCCCTTGGGATGATGATGCTAATGATGCCGACAATGAGGCATAAATTGTATAAAAAAGCACAACTGTTGTCGAAGTACCTTTGAAGGTTCGATTAAGAGGAAAACCTCCCAAGATACTAGAACCTCTTGTCATCAAACTTCGAGGAAAAGCACCTGCTTACTCATCCCCGACGATGTTAACTGCCAGCCAGGAGCACATTCGAATAAAGCTCCCCCGAAGAGGCACGAAGGCGACCTTAAAGTCTCTGGAATCCCCAGCTCCAGCACCCTTGGTAGTCAAGCTGAAGCAGAGACCACTTCCACCGTCTCCTATGGCAGCCCCGGTTCTCACTGATGAGGAGTTAGGGGACTACATATGCGCCAATACTGAGTCACATTCTCTAGATAATGTAATCCCTCGGGATAAAATTTTGTATTTTATTAATAAAAAGTTGTCTTTGAATTACTCTTGTGCCAATTGGAACACCATGTATTTCTTAGACAATGCTTTGTATATATTGCAAACCCAAGTGGCAACTGCTAATTCAGCAAGCCGAGTTGTCTTTTCCCGAGATGCTTACTTTCTGGTTCCAGCAAGGAAGAAAGATGAGGAACCCATCCTATTCGATCGAGAACATCCTCAGAGACTTACTCCCGCAAAATCGGAGGCCGATAACGACAAGATACAGCTCTACCGTTACAATGCTCAAGTCAAACACCTTATCCAGAAGATGGGTTACGACCTAAACAACGACAAAGGATTGAACTATGGCAAAGGTCGACGCCTTCCCTTACGGCTTCGTGCTCCAAAGGGAAAATTCCAAAATTACTACCAGCGTACTCACCGAGGGTTGGGTTATGTTACACCCGTAACAACTTTGGAGAGCTCTGAGACGGAGGTCATGATACATTCTCACTCCTCTAATTCCTCAACCTGGGACTCTGACACCTATAACTACCACTTTTCTAAAATGAGGGTAATTTTAAACTTTTGTAAAATTGATCATATTATTTATTAAATAATATATTTAAATCATGTTAAAGATTAATTGGTGAATTTTTTGATTATTTTAATATTATTTAAATTGATGTATTGTGATTGTGTCCCTTGTTAGTGAAACCTTAGAACTACTTAGCCTAGAGACTAACCATGACCATGGAGACCTAACTAATGTAATTAGATTAGTTCACTACCACTTTTTAGACTAAGGGTATTTTGGTAATTTGTGAATTATTATTATTTTTGAATTTTATTTAATTAATAATGTGCTAAGTATTATTTTAGGTCTAACCCTAAAATTATCCTAATCTAGATGTTGATCATGAACCTGGAGGCTTAGTTAGTAGATTTGAACTAATTAACTAAGTTCTAAAGTATCTGAATATTATGTTAGGAGCAAAATATTTTGTAGAAACCCTAATTTGATTGGGCCTTTACTAAAGGTGCTTGATTTCAACTAAAGGAAGGCCTTTAATCTAAATTAGACCTAACCATAACCCTAGAAACATATATGGCCGGCTAAGGAGGGATCCCCCCATATAAGTTCACATTAGTCCCCTCTTGCCTCTTTCATTACAAACCCTAACCCTAATTTGTGTTCTTCCCCAAAATTGCCCCCTTTTATCAAATCACCTCCAAATTGGACCAAATCAATTGCAATACACCTCGCTACTGTAGAGGAGGTCTCTATAGGCTAGCTATCAAGGATTGGAAGCAATTTGACCATAGGAATCAGTGTGGGTTTGTTTCAAGTGCAATTTTATTGAGATTCAAACTCTCAATAGGTAATGACCTCTAAACCTATTTGTTTCCTGATTTCTCACCATAGATGCATTCATTTAGGGTCCCCCTAGCCCTAGGTTTGTTTTGGGTTCAATTCATGTCCATTTGAGGCCCATATCATGGACGTATTGCTCCATATCGGAGAGATACCTCAAGTGTTCGACGAAATGTCCTTTAGGACTTTTTCTTCTCTATTTTTTGTGCAAATTATATTTTTGGAAAGCAATTTATGTATGGATTAATTTTGTAATTGACTGAGTTGATTTTGGTAGTGTTTGCTGTGTATAATTGGACACGGGGACACTCATACACACACTGTGCACTGTCCTGCTACCCGCGTGTCCAAACACGCTGAACACGACACGATTTGATGTGCCACCGGTTGGTAAAGGTGGGGGCATCGGCTGAAAAGCCACACACGAATTTTGGGTTAATTTTGATGGGTATTCGAAAACTTATTCGACTCACAAGTGTCCGGCGAGCTCGCACACATAGTTTTGACACTGGGTTTAATTGCTATTTGTTCGACACCTTATCACCCTCTTGGACACGTTTGTGGACATGTTTGACACTTGGACACTTGCTGGACACGTAGTAGACATGATGACACTCTTCACAACACTCTTGCTTTGCCACTTTGTGCACACACATGCTCGACACACGCTCAAACACACATTCTGACACCCACTTTGATACTGTCTGATGCCATGATTTATACACTATTTGACACTAGTTTGGACACACACACCCCCTAACATGTGACACATGACACACATTTTCCTGTACACAATATTAGACACACTCTAATGCATACATGACATTGACACCTCTCGAACACTTTTTACATCACATTGTGATGCTATGATACTTTGTACTGGTTAGACACATCTGCACACTTGTCTCACTAACACTTGTAACTGTAAACATGCACACCATTGTACTCTATGACACATACTTGTATTCCTTTTCATTTGGCATTCGACACACATACATTCTATCTTGGACACACCTCTGGACACTTGTGTGGACACATTGAACTTTGGTACATGTTGACACTACCTTACGACACATTGCTATGGCACATGTGTCCCACACATGCTCGACACACACACGCACACACCCATAGCACTGTCACTTTTCTGATACTCTCTGCATACTGTCTGATACTGTCATACTTGATACATATTGGCATGACACACTTCACTCTATGATACTTCACACATTGCTTCATGTTTGACACATTCACTGTTTTGCCACATAAGTAGGTTTGCCCTGCTGCACTTCACCTATTTGCAAACACAGTAACACACTCTAGTTCACTGCCTTATACTTGTGACACCATGTCTGATATATGTGCTCAGACCACCATTTCACCCTGTAGACATATTCACTCATTCACTCACAGACATAGACCCCCATTCTACTGTCTAGTTCTGTACAGCCGTGGACATAGCCCCATTTTCTTTTTTCTATAGCAGCAGATCAGAAACCCCCCTTGTCTGTACAGACCCTTGTTCAGAACCTTTGCCTTTTTTGCGCCTTTTATATTCACTTAGCTACCAGGTTTGAGTTAGTTATCTGAGATTATGTGTATTTATATATGTCTGATGTTGTGAGTTTCTGAGTTGGGGTTTGATATACATTTGGTTTTATAGTTTTCCTGAGTTTAGGATATGTTATACTTAATATATGAAGTTTAAGATATATATATGTACATTTTAATATCTGTTATAGATGATACATATGTAGGTTGTGTTGTACTCAGTTTTCTGAGATGGATATATGGGACATTGGTTGGGGTAACTCAGTTTTCCTGAGTTTGAGGCACAAGTATATATGAGGATGTCTGGGATGAGAGGTTAAGGAGGTTTGTAGTTCAGTTTAGTTGTGTGCAGGTCCTGTATGGGAGTTTGAGTTATAGATGAGTTATTAGCTATGCTTGAGCTCTGTAACGCCCCAGTTCCAAAATACTTAGGACTAAGTACGTAGACATGCCAGCTGTATATACATACGAAGTATGCTCCAATATATAGAATCCTCGTATGTGTACATAAGTTGTAAATACAGTAAAACCAAGGCAAACTAATCTCATCCATAAAATGAAAGAATAAAAGATATCATATAAGCAACTATAAAAAGTCTTTGTACAATATGTTGGGCGGAGACAAATCCACTAGCAACAAGTAAGGAAAGAAATACCTGGAAAATGAAATGATTTGTCGAGAGTAGCAAGAAAAGATCCCAGACACGTCATCTTCGAAGGGAATGAGAAGATCACAACCTCGGCTAGAATACCTGCAGAAGACAAGAACACACACCTGGAGAGATAACCAGGTCCTTAGAGGGACGTAACAAGATACAAAAAAATATGCTACAATAACTGAAATATAATATACAACTGGGCTTCTTAACCATTCTATGTGAAATCATGCACTTTGAGGACAATGTTCCACACAGGGGCTTTTCAAAACTAGAGGCACAACGCGTTAGCGTTTCACCCGAGGCACTAGTGACATTTAGAGAAAAGTAAATAAGTGCACGACACACTAGCTCTCGGGTGAGTCACTAACGGCAGCTAGAGGAAAGTAAATGCACGGCCCATTAGCACTCGACTGAGTCACTAAGGGCATCTAGAGGAAAGTAAACGAGTGAAAGCCCCTACGCCTAATAGCTATCTTCTTCCATCCCACACTACACGTGTTGTATCTACATCACGATATTCCTAATAACTGCTGAGTCTTCTAGACATCCGTAACTATTAGCAGTTATTGCCTATCGTACGACATGTGCGCACCGATGGCCAGTCGATACGTACGTCCGAGATCTATATGAGACTAGTGACTCGTGATACACAAGTGTCAGGGCCAATGAAGCATAGAGAAGCTTCATACTCATGAGGTCATCTCTTAACTCTAAGTCGTTATGAATGAAGTAAAGAAAAGAAACGGAAAGAACGACTAATATATTCGCTTGCACCCAAGTGTGACTTAGACGCACAGTTTAAACAAATGAATAGAAAATAAATAAGTAAACATACTGAAATAAATATGCATAAATAGAAATCATAGCAAGGTATACTTGCCTGCGGTGCGAGGAGGGCAATCCAATAGTCACAAGTGTCAGCACAAAAACTCACAAACCACAGACAGCTCCGGATGCAGAAATAAATATAAAAATGTTCCTGGTGTAAAAGATATATCTAGGAAATGCCTGTCCGAAAGTCTAATTTCGGAACAGGGGCAAAATCATAATTTTGGATTAAAATGATGTCCGTCATTGGACCCACTTTACACACTTTACACCAAAAAGCGAGCCAGTACCCACGGTCTCTAAAGTCGTCAAACTACATGTCTATAAGTCCGGTTTGAGGAGACGAACCCAATCATATGTCCAAAGTTGGATTCCGGCGGACCGTGCCCAAATTCACCCGTTGGAGCAGGTCGCGGGCCCGCCAAATAGGCGTTCCAGTCGACCTTCTCAGAATCGGATCAAACTTGGCTCACAGGACCAAAAAAATATTTTGAGTCTAATGGCGCAAGTTTCGTCGCGATTTGACGAGTGTGCACAAAGTAATTGAGAAATTTAGAAAATGGTCGATACGGCGTTCTTCAACGGATACAGGTCAAATTCGTCACGCACACGCGACCAATTTGAATTCCGTCAAAGCCTACACGTCTACAAAGTCGATACGTACCTTTTGATGCCTTCAGTTTACGACAGAGTCATCCAGTTTGTCGGGAAGGACCTTATTTCATAAATTTTTAGTGCTTTAAAAACTATTTTTTTCGTCTTATTGGAACTGATTTAAAACAAAAAATAACAAACAAAAATAAAAACTAAAAATAGGGTTTTGATCTCGTTTAGGTTGTCTAAAAGTAAGTTCAAATAGATTTTCTAATTCTTCGATGTACGATTCAAAAATCGATTTCCAAAACCACTCATTGGGACAGTTTCTGTACCTAGAACTCGATTTTCTTCGCATACTGTAATGCCCGTATTTTGGAATACGTATTTTAATGAGGCTTATATGTATTTCGGACCTGTATTTTTTTCTCAGATTCTGGCCTGTAATTGTGTTTTGGCTTAACTTGCGGATTTTAGTTTTATCGTAAAATGGGTTTTTGGACCTGGCGTGGTTTTATTTTGTAGAGAAGAAATTGGTTTAGTTTGTTTTAGTATACATTGGTCCACACTTAGCTAACCTCCACCCTCAACACAACATACCCTCCCTCATTAAAACCCCATCTAACTTTCTCTCTCCTTATAACTTCCATTAATTTTCTTCATCTTCTTCTTCCTTTCTCCACACAACACCCAACCTCCATAGGCAAGTGCACATTGCCACCATATAAGAACCCTATTTTATTTGTCCATTAGTTAGATTAGGCCATGGTGAACAACATTAGAACTTGGCATTTTGTGATTTGGAGCTTTCATTTTTCTAGATCTAAGTTTTAACCATTTTCGGATTTTCTTGGTTTTGATCTATTAAACTTAGATTTTTCCTTGTTTTGAGGCTTCCATGTGGAAGAGAATTCAATTTTACACAAGTTAGAACTTTAAAAATCCAAATTTGGTTTTGTTTTGGCTAAGTTATGAAGATTGGAATGTTGGTGTTCTTGGGGTCTTCCTCTCGGCTTGGTAGAGAAGATGATCCTCGGCCAGCGCTCTTTAGCGCATGGCCGATGCGCTAACCCCTTGGCCAACGCTTTGCGCTGGGCTGACCCGCGCTGGCGCTCTTTAGCTCCAGCGCCTTCCTTCTATTGGCGTACTTGACCGCTGCGCAGTTCGCTCCCAGCGCAACCCGTCCCTAGCGCAGCTCACTCCCAGCGCGGCTTGGCTCCAGCACAATCAAACCCTAGCGCAGCTCGCTCCTAGCGCAAGTCGACCCTAGCACAGTTTATTCTCCTGCGCAGTTCATTCCCCTGCGCAGTCCATTCCCCTAACGCAATCTGATTCCCAGCGCAACCTATTTGCCCATGATGGTTTGGTTTTATTTCCTTGGACTTGGCTACTCTTTTGTGAATTGGAGTTTTGAGATCTTGTTCCACACAACACGACTGTCTCGACCCAACACGAACTGGCACGGTTTTCGGTGTTTTGCTTATGACTAGTACGGTTTCGTAAATTTTATGATTTATGATCCTAGTGCTTCCTGATCTTCTTGATAGTGACCCGATGGGGTGCGCTCTTAACTTATAACCTGTGATCCATGATTAATCTTTGCAACTGGATAACTTGATAGTGGCCCATAGCGGCGCACTCCTGACTTGTAACTTATAACTTGTAACCTGTAACTTGTAACTTGTAACTTTACTTGAATTGACTTGATGCTGTTGCGATGGCTAATTTGACTCGTATAACCAACTTTGACTCCGTGGGTGTTCATTCTTGCTGCTTTGTGCAATCTACTTGTCTTGTCTTGTCTTATCTTGCAACATGTCTAGGACGTGACTCCCTGGTTACCACGGTCAGGGATTTACACTGAATATGGATTAGGCTAATGACTAGATCAAACTATAGTTCATGGAGAATTTCCAGTCACAGGCGATTTCGTTATCTGGGCACTTTAATGGACTTGTAGCCTGCCGACGAGTAAGGCACATTTCCAGCACACTGTAATGTGTTGCACCCTCTAAGTCACCTAAGGGTATATCGTCTCCTGGGCGATGTACCCAACCATACTCTCAACCCGCGGAAGGATAACTGGATAGTCTGTAGGGCTTGGGACTGGAATTTCTCATTTGCATCTTGTTAGTAATTAGGTTTGTGATAACCCTAGTTAGTTAAGTAGTAAGCCGTAGTATTTGCTTGGCCGCTTGTAAATGGATGGTGTCCAGCCTTGTCTAAGTCTCGTCTAGTCCCAGCACCTGGTACACCTGAGCATGATTGTTTTACTTATCTTTAACAATAAATGGGTAGAGACAAAGTGCTATTCAGGCGAAGGGTTACAATTCCGGTCCTTGTTTGGTTTAAGGGTTGTAACTTGGCTCCCGAAATGGTTCCACGTCCCTAGTCGTTATTATCTTTTTGTACTCTTTGTTACTTGTACTTTTCTTCTATTCCTTATGTTCTGATATTCTGGCTTTTGTTCTTATTTCGTGGCCTCCCTTGTGGCACTTGCTCTTTCTGGGGTTTGACCCAGCTGGTTTTGTATGGCCAGATTTCGGAGCAGCACCCGAAGATCTACCGAACTTCCAGTCCAATGGTGGCGACTAGAAGAAACCCGGGCTACGAGTGGGTTTTCCATTTTGTTTCACTCACTACATTGTAAAATTATTTTTTTGAGGCGTTTAGCCCACGAGCACCTGTTAGCTCGATGCATATTTACTTACTGTCTGCCTACGGGCTGTAAACATGATTAACAAATCCTAGGGTTGATCATGTATGACTTAACTCTTGCTAGTCCTCGCATTTTGTATGACTAGCTTCATGATCAGCTGAATATGTAATATTTGGGACGCCTTTTATTGTATATTTGGTGGTCTAACATCTTGTAACTATATTACTTGCTTGAGATTGAGACAATAGGCTTGACCTTAAGAGACCGTTGGCTTGTAGTAAATCCTCATATCTAGACAGCCATGACCGTATAGCGAGGTGGATTCTATTTCAATATACGTAGCTGGCTATGTACGCCCCCGCTCTCCAGTATTCTGGTTCTGGGGCGTCACATGGTTTAAGTGGTGGCCCATGCAGGTCTTGGCATTCAAGAATGTAAGGGTTTACCAAATAGATGTCTCAATCAGTATTCGCCCTTGATCTCTGCTCGTATCTTCAAATCCCTGAGAATCTTGACCTGATCACATGCTTGTATCGTTGATCTGTCCTGGTCCTTCCTTATTGTTTCCTATGTCGTCTTCTTCAGCGGTATTGTTCCTGGACCTGCTGATCAGCAAGGCGGAGCAACTCCCGTGGACTAGCCGCAACCTGGAGATCAAGCCCAGCATTCCGGAGTGGCCTCCAGAGTCGTGCCTACCGGAGGGGAACCACCAATTCAGCCCGTCCAGCCTGCAGAGCCTGATGATGGCACTTTGGTGGGTCTCATCAGGTCCCTATTAGCTTCCCAGGATCGTCGCGGAGATGCCTTGCCCCAGGCGATGGCAGATGCTTTGAACAGAGGCGGTCATCCGGGGAACAGTGCGGCCAACAACTTCAAGCGCCTGAATCCTCCATTCTTCGACGGCAGCGAAGATGCGATTGCCGCGGACGCTTGGCTTCAGGATACCGAGGTGGTTCTGGAAGCAGCTAGGACACCTGAGAATGAGAAGGTGGCGGTGGTATGCCTACAGTTGCTAGACTTAGCTCGCAGATGGTGGGCGGCGCAGGCCGTGGGATTAGCGGCACCGGTTACTTGGGCGGTATTTAGAGAAAGATTCCAGACGAAGTATTTCGATGCTGTGGCTCGGTACGACCTGCAGACGAGATTTACCAACTTGAAGCAAGGAGGCAGGACGGTCGACGGTTATGCATCTGAGTTTTCTAGACTCAGTAGGTTTGCCCCCACCTTGGTGGCAACCGAGTTTGATAAGGCCCAGCGATTCCAGCAGGGGCTACATTTGGAGATCTAGTTGGCAGTTGAGCAGTTCGAGCACCAAACATTCGATGCAGTATTAAGGGCAGCTAGGAGCACGAGTACACCTCCCAGAGGATCGTGGTTAGGACCGGAGATAGGAAGCGGCCCCACAATCAGATGCACTAATTATCAGCTCCAGCCTCGACAGCAAGGGGTTTGACCATTGGAACTCCGAGGCCGGCGACCTCAGTAACGTCGGTTCAGCATTCAACCCCGACATACCCGCAGCAGCAGAAGCAGAAGCAGACTTCCGCGATGGGATGTTCTCATTGCGGGAAGCCAGGGCACGTGGTGGCAGATTATCGCAGGGCGCAGGGATTATGCCTGGCTTATGGAGCAGCAGATCATAAGATAGGAGCCTGCCCAAATAGGGGTAGTTCGTCCTCTTCCAACCTAACCAGTCCGTCGGTTAGGGGACCAGCACCTATGCAGCAGCAGCAGTACCCGAGGCCATTGTTGCCTCAGGCCCAGGCGTTTCAGCAGTAGAAACAGCAGCAGTACACCCAGACTCAAGTGTAGAGTAGGCAGAGAGGTTTCCAGCAGAGGGGACCCGCAGCCAGAGGACAAGGTCAGGCAATAATGATGACTATGGAAGAAGAGGTTACACCAGGTGAGGTAGTGGCAGGTACTATTCTCGTCAACTCCTCTCCAGCATCGGTATTATTTGATTCTGGTGCATCGCATTCATTTATGTCTGGACGATTCGTAACACGGATAGGATTGGAGCCCGAGTCATTATCAGTGAGGCTCAATATACTTACTGGTAATAGTCTGGTGGGAGTAGATCGAGTGTTTTTCTCGTGTCGAATCGTAGTTAGCGGTAGAGAGTTCTCCGCTAGATTTATAGAGTTTCCTATGACAGACTATGATGTAGTCTTAGGCATGGATTGGTTGAGGAACCAGTATGCTAGGATAGACTTCCATGTTGGTAGGGTTGTCTTTAGTATTCTAGGCGAGCCAGAGTTTTTATTTTCCAGAGGCACAGTGAAGCCATCTTCCCCAGTATTGCGGATGGCAGTAGCAGCTGTACCGTTACCCCGGATAGTTGAAGAGTTTCCAGATGTCTTCTCGGAGGAACTTCCAGGAATACCGCCAGAGAGAAAGATCGAGTTCACTATAAACTTGATCCCCGGGACAGTACCAGTATCAGAGCGAGTCTACAGGATAGCGTCTTCAGAATTAGAGATCTTGTACAAGATGATTGAAGAAATCAGGACCAAGGGATTAATCCGTACAAGTAGATCGCCTTGTGGAGCCCCGATGCTTCTTGTGATGAAGAAGGATGGTATGTCTAGATTATGTGTAGACTATCGTACCTTGAACTCAGTGACAATCAAGAACATATACCCTCTTCCGAGGATAGATGACTTGTTTGATCAACTCAAAGGGGCTTCAGTGTTCTTGAAGATAGACTTGCGGTCAGGATACCACCAGATCAGAGTCAGAGAGCAGGACATCCCGAAGACAGCTTTCCGATCTAGGTATAGGCATTGGGAGTTTCTTGTTATGCCATTCGGAGCAACCAATGCGCCAGCCGTATTCATGGACCTCATGAATCGCATTTTCATGCCTTACTTGGATCAGTTCATGATCGTGTTCCTAGATGACATCCTGGTCTACAGCAAGAGCGAAGCAGAGCATGAGCATCATCTCAGAATCGTCCTTTAAACGCTTAGGGAGCATCAGTTGTATGCCAAGTTTAGTACATACGAGTTCTGGCTCGATCGTATTTCGTACTTGGGTCACATCATTACCGGAGGAGGAGTGGAAGTGGATCCCAAGAAGATTGTGGCTATCGAGTCATAGCCAGTACCTAGTTCAGTGGCAGAGGTTCGTAGCTTCCTTGGATTGGCCGGCTACTACCGGCGATTCGTTTCCGATTTTGCAAGAATTTCGGCACCGATGACCCAGTTGACCCGCAAGGATGTGCCGTTCGTATGGACAACAGAGTGTCAGGAATCATTTAAGAGGTTGAAGCGAGGTTTGATAACGGCTCCCATTCTCACGCTTCCAGATGGGACCGGAGGATTCACAGTTTATTGCGACGCTTCAGGCAGAGGATTGGGATGTGTTCTGATACAGTGTGGGAAGGTAATAGCTTATGTGTCACGACAACTTTGTGATCATAAGAGAAATTACCTGACCCATGACTTGGAACTGGCGGCGGTAGTGTTTGCGCTTAAGCTTTAGCGACACTACTTGTACGGAGATAGGGTAGAGATCTTCACCGACCACAAGATCCTGAAGTATGTTTTCACCCAGAAGGACCTTAACATACGGAAGAGAAGATGGCTCGAGCTGCTGGTGGACTACGATATGGAATTGCAGTATCACCCAAGGAAGGCCAACGTTGTAGCAGATGCATTGAGCCGTAGAGATGCATTGAGCCGGAGAGCCGGAGTTTATTTCCTAACGGCGCAACCAGAGTTATTGGCAGATCTTCAGAAGATGGGAATTGAAGTGGTTCTTCCTATCAACATGTCGTTGATGGCCAGTCTACAGGTTCAGTCCAGCATAGTTGAGAGGATCCGGATGGCGCAGTCTATGGATTCCAAGATTCAGCGACTCAGAGCAGATTGTGAGACAGGAAGAAGGCCAGAGTTGTGCATTCATGAAGATGGTACACTTCGGCACGACACTCGTCTTTGTGTACCCAGTGGAGATATCGGACATGAGGTCATGGCAGAAGCTCACAGTTCACAGTATTCTATTTATCCCGGTGGTACGAAGATGTACCGTGATATTCGTCAGCATTTTTGGTGGAATGGCATGAAGAGAGAGATAGCCTGGTTGGTCTCTCGGTGTTTGGTTTGCCAGCAGGTTAAGGCTGAACATCAGAGGCCCGCTGGACTTCTTCAGCCCTTGCCGATTCCAGAATGGAAGTGGAAGCATGTGACCATGGATTTTGTGACTGGATTGCCTAGATCTCCAGCTGGTCGAGATGCTATTTGGGTTATAGTTGACAGGCTCACGAAGGTGGCTCACTTTCTTCCGTTCAGAGTTGGGCAGTCTACGGCTCAGCTAGCAGAAATGTACCTCAAGCAGATTGTCAGGCTTCATGGTGTGCCCGTCAGTATCACCTTGGACAGGGATTCAAGATTCACATCACACTTTTGGCATAGCCTGCAGGAGAGTTTGGAAACTCACCTTCAGTTTAGCTCAGCTTATCACCCGCAGACAGATGGTCAGTCATAGCGTACAATCCAGACTCTTGAAGATATGTTGAGATCTTGTACCCTTGACTTCGGTGGTTCGTGGGAGGATCACCTGTACCTAGTGGAATTCTCGTACAACAATAGTTTCCAGGCCAGTATTCAGATGGCTCCGTTCGAGGCACTGTATGGTAGGAAGTGCAGATCCCCGTTAGCCTGGGATGATGTTGGAGAGAGGCAGATGCTTGGTCCAGAGATGATTGCCCAGGCTGTCGAGGTGGTCAGGAAAGTCAGATATCGCCTTCGAGTGGCCCAAGATCGCCAGTGCCATCAGGCCGATGCTCATCGACGTCCCTTAGAGTTTGCTATCGGCGACCATATATTCCTTAGGATCTCGCCTAATCGTGGCGTCATTCGCTTTGGCATACGGGGAAAGCTTAGTCCTCGGTATATAGGTCTGTTCGATATCCTGGAGCGAGTAGGAGATGTATCCTATCGTCTCGCTCTTCCGCCGTCGCTAAGTGAGGTGCATGATGTATTCCATGTGTCCCAATTACGACGGTACATCCCAGACCATTCGGAATTGGTTGTTGGTACCAACCTTTCGTATGAGGAGAGGCCCGTGTCTATATTGGACCAGAGAGAAAAGATACTCAAGAACAATACTATTAGTTTAGTCCGTGTTGCTTGGGGTCATCACACTCTAGGTGAGTCAACGTGGGAGCGTGAGGACGACATCCGATCGCGATATCCCGACTTGTTTGACTCGTAAGGTATAATGTCTTCCTTATGCCTTATGTTTTCTATCCCTTGCTTGCATGTATGATTGTTTGCTTAGTGTAGATTATTTGTGGATAGCATAGCTGGCTCCTACATCTCTAAGCATCTTGATTTAAATTTCGAGGACAGAATTCTTTTAAGGTGGGTACAGTTGTAATGCCCGTATTTCGGAATACGTATTTTAATGAGGCTTATATGTATTTCGGACCTGTATTTTATTTTCTCAGATTCTGGCCTGTAATTGTGTTTTGGCTTAACTTACGGATTTTGGTTTTCTCATAAAATGGATTTTTGGACCTGGCGTGGTTTTATTTTGTGGAGAAGGAATTGGTTTGGTTTGGTTTGGTTTAGTATGCATTGGTCCACACTTAGCTAACCTCCACCCT
Source organism: Iris pallida (assembly GCA_029216955.1). NCBI lineage: Eukaryota > Viridiplantae > Streptophyta > Magnoliopsida > Asparagales > Iridaceae > Iris > Iris pallida. The sequence goes on along the minus strand of JANAVB010009596.1, from coordinate 20,758,589 downwards.
CAACACAACATACCTCCCTCATTAAAACCCCACCTAACTTTCTCTCTCCTCATAACTTCCATTAATTTTCTTCATCTTCTTCTTCCTTCCTCCACACAACACCCAACCTCCATAGGCAAGTGCACCTTGCCACCACATAAGAACCCTATTTTATTTGTCCATTAGTTAGATTAGGCCATGGTGAACAACATTAGAACTTGGCATTTTGTGATTTGGAGCTTCCATTTTTCTAGATCTAAGTTTTAACCATTTTCGGATTTTCCTGGTTTTGATCTGTTAAACTTAGATTTTTCCTTGTTTTGAGGCTTCCATGTGGAAGAGAATTCAATTTTACACAAGTTAGAACTTTGAAAATCCAAATTTGGTTTTGTTTTGGCTAAGTTATGAAGATTGGAATGTTGGTGTTCTTGGGGTCTTCCTCTCGGCTTGGCGGAGAAGATGATCCTCGGCCAGCGCTCTTTAGCGCATGGCCGAACTGCGCTAACTCCTCGGCCAGCACTTTGTGCTGGGCTGACCCACGCTGGTGCTCTTTAGCTCCAGCACCTTCCTTTTTTTGGCGCATTTGACCGCTGCGCAGTTTGCTCCCAGCGCAACCCGTCCCTAGCACAGCTCACTCCCAGCGCGGCTTGGCTCCAGCGCAACCCAACCCTAGCGCAGCTCATATCCTGCGCAGCTCGCTCCCAGCGCAAGCCGACCCTAGCGCAGTTCATTCCCCTGTGCAGTTCATTCCCCTGCGCAGTCCATTCCCCTAACGCAATCTGATTTCCAGTGCAACTTATTTGCCCATGATGGTTTGGTTTTATTTCCTTGGACTTGGCTACTCTTTTATGAATTGGAGTTTTGAGATCTTGTTCCACACAACACGACTGTCTCGACCCAACACGAACTGGCACGGTTTTCGATGTTTTGCTAATGACTAGTATGGTTTCGTGAATTTTGTGATTTATGATCCTAGTGCTTCCTGATCTTCTTGATAGTGACCCGTTGGGGTGCGCTCTTAACTTGTGACCTGTGATCCATGATTAATCTTTGTAACTGGATAACTTGATAGTGGCTCGTGGCGGCGCACTCCTGACTTGTAACTTGTAACTTGTAACCTGTAACTTGTAACTTGTAACTTGACTTGACTTGACTTGATGCTGTTGCGATGGCTAACTTGACTCGTATAACTAACTCTGACTCCGTGGGTGTTCATTCTTGCTGCTTTATGCAATCCACTTGTCTTGTCTTGCATCATGTCTAGGACGTGACTCCCTGGTTACCACGGTCAGGGATTCATACTGAATATGGATTAGGCTAATGACTAGATCAAACTATAGTTCATGGAGAATTTTCAGTCACAGGCGATCTCGTTGTCTGGGCGCTTTAATGGACTTGTAGCCTGCCGACGAGTAGGGCACATTTTCAGTACACTGTCATGTGTTGCACCCTCTAAGTCACCTAAGGGTATATCGTCTCCTGGACGATGTACCCAACCATACTTTCAACCTGCGGAAGGATAACTGGATAGTCTGCAGGGCTTGGGACTGGGAATTTCTCATTTGCATCTTGTTAGTAATTAGGTTTGTGATAACCCTAGTTAGTTAAGTAGTAAGCCGTAGTATTTGCTTGGCCGCTTGTGAATGGATGGTGTCCAGCCGTGTCTAAGTCTCGTCTAGTCCCAGCACCTAGTACACCTGAGCATGATTGTTTTACTTATCTTTAACAATAAATGGGTAGAGACAAAGTGCTATTCAGGCGAAGGGTTACAACCCCGGTCCTTGTTTGGTTTAAGGGCTGTAACCTGGCTCCCGGAATGGTTCCACGTCCCTAGTCATTATTTTCTTTTTGTACTCTTTATTACTTGTACTTTTCTTCTATTCCTTATGTTCTGATATGCTGGCTTCTGTTCTTATTTTGTGGCCTCCCTTGTGGCACTTGCTCTTTCTGGGGTTTGACCCAGCTGGTTTTGTGTGGCCAGATTTTGGAGCAGCACCCGAGGATCTACCGAACTTCCAGCCCAATGGTGGCGACTAGAAGGAACCCGGGCTACGAGTGGGTTTTCCATTTTGTTTCACTCACTACATTATAAAATTATTCTTTTGAGGCGTTTAGCCGACGAGCACCTGTTAGCTCGATGCATATTTACTTACTGTCTGCCTACGGGCTGTAAACATGATTAACAAATCCTAGGGTTGATCATGTATGACTTAACTCTTGCTAGTCCTCGCATTTTGTATGACTAGCTTCATGATCAGCTGAATATGTAATATTTGGGACGCCTTTTATTGTATATTTGGTAGTCTAACATCTTGTAACTATATTACTTGCTTGAGATTGAGACAATAGGCTTGACCTTAAGAGACCGTTGGCTTGTAGTAAACCCTCATATCTAGACAGCCGTGACCGTATAGCGAGGTGGAATCCATTTCAATATACGTAGCTGGCTATGTACGCCCCCGCTCTCCAGTATTTTGGTTCTGGGGCGTCACACATACACCGCGAACTGACAAAATCCACTTGATGGGTCTTGTAGATGGTTAGGTTGTCTGTACGGAGGATTTTTTGGTTCAAAAAATCGTCGAACGACGAGGAAGAAACGAGATGGAGAAGTTGGTTACCTGCGACCTTGATGCTGTTATTGTTGTTGTTGTAGTTGTTCGTTGTCGTTGCGGCGAAGGCACCCACTACTGTGCTCGGCCGGCCGGCCAGTGACGGCGCACGGTGGCGGGTCCAGCTGGTGGCGGTGCACAAGGTCGGGGCGGACGCGCTATAGTTAGGATTTTTTTTTCCATAACACACATATATTTTTTTTTTTCCATAACACACATATATATAACACAAGCATATATGTGTATCAGAGAGGGGGTCAGCCAACCATCGGAACAGTAACCGCATGGTATTTGTTTTTTAAAACTATAAAATATTTTTATGTAACATTATATTATAAAATTTTTTTAAGTAACATTATATTATAAAATATTTTTAAGTAACATTATATTATAAAATATTTTTAAGCATATATATATATATATATATATATATATATATATATATATATATATATATATATATATATATATATTCATTTAATATATATATAAATAACATTATATTATAAAATAACACATATATGTGTATATATACATGCTAAAATATTTATATACCATTATTTAATCTAGTTAATTAAAATAAGAGTCACATGCATTAACCTAATTTATAAAAATAATATAGTAGGAATATAAATTTTTGGAAGGTTTACCATACACAAATTTATTAAAGAAAATCCTATATAAAAATACACACATATATTCTTATAGATATATTTATTTACTAAATATAGTAAAGGTAATTTAATTAATTTTTTTACCAATTAAATTATAATAAAACAAAATTCTAAGGATATAAAAATATAATGTCTCTAAAAATATTATCCAATAAATTCTAATTTTTTTTAGAAATATACATTCCAATATACATATATCATATATTTGTATCTTAGTATTTATATTTAAAACTCTATTCATCTATTTATGTAAAAACCATATATATATAATGTTTTTACTACAAAACCTTTAAAAATCTAGTTAAAATCTTAAAAGATGAACAATATCTCTAGAAAATGTTTTCTAGATAAATTTTTTCCTAATAACGTAACACATATATATATATATATATATATATATATATATATATATATATATATATATTTAATGATCATATAAAATCTATATAGCCTATTATTTCATAACCTATATGTAATAAACTTAAGAATATTAAAAATGAATTATCTTTTTATTGAAATCTATATATATTTCACATATCTCTATTTACATAATACAATCTAAAGAATATAAAATAATTATGTATTCAATATATAAATTCTACATGTAGATATAATGGTTTATCTAGTTAATTATTACCGGAAAACATTTTGTACAAAAAAAAATTCTAGGGGTTAAATCAGATATAAAAATAAAATATAAAAATCCTCTTAAAATATAATTGAGAAATAAAAATGAAAATATAGCAAAATTTAGGGGGTTTACATCCTACCCAACTTACAAAAATTTCGTCCTCGAAATTAAGCAATAACAAGGGTAGGTAGGTTCAAGAATGTAGAATGATTTCTCTATAAGAAAACGCAATCAAATCATTGGAGATGGAAACGGCATACAACGAAATAGGTAATTAAAAAAAATTGCGATTTAGGTAACTAGAAAGATAAAATTTTGGATATGGTTTGGGTCATGAATGAGAGAGGATGGTCAACTCACGAAATTAAAAGAATAAGGGTTAAGTAAATCAAGACGAAAATAAGTAAAGACTCGAGAGACGTGGTTCTTTGAGAGAAACTTAGTCTTCTAGATTGGGTACGATCAAGGGAACAATTCTAATCGTTTTAAAGTCTAAAATGATTAGAAGGTCATGATATTAGATCGAGGATCGAAGAAAAGCACGAGTAACTCAAGACTAGGGTGCAGTCACATTGGTTGGTCAGTGGCTAACTATCTTGGCAATAGATGGTGGGCCAACTAAGGGGATATCAAGTACGAGCGTTTGTCTTTCTAAAATAGGTGAAAGACAAAAATAATAAAGAGTTTGAAGAAGATATTATCGAATACGAATAAATGGTTCAAAGACGACTGAATAATTTCAAAAAAGAATTGTCAAGGCAGTCGCGGATGAGATTCTAGAGGGCAAGTTTAACTATGTCTCCATCCCCGTAAAACGATATATAAAAAGCGAACCAAAGTGCACTAGGTTGATCAGACCATCATGCACCGGTTCTAATTAGACATTATGTTAGTGGGTGCGCACCCAATAGCACATGTCTTGAATAAGCTCGATAAAATGGGTAAGCTTGCAAAACTAGACCATAGTTGCAACGTTGGTCAAGTTAGTAAAAATACAGGCACAAGAGCTTATGATTACAAGAAAACATAATAGTTCAAGTTCCTAAAATCTAAGTCTTGTCCGGTGTTCGTATCTATACAGTCGTCTATTGTCTCCTTGTCTAGGCTTGGCCAAGGTCATAGGGAATGTTAGATCGTAAGGCCTTCTACCCAACTTACAAGAGTTAAACTAGTAGGGACAATGGAACATGTCTAACTAGTATGGGTCACCTTTCTAACCCCTATCAAGCATGATGGAAGGATAAGAAGTTACGGTAGAGGAAATCAAGCAAGATACAAATCAAGGAGTCAAGCGAGAGTTCGAAAATGGAATCGAGGAAGGGGGTCAAATATGTGGATGAGATCCTAAACTGTAATCCTATAAGCAGGCTTGCTTGGCACGGTAAAGTAGCCAAACAATTTATCTTGACCAGCATGGGCTACCATAAAAATATGTAAATGCCCCAGTCCAAAAATACTTTGGACTAAGTACGTGGGCATGCCAGCTATATACATACGAAGTATGCTTATATGGAATCCTCGTATGTGTACATAAGCTGTAAATACAGTAAAACCAAGGCTAACTAATCTCATCCACAAAATGAAAGAATAAAAGATATCATATAAGCAACTATAAAAAGTCTTTGTACAATATGTTGGGCGGAGACAAATCCACTACCAACAAGTTAGGAAAGAAATATATGGAAAATGAAATGATTTGTCGAGAGTAACAAGAAAAGATCCAAGACACGTCATCTTCGAAGGGAATAAGAAGATCACGACCTCGGCTAAAATACCTGCGGAAGACAAGAACACACACCTGGAGAGATAACTAGGTCCTCAGAGGGACGTAACAAGATACAAAAAAAACATGCTACAATAACTGAAATATAATATACAACTGGGCTTCTTAACCATTCTATGTGAAATCATGCACTTTGAAGACAACGTTCCACACAGGGGCTTTCCGAAACTAGAGGCACGATGCGTTAGCATTTCACCCGAGGCACTAGTGGCTTGTAGAGAAAAGTAAATAAGTGCATGACACACTAGCTCTCGGGTGAGTCACTAACGGCAGCGAGAGGAAAGTAAATGTACGGCCCATTAGCACTCGACTGAGTCACTAAAGACATCTAGAGGAAATTGAACGAATGAAAGCCCCTACGCCTAATAGCTGTCTTCTCCCATCCCATGCACTATACGTGCTGTATCCATATCATGATATTCCTAATAACTGCTAAGTCTTCTAGACATCCATAACTATTGGCAGTTATTGCCTATCGCACGACATGTGCGCACCGATGGCCAGTCGATACGTACGTCCGAGATCTATATGAGACTCGTGACTCATGATACACAAGTGTCAGGGCCAACGAAGCATAGAGAAGCTTCATACACATGAGGTCATCTCTTAACTTTAAGTCGTTATGCATGAAATAAAGAAACGAAACGGAAAGAACGACTAATATAGTCGCTTGCACCCAAGTGTGACTTAGACGCGCAGTTTAAATATATGAATAGAAAATAAAAAAGTAAATATACTAAAATAAATATGCATAATCAGAAATCATAGCAAGGTATACTTGCCTGCGGTGCGAGGAGGGCAATCCAACAGTCACAAGCGTCAGTACAAAAACTCACAAACCACAGACAGCTTCGGATGCTGATATAAATATTAAAAATGTTCCTGGTGTAAAATATATATCTAGAAAATGCCTGTCCGAATGTCCAATTTTGGAATAGGGACAAAATCATAATTTGGGGTCAAAACGATGTCCTTCGTTGGATCCGCTTTGCACTGAAAAGCGTGCCAGTACCCATGGTCTCTAAAGTCATCAAACTACATGTCTACATGTCTGGTTTGAGGAGACGAACCCAACCATATGTCCAAAGTTGGATTTCGGGGGGCCGTGCTCAAATTCGCCCGTTGGAGCGGGACGTGGGCCCGCCAAATAGGCGTTCCAGTCGACCTTCTCAGAATCGAACCAAACTTAGCTCATAGGACCAGAAAAATATTTCGAGTCCAATGGCACAATTTTCGTCGCGATTTGACGTGTGTGTACAAAGTAATTGAGAAATTTGGAAAATGGTCGATACGACGTTCTTCGACGGATACGGGTCAAATTCGTCGCGCACACGTGACCAATTTGAATACCGTCAAAGCCCACAGTCCACAAAGTCGATACGCACCTTTGGATGCTTTCGGTTTGTGACGGAGTCGTCCGGTTTGTCGGGACGGACCTCATATCGGGAATTTTTAGTGTTTTAAAAGCTATTTTTTTGCCTTATTGGAACTTATTTAAAACAGAAAATAATAAACAAAAATAAAAACTAAAAATAGGGTTTTGATCTCGTTTAGGTTGTCTAAAAGTCAGTTCAAATAGATTTTCTAATTCTTCGATGTACGATCCATAAATCGATTTCGAAAACCACTCATCTGGACAGTTTCTGTACCCAAAAATTTATTATTTTCTTGATTTTGGAACTCAATTTTCTTCGCATACACCGCGAATTGACAAAATCCACTTAATGGGTCTTGTAGGTGGTTAGGTTGTCTACACGGAGGATTTTTCGGTTCGAAAATTGTTGAACGACGAGGAAGAAACGAGATGGAGAAGTTGGTTACCTGCGACTTCGATGCTGTGATTGTTGTTGTTGTAGTTGTCGGTTGTTGTTGCGACGAAGTAGCCCACTACTGTGCTCGGCCGGCCGGCCGGTGGCGGGTCCAGCTGTTGTCGGCGCACAAGGTCGGGGCGGACGCGCTATAGTTAGGGTTTTTTTCCCCATAACACACACACACACACACACACACACACACATATATATATATATATATATATATATATATATATATATATATATATATAACACAAGCATATATGTGTACTCAGAGAGGGGGTCGGCCAACCATCAGTTACTGTTCATTTGAATAGTAACCGCATGGTTTTTTTTAAAAAAAAACTATAAAATATTTTGAAGTAAATAAAATCCAACATATATATATATATATATATATATATATATATATATATATATATATATATATATATATATATATATATATATTTATATATATATATATATTTATATATATATAACACATATATGTGTATATATACATGCTAAAATATTTATATACCAATATTTAATCTAGTTAATTAAAATAAGAGTCACATGCATTAACCTAATTTATAAAAATAATATGGTAGGAATATAAATTTTTGGAAGGTTTACCATACACAAATTTATTAAAGAGAATCCTATATAAAAATGCACACATATATTCTTATAGATATATTTATTTACTAAATATAGTAAAGGTAATTAAATTAAATATTTTATTACCAATTAAATTATAATAAAACAAAATTCTATTGATATAAAAATATAATGTCTCTAAAAATATTATCCAATAAATTCTAAATATTTTAAGAAATATACATTCCAATATACATATATCATATATTTGTATCTTAGTATTTATATATAAAACTGTATTCATCTATTTATGTAAAACCATATATATATATATATATATATATATATATATATATATATATATATATATATATATATAATTATTTTACTAAAAAAAAAAAATATAATTATTTTACTACAAAACCTTTAAAAATCTAGTTAAAATCTTAAAAGACGAACAATATCTCTAGAAAATGTTTTCTAGATAATTTTTTTCCTAATAACGTTACATATATATATATTTAATGATCATATAAAATCTATATAGCCTATTATTTCATAACCTATATGTAATAATTTAAGAATATTAAAAATAAAATTTAAAATATTTTCCTATAAATTATTGTACACAAATTATCTATTTATTGAAATCTATATATATTTCACATATCTCTATTTACATAATACAATCTAAAGAAAATAAAATAATAATAATAAAATAATTATGTATTCAATATATAAATTCTACATGTAGATATAATGGTTTATCAAGTTATTTATTACTGAAAAATATTTTGTACAAAAAAAGTTTTAGGGGTTAAATCATATATAAAAATAAAAATATAAAAATCCTCTTAAAATATAATTGAGGAATAAAAATGAAACAAAAATGAAAAAAAATATAGCAAAATTTAGGGGGGTTTACAAGCTCTGAGTTGAGAACTCAGTTACCAGATATGTAAGGGATTTGGCTTATATATAGTTGTGGTTATATATATATATATATATATATATATATATATATATATATATATATATATATATATATATATATATATATATAAATATAAAATATATATATATATATATATATATATATATATATATATATATATATATATATATATATATATATATATATATATATATATATACATACATACATATATATATATATATATATATATATAAAAAAATATATATATATATATATATATATATATATATATATATATATATATATATATATATATATATATATATATATAATATCTGGAGACGTCGAAGCAGCGGATTCCTTCACTGTGGCCACCGAACGTCTTTCCTCACCTATTGGTTTGGCTGAGGCCAGTAACGTCCACACAAACTCCACCAACAAATCCTCCTCGAAAGAGAAGAAGAAAAACAAGAAAAAGAATCCGCAAGCGGCTATGACCACAAGGTCAGCTGCCAAGCTCAACCACAACCACCACTCCCCCCATCTAATGTTTAACATCCTCTCGTGGAACGTGAGAGGTATAGCCAATAAACCGACGTTGAATAGAATCCTCAGCCTTAAGAAAATCCATAAAATCGACATTCTAGTGATCATCGAACCCAAAGTCCCCAAAAAAAGGATCACTGGAATCCGTCTTCAACTTGGTTTCGCGACCGCGTTGGCTGGCAGCCACGACATCTGGATTCTCGCCAGTGCAGGCATCAAATCAGGTATGGTTCTGGACTCCTGCCAAGCCCTCTCCTTCTGGGTAGAACACCCTCAACTTCGGAACAGAACCCTCATCTCCGCTGTCCACGGCAGCTGTGACCTCCATGAGCGAAAACTCCTCTGGGCTGATCTGCTCGACACCCACCTCTCCCTCCAGAACCTCCCGTGGATGTGTTTGGGCGACTTCAACACCATCTCTTGCAGTGCCGAAAAGTCTGGAGGGCGTCCGCCGCCTCTTCCAGCCATTGATGATTTCAACAACTTCACCCTCAATGCTCACCTCACCCATCTTCCTTTTTCCGGCAACGCTTTCACCTGGTGCAACATGCAGGAAGGCGCTCGGCGTCAATTCTCCCACCTGGACCGTGCACTCATCAACAGCAAGTGGACGGACATGGGGCTCATCTCCAGCCTCTCTCACCTCAACACCACAGAGTCCGATCACTCACCCCTTCTCATCGAGATCAGGAGCAGCTCACACCACATAAAGAAACCTTTCCAATTCTTGGATTTCTGGAGACATCATCCTAGTTTCAAAATCGAGGTGGCATCCGCTTGGTTTTCAGTGAACGCCGCGGACCTACTGTATAGAGTTGCGGCCAGACTGCGTGCCACGAGCAAGGCCCTATCCAGATGGAGCAAGGCCGCCTTCGGCAACATCTTTTAGGAGATCAAAAATATGGAGGATGATGTCACCCATACTGAGATCTCCTACGTTGTTAACAGATCCCCCGAAGCGCGGACCGCACATAACCTAGCCTGAGCTATCCTCAAGTCCAGGATTAAGTCAAAATGGAATTCTGGAAACAAAAAGCTAGACTTAGATGGGATAACGAAAGGGACCGCAACTCCAGCTTTTTCCACGCCTGTGTTAAAGGCCGCAGACAACAGCTCAACCTTTATCGCCTCTCCGATGACGATGGCAACCAGCTGACGAACCAACAAATGATTCAAGAGGCTGCGACTAACTTCTACTCCAATGTCTTCACCAAAGATACGGTCGTCAAGGACGATGGGGTGCTTGCTAAGATCCCCAGCATCGTCACCGAGCACGAGAACGAACAGCTCCTTTCGCTCCCTTCAGCCGCCGAGGTCCAGACTGCGGTGTGGGACCTTGACGCGCTCAGCGCCCCTGGGCCTGACGGCTTCAGCGAGGTTTTTAAAGACAATGCTGGGACATCATCGGCCAAGACTTTTGTGAGGCATCGGTTGCATTCTTTCAAGGAGCTAGATACCCTAAAACCTTATCCAAGGCTAACCTCATCTTTATCCCCAAAAAAGACAACTCAGAAACCTTCAAAGACTTCCGCCCTATAAGCCTCTGCAACTTTGCCAACAAAATCATCGCGAAAATCATCGCTAATCGGATGAAGGATCTCCTGCCCAAAATTATATCCGAGGAGCAGAGCGGTTTTGTAAAAGGGCGTAACATCGTGGACAACATCCTGCTTGCCCAGGAGATGGTCACTTGCCTGAAATTTTCGGCTAGAGGGGGTAACATCGCCATTAAGCTGGACATGGAGAAAGCCTACGACCGTCTGGACTGGCAATTCATGATCTGGGTCTTTCGGGCTTTTGGCTTCTCTAAACCATGGATAGACATCATCTTCATGTCCATCAACAATTCCTGGTTCTCTACCGTCATCAACAGCCAGGCTGAGGGCTTCTTCACCTCTAGTCGTGGCATCCGCCAAGGGGACCCTCTTTCCGCCACTATCTTCATCATCACTGCTGAGGCCCTCAGCAGAAACCTTAAGATCATGCCCAATACCCCACAATTCCATAACTTTCACACCACCACCGGTTGCCCTATCATCACCCACCTTGCTTACGGTGACGATGTCCTCATTTTTTCCTCGGGCGACACCGGCTCCATCGAGGTGGTCCTTTAAATACTGAACAAGTACACCAGTTGTTCTGGACAAAGAGTCAACATCAACAAAAGCGTCATCTATATCCATTACAAAATGGACAGGGCTCACTCCGCGATGCTCTCCAACTTGACTTCCTTTGACATCGCTTACCCCCTTTCACCTACTTAGGGTGTCCTCTGGTCTACGGCAAGGTCAACTCGGGCCTCTTCGAGTACATGGTCAGCGCCATCAGGAAAAAGATCGCCGGATGGCACAACGCTACCCTCTCTCCTGGAGGCAAGCTGATTCTGAACAATCACGTCCTATCCTCCATTTCGATCTACACCTTGGCGGTCTGCAACCCCCCCAAAAAGGTCCTCACTTTGCTTGAATCCCTCTTCGCAAGCTTCTACTGGGGCCACAACAATGGCAAAGATAAGCACCACTGGGCCAGCTGGACCACTATGGCCAAACCCACCTCCGAGGGCGGTCTGGGATTCAGCAGATTGGAACACATCATCGACGCTTTCTCCATGAAGCTATGGTAGAAGCTGTGCACTGATAATTCTATCTGGACTCGCTTCATGCAAGCGAGATACTTCAGATATTCCCACCCTAGGACGGCCTTAGTCAACAACCGTTCGTCGACATCCTGGAGACGCATCACCCAAGGCCGTCAGCTTGCTGACCCCCTCATCCACTTTCGGCTGGGCAACGGGTCCTCATCAATGAGCCACGATCATTGGCAGGGTGGTGTCCCCTGGCACCCTCCCGAGTCGCCCCCGCGGGAGGGCCAGATTCGCGAGCTTTGGGATCCTTCGTCCGGATGGATTTGGGAGCGTGTCAGGATTTGCCTTGGTCCAGCGGCTGCCGTCCATCTCGCCACTACGAATCTCCGCCTTTTCGACACTCCGGACATCCCGAGATGGACCCCAAACTCGGACGACCAGTTCTCGCTGCATTCCGCCAGGTCAGTCATCCACGGCAGCGGGATGCCATGTCACGACCCGCACCCGCTTTTCGGACGCGAGCACGTGAGCAAGCCCAGCTACGTATCGAACGGACTCCAGCCCGACTCGGATACGTAAACGCTGTCAAGGCTATGGTATACTGCCAAATCATGGCAAACAAATCTATATCTCAACCCACAATAAGAATATTAAACAAGAATGAACAAGTATGGGTCGTGGTCTGCAGCCCACTAGCATAAATGTCCGATAAGACTCTAAGGAATATAACAAGAGTCTACAACTGAAACAAGGAACATGATATCTCATGATAAGGAATGAAAAGCACGAGCGGATAATAAACACGATAATGATACCTGCATCCCGCAAGAACCGTAATCCTCCGTCATCCAGAACTACTAGCTAACTCATGCAATCGCTAAACCTGCGGAGATCAGCAGGTCCTCAGAGGACATAGCAAGATACATAATATACATGCCTATCTAACAGTTTTATCATGCGCAAGAAATAAACAAGAAAGAACAAGAACAAGATAATGACTACGAACACGAATACGGACACACGAACACGAACACGAATACGAATACGAATCACGAACACTAGAACAACTACGCGTAAATGAACTGCCGGATGAACGAAACACGAGATCAATGGAAGAAATCAAACCCACGTCCCGAGTGTGGACTCTCTGGTTTGAACTAAGCGCTAACCCTCGTCCCGAGTGTGGACTCTCTGGCTAGCTCACGGCAAGACACCCTCGTCCCGTGTGTGGACTCTCTGGTGTAATTGGTCAACCCTCGTCCCGAGTGTGGACTCTCTGGTTTACCAATGATCACGACAAACACCCTCGTCCCGAGTGTGGACTCTCTGGTGCACCAAACAACCCTCGTCCCGAGTGTGGACTCTCTGGTTGTGTACAACGATAATCAAGGCTATGGCAGTTCACTACACGTACTCGTTCTATGACACGACTCAAGCAAGGTACTGGCGAGAAACTCCAAATGTGAAACACAAGGCCAAAACATGAACACGGCTATAAACAATGAAAACTACTCCACAGAAAATAACACGAAAAACACATGTCCATAAATAATCCAAAGACAGTAAAACGAAAGAAAATGCATGTAAGTAAAACTGTAGAGGGAGGCAAGGTATACTTGCCTGGGGGTTGCACGAAGAATCAATAAAATACCGTCAACTGGTACGCCATAAAGTCCAAGTCACCACAACTGTCTCCGAAAGCTGAAACAGACAATGCCAACAGTCTCAAAATAGTCAAATTAGCTAGGATTGCCTGTCCTTAAGTCCAATTCTGGACACAGGGGCAAAACGGTAATTTTGGGCAAAAACGATGTCCGCCGTTGGATCCGCTTTGCACCGAAATGCGTGCCAAGGTCAATGGTCTCTAAAGTCGTCAAACTATATGTCTACGGATCCAGTTTTCCGATACGAACCCAACCGTATGTCCAAAGTTGGATTCCGACGGGCCGTACACAAAATCGTCCGTTGAGTGGGACCGTGGGGCCCGCAAAACGACGATTTTATCAACTGTCTCAGAATTGGACCAAACTTGGCATGCAGGACCAGAAAAATATCACGGTCCTGTTGGCGCAAGTTTCATCTTGACTGGACGAACGTACACGAAGTGATTGAGGTTTCACTGAATATGTGCAATAAAAAAAAACTAAATATCTAAAGAAGATTCTCATTCCTTATACTCCAAAAGATTATTTCTAAGGGTTTTTATGCAAAGTGCACCTCTATGTAAAGGCTAACTGATAGAGTTGCAGGGAGCATTCCTATACGTTAGCTATTAATTATTAATAGTTATATATAGTATTCTTTAGACAAAGACTTGGATTGTTTTAGATTCCATGCAAATATTAGTAAAGCAATATATACGAGAAAGTAGTTCCTTCCATATTTTATTTACCATGCTCAAAGCTCCTCCTACCTACTGAACGTTCGACTCTTCATGCCATAAGGTCACACCAGTTTCTGTACAAGGGGACATTTACGTAAAAATAACATGGTTGGTTTTATCTCCTACTCAAGCCCGAGTTTATCCCTCACATCTAAACTTGTTCTTAATGCAAAAATGCTAACTTGCATAACAGGGAAGGAGAAGTACTTGGGAAGTTCACGTACCCAAGAGAGGTCGGTTGGCACAACGTCGGCAAGGAGATGCGGAGAGGATGGAGTGCCGTTAGCGAGTACTCACTCGTAGTTGTCGACAGACCTCCGCTGCCCGAACTGTACCGACCGTTGGGGCTCCGGGAAGCAGGTGTTCGACCATACGTCGACAAGAACGGGGACCGGTCGGATGTGTAAGCAGCAAGAGCTGTCGGTTGGCCGACCATGGCGGCCCTTGACTGTTGCCTCCCGTGCTGGCGCGGTCGTTGGCGCCTCCCGAAAGTGGATCGACCAACGGTTAGGTGTGTTCGGCCGACGGCTCGTGCGGCTTCCGCACGCGGTGTGTACGACTGTGCACAAGGATGACGACCACTCGGCTGTTGGCACGGCTGACTGGTAAGTCGAGGTGGCTTCTGGTGTGTTGCGACAGCGCAGCCCGGATGGACCACAGGCACACACAGAGCCGAGCGCGTGGCCGGCGCGCGCGGTGGCGTTCGCTTGCTGACGAGGAAGTCCTCCTGGCCTTGCGAGGTGGTGCGGGGAGACGAGGACCTTGCTGCTAGGTCGTGGTCCCAACAACACGAGTTCGACGAGGAGGAACTCGATGGGGAAAGGAAATAAAGGAAGAACGAGGAGAGAAGCGGCTAGGGTTAATTGGATTCTCCAGCTTCCCTTTCCATAGGTGTATACGATATATATATATATATAAGGCTTCTCGGCTTGAGCAGGTTGGGGCCTGGGGGGACTTGGGCTGTTCTCAGTTTTGGGCTCGGTCCTAGTTGCACATGGATTTGGGCTGCTATTTATCTCTTTTCTTCTTGTCTACACCAACAAGTCATTCTGGTTCGTCAACATACATCAACCTCTAAATCTCCATGTTGTACTGACATCAAGTTTCTACAACTCTCAAGTCCGTGGAAAACTAGTAAGGCACGTACCGAATTTCACTCCTCTACTTGGCTGTCATAGAAGATTTTCTTGCAGTCAATAACTTCCTACTGGGCATATATCCCTAGGCTGCCCAAAATCAATCATCATATTAAGTTTGCTTCTCGTCTTGGCTGTCCAAAAAGAATTATATGATGCTTCTACAAAGAGGCTCCCCCATAGTTGAGCCCCAAACTAAGTTATTACCACTTATTGCTTCCTTGTAAATTATGTTACACAAACACAAATAATTATTTATAAAATCATAATTCTCCATTTAAATCAAATAAATAAATATTCCAAGAATTTTCCGGGAAGGGGAGCTACATGCCATCACCTCTCATTGACCCTTTCTGGCACACGTGCATCCCTATCAAATGGTCGATCCTTATATGGCGCGCACACTTCCGGAAGCTTTCCACCGACGATGCCATCACCTCGTTCGGCTACAACCTAGCATCGAGATGCCATTGCTGCACCTCCCCTCAAGCCGAATCAGCAGAACACATCCTCACCTCCGCCGATCTGGCCACGTATATTTGGGCCAACCTTAAAATCCTCTTCAGGAAGGTTCCCCTCCCTTGGGGCTTCAACGATCTCCTGTCCAGCTGGGGCGCTTCCCACGGACATCAGATCGTCGTAGCCGCGGGTATTTGGGTCCTCTGGAAGAACAGGAACAAGTGTCGATACGAGGGCCGCCAGCTTACTCCACCCTAATTATACAGGAAAGTCATCAGACAGATTCTTAAGATCCAGAGGCGCTGCTCGCACTCCTCGTAAAAGTTTTGGGAGACCCTAGTTTAGTCTCGGTCTTCTATTTTCTATTTTGCCGGCTCGCCTAGCCGTTTTTTTTCTTGTCAGCACTAGGCGCTCTTCTTGTATAGGCTTCGGCATTTTGCGTCTGATACATCAATAATATTCCCCTGTTAAAAAAAATATATATAAATATATAAATATAAATATATATATATATATGGGTTAGTATATATATATATATATATATATATTATATATATATATATATATATATATATATATATATATATATATATATATATATATATTTTGTTTTTTTTGTTTTTTGAAAAATTGTTACCTTTATTGAAAAAAGAGGGTAATGTGTACATCTGACCTCATGGTAACAAAACTAAAGAAAGGAAATACAAGAAAAACACTACTCTAAAGCCCAATGCGGAATAGTCGGAGGATGATTGCAGCCCGAAAGCGACTTCCGAAACTGACGCTTCACCTCACGAACCAAGAAATTAGAACCAACACTACGCCCCTCGTAGCGATGCTTATTCCGGTTCTTCCAAAGCACCCAAATGATCGTCCCGGCCAATGATCTCCGATGATGACTGCCCTGGCCCCGCCACCACCTTTGAAGAAAGGCTAGAAAGTCTCTATGCATCCGTGCCTTAAAGAAACCCCGAAAGACAGACCAAACCATCCTAGCAAGATCCCCGTAGAAGAAAATATGCTGAAGGGTCTCCCCATTCCCATCCTGGCAGCAGTGACACCTGGAAACCAAATGGAATATTATATATATATATATATATATATATATATATATATATATGTATATGGGTTAGTGTATACAGGTTATAGGTATAGTGAGGGTTTTTGATATATGTGAGTGTATGTGGAGATATATATGAGCATTAGGTTATAAAGAGATGTGGGTTTGGGTCTGCCTAGGTATGGCTGAACAGAGATGTATATATGTATATAGGCTATGTATATATGGGTTTACGTATATGGTATATATGTAGGTAAGAGTCTTATGTACATATATAGTCATAGTATATATATGTGTATTAGAGTTATCTTAGTATAGATAAGCTATTGGGTTTAAATACATGATATAGGTTATAGGCACTTGTGGGTAATGTATATATATGATAGAGTGTATATAGATGTTAGGCTATATTGTTGATAGAGTATGTAGGATATCTATATACATTGTATCTTGGTATCCAGCCTATGGGTTATAAGATAGTCTATGGATGACATAAAAATTAACCAAATAGGCCTATATGAGTATGTTAACTAGAGTTTGACCAAACCCTAGACAGTTGACCAAGTTAGCTTAGATATTGACCTAGTTTGACTAGAAGGTTGACCAGAGTTGACTTTAGAGTTGACATTGACCTAGAATGATCTAAAATCTTATAGATTGCATTGTATAATTCAATTACACCTGGAAACCAAATGGATACCAATATTTATATATATATATATATATATATATATATATATATATATATAGATATATATATATATATATATGTATATATGTATATATTGACATTGACCTAGAATGATCTAAAATCTTATAGATTGCATTGTATAATTCAATTACACCTGGAAACCAAATGGATACCAATATATATATATATATATATATATATATATATATATATATATATATATATATATATATATGGGTTAGTATATATATATATATATATATATATATATATATATATATATATATATATATATATATATATATATATATATATATATATATATATATATACTAACCCATATATATATATATATATATTTTTTTTTTTTTAACCCATATATATATATATATATATATATATATATATAAATAAATAAATATATATATATATAAAATATATATATATATATATATATATATATATATATATATATATATATATATATATATATATATATATATATATATATATATATGGGTTAGTATTATATATACACAAAATTTTTTCACGCATGTGTGGAGAGCAGGCAGAAGAAGTTGTCAATCGAGAGCATCGTCAAAGAGGACGGGGAGTCCACTTCTTGCCAGTGGGA
>JANAVB010009596.1:20617587-20735087 GCA_029216955.1 Iris pallida | reverse complement strand
GAGATGACTGTAAGGAAATATCTACTATAAGTAAAGAGTTATCAGTGGCTAGTGATGTAGAGTACAAGATAGACATGTGAACGGCTTGAATTTGTACATGATTATACTAAAGAGTTTGTACATGATTACACTACTTTGAAATTATTTACATGACTATTTATACTCCCCCGTATCCCAATCAATACACAAGGATCCAGACAAGTTATGTTATTGTACATGATTTCATATAGGGGCCCATAAATAGATGTACATGAAGTATACATGAGGGGCTATGTGAACATGAGAGTACATGAATCATAAGAGTGCACATGAATGATGAAAGCACATGAATACTGTAGAAACATGAAAAATATAGAATTTATACGGATTACAAATTGCCGCATAGGTACATTGGACCAAACAGGTCCATATGAAAGAAAGCCGCATGACTGTTCAAAGACATATGCGGCCCATCGACGAACAGCTGTAGAAGGAAAATATGCGACCAAGGAGGAACAGTTCGACTGAAAAAGCTGGCAAGTCCTGGCAAAATATGACCGTTCTGACACCTTGACAAGAAAGATGAGACGTGGGACGTCACCCAAAAGCAGGGTTCGTACGCCTCCATACGGCCAGGAGAGTGTCATCTAGGCCGCATGACACTTATGTGGCCCTGATTATACGGCCCCGAAATTTCTAGCAGCCGAGAGTAATTGTGATTTAGGCCGCATGCTTGAGTCTCATGCGACCCCACTTGATCAAAGACTTAGAACACCATATGCAGCGGGACACGTGGCAATCTGACCAATTTCTTAACTACCCAGATTTGCTGTAACAAAATCTCAACAAACCGATAGATGGCAGTCCAAGAGCGGGTCTTTGCGTGTCAATCAGCCACGTGGCCGCAAGCCGTCCATGCGGCTCAAAATCCATCCTATTATAAATAGCAGGGTGCCATACCCCAGCAATGGCGGGCAACCTTCAAGAAAAAGATATATCTTCACGAGCTAGAGACTGCATAAGATAGTCTACGGAGTAAGACAGAGTTGATAGCACTTTCCCGAGCCTCCCCCGTTACCACCCAGAATCAAAACAAAGCAATTGTACTTAGATTGTTTCCTAGGCTTTCTTTCTAGGCCCTTTTTTTGTACAAGCGGGTTGCAATCAATTCCAGTGTTCTATAATACCTGTTGTTGATTTTTATGGCAAATACGATGGCGACTCTGCTGGGGACATCCTTCTCTTTCGATGAGAAGTTGGTGACGTAATTTGATGCATCCAAGCTTGGCTCAACACAGCAGATGCTTGTGGTCCGCTTCGACCAACAAGCCTTCGAAGAATTGCTCTCTGAAGGGAGTGCCATCCCGTCTCAGAAGCGAGCCAACCCGAAGAGGACTCGCAAGGCGTCGATGCGCAAAACTGTTGCCCCCGACCAAGTTCTCGAAGAAGCTCCTTCTGCAGCCCAAGACGGTGACCAGAACTCTCCTGTGGTTCTATCTCTAACCGCAGAGGACCCCATTGTCCCCAAATCCAGCAGAGGAAAGCACTACGATGCTGAGTTTTTGGGGACACAAGGGAACTCCATGCGGATAAAGAGGAGGCCGCAGAGAGGAGATGGGCAGTCTGTCTATGCAACGGCCAACTCTGGCCGCTGGCAAACAATTCATGCGGCAGCCAACTCTCGCCGCAGGAAGACGATCCATGCGACAACCAGCTCTAGCCGCAAGAAGATGGGCCATGCGACAAATAATCCTGCCAACAGATAGGACGTTTCATGCGGCCCTGTCAGAAGCTCTGTGTTCGACCGCCTCTCATGTGGGCTCGACGCCATGCGGCCAATCGAGGATGCAGAATATATCAATCTGGACTCTTTCTACTACGTGCCTTTGGGTGCTAAGTTAAAAAAGTCTAGGGCAGTACGGGCTCAACCAGCCCAATCAATTGTCCAAGCTGCTGACTGTCTGTGGGCCCCGTTAACTGTTACACGGGCTCCTGACGGAAAGTTGTACAGAACCACCCGCGTCCAGTCCTCCAGGGAAAATAGATATGGTGGGTCTTTAAAGTCTCCCTCTAAAGATCCAGAGCAAGTACTTTTACTAGCCACAAATCAGGGAGCAAACATGATGCCTAAGCACTCGTGCGCACGGGATCCCCGAGTTCACAAGTTTGGTACAAAGGCAGAGCAGCTTCCTACCGACTTACGTGACGTGATTAATCACAAGCGCAAGACGGCAGCGTCAGCATGCAATGAGTCCTTCTCGGGGCGTCGTTGCACTCAAGTCATCATCAACTGCTGCTGTAACAAATCAGCAGTACCTGAAGATCGGCAGTCAGTTTTCCAGCGACAGCAGCTAACACCTGTCCGACAGGTACAAATTCCAGGGGACGAAGAGCTTCCTTTCGCCTCCTGTAATTCAACTCAAAAAGTTCCTCCTGGCAAGGGAGGAAAGAAGACAGGCTCTTCCAGCCCGGCCATCTCGGCCAGTATTGTAAGGAGACCCTCATCTGGGGGTTCCTATCCACCACAGGGGGTGTCTATTTAGGCACCCGATCCAAGAAGAAGCTTTCGGCACTCGGGGGTGCACCTTCAGCCTTCTTGAGAGTAGATGAAGCTGGGAGTAGCAACCCCCTCAATGTATGCGACAACCCGATGTACCAAGAGCACACGCAGGGGTAGAGATCCCCCAGAACTCTGCAACAAAATCAGATTTCCCTGAGGGCCACCACCCTCACCAAGACGATGTGGCTTCCTGCACAGGGGGTAGCACCCCTTTCGATTCTGACGAAGATGATATTCCAACATTTCTCGACGATTTCTCTATACAAGGGTACGATACCGAGAGTACCTCTGCCACAATTCCTTCCACCTCTACCCACGTGAGGACGATCTTTATGACTGACGATGACCATGACGTGCCTTCTGATCGACAACGGCTAGAAGTGCTCGAAGCCATGCTCCTATCCTTAGTTAAGTCGGTGGACGAGATCAAAGCCGTCTTGCCAGCTCAACCAGCAAGGCGCCCGGACAAACAAGCTTGGGATCTGCAGTCAATGTGGACTCCAACACAACCGCCCCTCCTTTGGGTGATGATCCCGTAGCACCATCCATTCCTTCAGCTACAGATGAGGCCAAGGAGGCAAGGAGGGAAGTCCAGGAGCTTCGGGCAATGTTCAATGCCCGATACTCCTCTCGAGATCTCAGAATATAGTAGCCATATCCCGTTGCATGGAGAGAGGTGCCTTTTCTATCGCGGTACAAGCCGTTCCATATCGATTCTTACGATGGGAAGACCTCTGCTAGTCGGTACATAACTTACTTTGAAGTCACAACTGACCACTTGCCGTATAGTGACGCTATCCTCACGCGACTATTCATCGGAGTATTGGAGGGGATCGCATTCGACTGGTACCGCAACATCCCCGACAACTGTATCCATTCTTTCGACGGCTTTAAGCACATGTTTCTGGAGAGATTCTACGAAGTGGGGCATGATGTGATGATGTCATCTCTCATGGATGTCATCCAGGAAGAGAGGGAGCTGACAAGGAACTATATCGAGCAGTTCTGCCAAACCGCGATGAGATTGCCCCAAGGCAATCCCGAGAGCTCCCTAATTAAAATCTGCCAGAAGAAGCTGCTCTCTGCAATTAGCCTCTGGATAGGAGACGATCAGTTCAAAGACTGGATGACTTTCATCATAAGTGCTACCAACGCGGAGGCAAAATTGAAGAAGGCTCGCCAGCTGGGGTTACACATCCCAGACAGAGAAGACAAGCACAGACGTCCTGGTCCCACCTCTAGTAACAACAACAGTGGTACCACCACCAACCGGGAAAACAAGGGCAAGCAGGCCTTGGTCACTGATGCGACTCAGAAGCCTGAACAAAAACAGGCGGAAGGTCAGTGGCCCAAGATTAATTACTCGTTCGAAGATAGTCATGTCAAACCTATCTTCGATATGCTCTTGCAAGGGGGTAGGATCCAGGTCCCACCACCAAGGTGCGAGCCCCGAGCAGCAGAAATGGAGGACCCAAAGTACTGTCACTTCCATCGCTATGTCCATCTTGTCACCCAGGATTGCTTCCAATTGAAGCGGTACATCCAGAGTCTTATCGACTCTAAAGCTCTGTCAATAGACTTTGAAGAGGTTACTGTGGCGGTGAACATGGTATCTATTCAGTTTGGCAACTTCCCTCTAATAAGCACTCCTGACGGGGTAATACCTGTCCCCCGGGCAACGATGGAGGTTACTAATCTTCCACCTGCCCGGAGCCAGACATCTGGATTGGTACCCCTCACCACATCGCAAGGAGAGATCATGTGGGTGCATCCAGACTTGGTGCCCGAAGTTACACATGGGGTGTCATCCCCTTCCGAGATCCAATCAAAAGCCAAAACCTGTTATAGGACCAATAGTGATCCGGCTGCCAAAGTCCAATCAAAGGCAACAGGAAGATGCAAAGCCCTCAGTAACACCGATGGTAATCCGACTGCCAAAATTTGCTCCAAGACGACTAGAAGACACGAAATCCCTTGCCGAGCCGATGGTCATCCGTCTTTCCAAGTCGAGCCAGCAGCCAAGTATTGATCCAACACTCCCAGGCAGGTCAATGTCTCAAGCAGAACCCTTGGTGGTCAAGTTACCCAAGATAGCGGCCCAAACTCTAAGCTCGCAGGGGGTAGCTAAGGAAGACGGAGAACTCGCTAAATATGTGGTCACACAGACGGATAGCCCCTCTCCTGATGATGTAATCTCGGTGGACAAAATTCCTTATTTTATCAATAAGAGGCTGCCGTTAGACTATAAGCCTAATCTAACGTATGTCGCACGGGACTGTCTAGACGTTAGCCTGTACACACAGGTGACAATCGTCCTTACCCCGAATCGACTTATTCCCATAAAAGGTGCTTACTTCCCGGTCTCAGACAGAAGAGGATGGGATCACACAATCATATTTGGCCGAAAAGAAGGTCCTCAATCTTTCACGCCACAAGAGTCCGACCTCGGACCCGAAGCTGGAAGACTACCGCTCTACTTATATAGTCCTCAAGCCAAGTACTTCATGCAAAAGCAAGGGTACGACATGGAGGCTACTCCGGGTCTAAATTATGGCAGTGGTCGACGATTGCATCTACAGCCGCCGGCACCGGTTGGGAAGCCTCAGGATCATTATCACAAATCCAGACGTGGCCTGGGTATGTTACTCCACCTACAACGCCCGAAAGTTCTGACGAAGAATGTGAGTGGCACTCCCATTCGTCCGAGTCACCCATTTACGACTCCGATAGCAGTATTAGGGATATATTTAGACTGACATTATCTGCCAATATGACATCCGCTGATGTCAAAGAAGAAGACGAAGACCTACTTGAACCTCTTGAGTTGGAGCCGTGGGTCCAGTAACTAGATACACAATGGAAGAAATGCTTCGAACTTCGTGATCCTCCCACTGACGATGAGGTTATACAAGTCAACCTCGGCAATGAATCCTCTCCAAAGCCAATATTCGTCAGTAAAAGTCTGACAAACGACGAGCGGGAGTCGTTGTTACAACTCATCAGAGAATACATCGACGTCTTTGCTTGGAGATATAAAGACATGCCAGGGCTGAACCCCGAGATTGCACTCCATAAGCTCAATATCTATCCGGGCGCAAAACAATGACAATTTCGTCCAGACATCATGAATTCTATCAAGGCGAAAGTGAACAAGCTTATAGCTAGTAGTTTCATCCGTGAAGAGCAGCACCCAGACTGGGTAGCCAACGTGGTGCCAGTCATCAAGAAGAACGAAAAAAATCCGAATCTGTATCTATTTCCACAATCTCAATGCGGCATGCCCTAAGGATGAATTCCCTCTTCCGATCACCGATATAATGATCGATAATACGTGCGGCTTCGAGCGCATGTCCTTTATGGATGACTTTTCGGGATATAATCAAATCAAGATGGCTTCCGATGACGAGAAGCATACATCATTCTGAACGCCGATCGACGTATATTGTTATACAGTCATGCCCTTTGGCTTGAAGAACGCCGGTGCAACATATCAACGGGCCATGAGTGTCATCTTCAGAGATTATTTGTGCAAGACAATGGAGTGTTATGTAGACGACATCATCGTCAAGAGCCGCTCCAAAAGCAATTATTTACATGACTTGAGAATAGTATTCGACCTCATGCGGGCACACAACCTGAAGATGAATCCCATCAAGTCCTTTCTGGAGGGATCCAATAAAAAGTTCTTGGGTTTGTCATTACTTTCCGGGGCATTCACATAGATCCCGACAAAACAAAAGCAATCATGGAGATGAACCCACCAAAGAACCTCCGCGAACTCTATAGCCTTCAGGGAAGACTAGCCTATATCAAAAGGTTTATGTCTAACCTCTCGGGGCGATGCCAACCCTTCACTCAACTCATGAGAAAAGGTATCTCCTTTGTATGGAATAAGGAATGTCAGCTTGCCGTTGATGATATTAAGGAGTACCTAATAAATCCGCCAGTTCTGGTAGCCCCGGTAGCCGGGAAGCCCTTCCTGCTCTATGTACGGGCGATGGAATATTCTCTCGGCGCTCTGCTAGCCCAGAATAATGACGCGGGACATGAGCAAGCCATTTACTATCTCAGTCGAATGATGGTAGGACCTGAACATAGGTACACTGCTGTGGAGAAGGAGTGCCTTGCCCTAGTGTTCCCCATTCAGAAAATACGACACTATGTGACAGGGCAGACCGTCCATGTGATTTTACGAGTCAATCCCCTCAGGGTTCTCATGACCAAGCCAGGTGCACTCAGTTCTCGTCTAGCCACCTGGGCGATACTGCTATCCCCTTATGACATGGTTTTTGTTCCGCAGAAAGCTATCAAGGGTCAAGCCCTGGCTGACTTCCTAGCAGCCCATCCAGGCTCAAAAATAACTAAAATTTACGAAGAAATTCCCGATGAAGTCGTCGCCTCGAACATGGCTTCGTACGACGCCATTTGGAGGATGTTCTTCGACGGTGCTTCAAGAATGGGGCAACAAGGTGATATCATCACTGGAGTCGGGGTGGTATTAATTTCTTCCTTCGGACTAGTAGTTAATCAAGCGTATTCTCTTACAGAACCCTGTTCGAACAACGTAGCCGAATATAATGCTCTAGCCATTGGACTCCAACTCACGAAAGAAGTGGGAATCAGATACCTGGAAGCTTATGGTGACTCACAATTGGTTGTTAACCAGATCCGAGGTAAATACGAGGTCCGCAATGAGGACCTGATTCCCTATTATCAGACAGTAATGGCCATCATTACAACCTTGGAGGGGTTCTTTATAGAGCACGTTCATAGACTTCAAAACATCGAAGCCGATGCCCTGGCCGATCTCCCTGCTTCCTTGGCACTCCCAAATAATGCTTATCATCTAGTCGACCTAATAGTCCATGAACTGGTCTGCCCTAGAAACACTCTTCAACTGGGTATGAGTTACTCCGCCCAGATAACCAATAACATATAAGACTGGAGACGCCCGCTCATCGACTTTGCGGTCTATGGAATTCTGCCAGAGAATGTGAAGGAAGCTACCTCCATCAGAAGACGTTCCCTCAGATTCTTCTACGATACGGAGGCGAAAATGTTGTATCGGCGATCCTATGATGGGCTACTACTAAGATGCCTGTCAAATACAGAAGCCAAAGAAGTCCTGCGTGAAGCTCATGACGGTACTTGTGGGGCTCACCAACCTGGCCCAAAATTACAAGATTGCCTTCGCCGGATGGGTTATTACTGGCCTACAATGGTCGCAGATGCATTTGATTATGCAAAAAAGTGCAAGACTTGCCAGATCTATGCAAATTTCATACATCTGCCATCTGAATTCTTGCACCCGACAGTGGCCTCTTGGCCATTCGAAGCATGGGGAATGGACGTCTTTGGGCCGATCACCCTGCCGTCGTCTAGAGGGCATCGGTTCATACTTGCAATCACCGATTACTTCTCCAAATGGGCAGAAGCGGTTCCATTGATCGAGGTCAAGACATCGAACGTGATTAGCTTCATAAAACATCACGTTATCTACCGTTTTGGACTACCCCGGAGGATTATCTACGATAATGGTCCGCAATTCGCAAGCCACGCTCTCTACCGATTTTGTGATAAAAGTCGGATCCAGAACATGGCCTCGACAACATATAACCCCTCGGCCAATGGTCTGGCTGAAGTATTAAACAAAACCATAATCAAGCTCCTTAAAAAGTTCGTGTCTGCAAAAAAATACGACTGTAATGAAAAGCTTGGTGAGTGCCTATGGGCGTATCGGATGACGATTCGGACGGCTACAGGAAATACACCGTTCTCCTTGGTCTACGGGAGCGAGGCAGTCCTTCCATTGGAAACTCAGATCCCCTCACTTCGAGTGGCCCTCACCTACCGGTTAACGGCGGACGATAACTACCGCCGACGTCTACAAGAGTTAGAAGCATTAGATGAGAAGCGTTTACAAGCTCAACAAAGCATAGAGCTCTACCAAGCGCGCATCTCTCGGGCTTTCAACAAGAAAGTCAAGCAGAGGATATTCCAAGTGGGCGATCTTGTCTTGGCCATTCGCAGACCAATGGTCATGACTCACAAGACCCCCGGCAAATTCTAACCTAAGTGGGAGGGTCCGTTCGTCATCGAGACCATATTCTCTAACGGCGCATACCGTCTCGCAAAGAAAAATGGAGACTTGCTCATGATGCCTATCAACGACAAGTTCCTCAAGAAATACTATGTCTAAACGACACCTCCCAACGATCTCTCGGATTGTGAGTTATATATCCGCAGGTATCGCTGAACTTACACTCTGGCTTCAAATATCCTAAATTGTTGAGTTACGTACCCTCAGGTACTACTGAACTTACTTTTTGTTTACTCCAAATGAATTCTCTTGGTCGTATCTAGGTACCCCATGGTCATAGCTTTTCTACCACCAAGAATTTGCCTCAAAATCTATTTTCCGCACCACCGGTGCACAGAAGGGTAATAGGTCCACACAACTTATCCTAATCTATTGCTCGCACTGTCAGTTCACAAAAAGGGTAATAGGTCCACAAAACTCCCTAACGAAAAAAGCAACCACGTCCATATTACCTCTGAGTTGTTTTTCCCGTCCATCACAAATAAATCACCCAATGCATAGAACATCCACGTTGATAGCACCTCTGAGTTGTTCTGTGTATCCCTATCATGCCTACCCCTAACATGTCCTCATTACCTCTGAGTAGAAAGGCTTTATTTTGACCCGTATTTACCACGTCCTCATTACCTCTGAGTAAATATGTTGGTTTCCTCCCTACTTATTATCAGTACTCGCATCGCCAGTACACAAAAATGATGATAAGTCCACAAAAATATATCCTAATATATTACTCGCACCATCGGTGTACCAAAGAGTAGTAGGTCCACAAAATATTATTCAAATCTATTTGCTCGCATTTCCAGATGCACAAAAGGGCAATAGGTCCACAAAAATCCCCCAGTGGGATGTCCTTTACAAATGCTGTATTAGGCCCTCTAGTACAAGCACCACAAAATATCACAGATAAAGTGTGGAGTAAGCATACCCTGTTTATTCAAAATTAGTTACATTCACAGGGCTATACCTCCAGTAAATGATTGCAAAAGAAGCAAAACGCAAGCTACTGCTATAGACAGTCGAAAATACAGAGGCAGATACGAACGTCTAGTCACATGTATTTCTGGAAACAATAAGTACATGATAGCCCATGGATCCCTGCAGTCAAGGATCATAGCCGTGCTGAGGCATGTACCATTCTCTTAGCTATTTCACATAGGAAAGATCTATTCGACCAGAGTCTTCGGTGGGGGCAGCAGGGTCAGAACTCTCGATACTACTGCCCTCGAACTTGGGCTCCTCCTTGATAGCAATCCCTTCTCTGATGGACGCCACCTCCTCTTTCACCTCAACTTTAACAAACGGTGACTCCTGTTTGATGAAAGGGGGCAGCACCTCTTCCTTCATAATGGTCTCAGTCTTCGACATAGATGCTATAAAAGTCAAAAGAAAAGAAGATAGTCCTATAGCAACAAAGAACTCTGTTATGCGTCCTAGCCAGTTAGACGGCCCAACCAAAATAGAACTCATACAGTCCACAGTTATGAGACCGGCTTCATGAAACACTCATACAGCATTTATACGGCTCAGCCATTATCATGCAGCTCAGTCATGAAAAACTCATGCGGCCCAATCAGTCACATGGCGATCATACGACCCAATCTTACAGTATTCATGCGACCAAATCATAAAGTGCACATACGGTACCTATGCGGCTCGGTCATGAGAAGTTCATACAGATTTATCTTGAGGCACTCAGCCACTTCAAGTTCGGATAAGCAGCGGATATGCGACTCAGTCTGTGCAGACACATGTGGTCCAGACGAGATAGGGCATACATCGACCAAGTTTATAGCAGAGGCAGTATATGACAGTCCCGCGCACGAAATTTCAGTCGTTATCTGCTCTCCATCCTTACCCTTGGGAGAAGATTGCACATCGGAATGAATGGAAGAAGTGTCTACCGCTCTTGACGGGGAAGCAAGTCTCTCCCCTTTGGCCGCCGCACCAATCGACTTAGAAGCTTTTGGAGCCATAGCAGAAAGTATAAAAGAGGAGGAGGTGAAAGAGGAAATACTCTATCTGAATGACTCCTATTTATAGAGTTGCTGAAGAGAGACTCTTCGATTCTCGAGATCATTAAAGATAGAGACGACGTTTGGGGACTTTATCCCTAGTAACCGTCAAACTTCTCTTCGGTTTTTGAGATCATTAAAGATAGAGTCGACGTTTGGGAATTTTATCCCCAGTAACCGTCGGCTTCATCTCGAAAATAGATCCATAGCCGAGTCAAGAAAATTAAATGTAGCAGTGACAGCTGGCAGACTCTCTGCGGCTCAAAGCGTCCCTGCGACTCAAGATTTGTTCTGCGGCTCAGTACTTCTCTGCGACTCGAGTTTGAAAACTGTCACGCCCCAGAACCAGAATACTGGCAAGTAGGGACGGACAAGGCCAGCTACGTATAGCAAAGTACTCCAGTACTCCGAAACAACGTATAAGCTGTATAGATGGGGGTCACTGCTACAAACCAACAGTCAATCCTAGGTCACATGATCCTAGATATCTCAGTCTCAGACAAGAAGTAAAGTACAAGAATATGATCATCATGCATATAAGACAGTAAAGCGTCCCAAACCATAATATATAGATGATCATGAAGCTAGTAATACAAAATGAAGAACTAGCAAGACTAAGTAATACATGATCAGCTCTAGCTGCAGTCTAGAAATATAATATCATGTCTAAGCCCGTAGGCCAAATCTCAAGTCCAAAACACGAGCTAAACACGTGCTCGGTGGCTAAACGCCTCAAAAGAATATGTACAGAAGAGAGTGGGTAAGAGAAAGAACACCCACTCAAGTCCCCTGGTGCTCCGGGTGGTCACCATCGAGAGGAAGGTCCGGAAGATCCTCGGGCTCCTCAACTAGATCTGGTCAATGCAAAACCAGTGGGGTCAGACCCCCAATAGCAAGTACCACAAAGGAAGCCAAACTATGAACTAAAACCAGCATGCAATTCATAGCAACGGATAGAGACATAAATAAGTAAAAGCAAATCGAGACTCGTGCGCTACCAATGCACTTATCCCGAGAATAGGAAAGACAATGAGTAAAGCAACATGTAGCATAAGGTAAAGGACATGTGACCGAATGTAAACTGTGTACATGTAAGAAAAAGGAAACATGTGAACATGAAAGATAAACTAGACATGTGAGCATGTTAAGTAGTCGGAACATGTGAGCATGTTATGTAACTGGAGCATGTGAGCATGTGATGAAGCCGAGCATGTAGTGGAAAGAATAGCATGTGAGGAATGACAGGAAGCTAAGTACTACAATAAGATAAACTAGAGCAAGACTAGACTAGACAAGAATAGACTCCATCCATCAATCACGGCCAAGCAATGATTACGGCTTGATACTTTAGCTAACTAGGGTTGTCACAATCCTAATTACTAACAAATACAAGTCTTGTGAATTCCAAGTCCAGCACCTACCTGCTACTACCTGAGTGGTCCAAGCCAAAAAGAAAATAAGTATAGCAGACACACTGCAGTAAGATACATGTGTCCTAAAGAGGTGCCCCACTCGACGGTGTGCTGGAAGAGTGCTCATCATGACAGATAGCTCCAAATTCCATGTATATATATATATATATATAATGCCAAGACCAAAGGGGCAACAGGTAACTGGGAAATTCTCAATGATCTAAGTATTCAAGCTAGTTGTTTAGTCCTTAACATTTTCTTGTTGGATTCCGGGTGTGGCATTCTGCAGAATCCATCCTAGACATGAGATATGCAAGACTGGACAAGACAAACAAGATTGTGCACTACAACAAGCCACAACAAGACATGACAATATCAAGGCCAGAGTGCGCTACGACGAGCCACTATCAAGGAGCTAGACATGTACTAGAATCAAGAGTGCGCCATGACAGGCCACTATCATGTAAGTAAGAAAAAGACATGTTCAAGAGTGCACCACGACGGATCACTATCAAGTAGGCAAGAAGGCATGGCAACAATTATCATAGCTTGCAAGAAAGAATCTATCAAAAGACATATCATGGCATGTGGAGAAGAATAGTCAAGACTAAGTACATTTCATAAAATAGTTGAACATGTGCTAGTATCAAGTCTATATAGGGTGCACAATCATTATCTAACTGAGCAAGATCATCTTATCATGTTAAGAAATCATTACAGTCGAAGAAAATATAAAAAACGGACAAAAACGGGCCAAAACGGGCAAAAATAGACCAAAACAGCATAAAACGGCATACCGGCGGTATACTGCGGCATACCGGCGGTATACCGGACTAAAGACAGTAAGTTTCTAGTGCCAAAAACGGCATACCGGCGGTATACTGCAGCATACCGGCGGTATACCGTTTTTCCAAACAGCAACAAAATTCAGATTTTTGCTAAAACTTGTTTCGGTCATAAAAACTTCGTTTTAAATCGAAATTCGGACTTCAAAAGTCAAAATTGAATAGAATTGAATTTCCTACAACATGGAACTATTAGATTTCAAAAATTCAAAGATTTGATAGATCAATATCTCGAAATACTCTCAAAAATAGGTTTTTGGGGCACCGAAACGAGTCCCGATTGCCACCAAACTCAAAATCCATGTATACTAGCTAGGTAAGGACCTCATATATATATGTGACCAAGATCCATGATGGTAACACTAGTATCACTCTTGATACCAAATTTTCTACTAAGTCAATATCGGGTTTTCATAGAAAATCAAATCTTGTTTAAACAAATTTTGGAAACATGCATATATACGAGAATCATTAGGAAAACATATTTAACAAAATTAGTTTAGGAAGATTCTAAGCATTTAATACCAAGGAAAACAAAATGATGATGAAATACTATTGTTCAAGAATTTGGCAAGATGTACTTGCCTAGGTTAAGCTCCAAGCCTAATCTTCTACTCCACCACCAAGAGGGGTACGAAACCACACTCTAGGCCTCAAGGCCAAGCTCTTGGCAAGCTCCAAGGAGGAGAGAAGGGAAGAAGAAATGAAAAGAGAGTGAAGAGAATGAAAAGAGAGAGGAGAGAGAAAGTGAAATGATATATATAGAAGGGGGAATTAATCTTAGCCGTTGGATCATGATCCATGTGAAAGTCTAGGTCAATCATGGCCATTCAAACAAAACCAATTGTCCATTGGATAATAGAGTGCATCTACACTATTCACGAAAATATCTAAGCACTATTCACGAAAATATCTAAATACTATTCACAAAAATATTTGAAACACTATTCATGAAAATATCTGAAATCGAAAATATCTAAAATGTGGAAAATCTGTCTGGATGATATGCCGTCGGTATACTCCGGTATACTGGCGGTATACCGGCCAAGAAGAAAATCTATAAGTTTAGAAAAAATTTTAAGGCATTACGAAAATCAAGAAAATATGAAATACACTACAAAATACGTATCCGTATATAAATACCGATACTGTGAGACGAGTCTCACAACTCTCCACAACTTAAAAATAAATTTTGTCCTCGAAATTTCCTAAATCTAGTCAAGCATGAAAACCAAACCAAGGAGCTGAAAAGTCATGTCAATCAAAACAAAGCATGGCATGTTGGTAAGATAAAGACAACAGTAATATAAGTAAATGCGTAAGCAGTAACACAACCACAATCAGGAAGGGCTGGAGGTATATGAATAAATATGTCTCCTGAGTCAGTTGAGTAAGAACAGGCCTACGCTGACTCCACAACTTAGATAAAAGTCAAGTCTCAAAATAAGCCGGTACCAATGACTTAATCCAAGACATGACTCTACCTAGGACGTATCTTCATAGTCGAGACATGCGATAAATATCATGTATCTCAAGATACGAAGACAGAAGAATGAGACGAGATACTCGCCAAATATGTATAACCCAAAGAAATAAATAAGTCTGGAAGAAGAATAGGATAGTACCTACCACATGACCATCCACGGCCAAAGCCTGCTCTAACATACTAAACTCTGCCTGTCCATGCCTCGGAACTGCTGCTCTAACCGGCTGCTGGCCCTGCTGCCTCTGGGCCTGGACCTGCACATACTGCTGAGGCCTCTACTGTTGGAATGTCCGGGACTGCGCTGGTAAATGCCTCTGAGTCTGCTGATGCTGAACCGGTACCTGAGCCTTATACTGCTGGACCACCGGGGTAGCCGATGGAATTGGATGTACTGAGGAAGAACTAGCCCTCCGTGGACAAGATCCTATCATATGGTCTGAAGCTCCACAGACCAAACATAACCCATGTGCCCTACGGCACTCAGAAAGAACGTGCCCAGGCTTTCCGCAATGAGAACATCCAATAGATGAAGACGACCTCTGCTGCTGAGGTTGCATCTGAGATGACTGCTGAAAGGAAGCTGCTGGAACTGCTCCTCTAGGTGATCCAATCTCCAATATCCTAACTGCTGGTGCTGGTGCTGACGACTGGGTAGAAGATCCCCTCTGAATGTGAGGCCTCTTCTGGCCTCCGACTCTATCAACGATCCTCTGCGAGGTGTACTCATGCCTCCTCGCCGCCCTCATCACTGTATCAAAAGTCTGGAACTCATGCTGCTCAACTGCCAGTATGATCTCCAGATGAAGCCCCTGCTGGAACCTCCTCGCCCGGTCCAACTCGGTCGCCACTAAGGAAGGGGCAAACCGACTGAGCCTGCTAAACTCTGCCGCATAGCCGTCGACGGTCCTGCTCATCTGTCGTAAGCCAATGAACCTCTGTTGTAGATCATAACGCGATACCGCATCAAAATAGCGAGTCTGAAACCTCTCGCTAAAATCGGCCCAGGCTACTGGTACCCTAAGAGACACCTCATGAGCCGTCCACCAGTCGCGGGCCAAATCCAAGAGCTGCAACCTGACAACTGCCACACGCTCCCTAGCCGAAATCCCTGCCGCCTCCAGAATGGCCTCAGTATCCTGAAGCCACGCATCAGACGCAATAGCATCCTCTGTACCATAGAAGTACAGGGGATGGAGACGCCTGAAGCTGCTCGCAGAATTGTAGACCTGAGCACCACCTCTGTCCAAAGCCGTCTGGACAGAATGGGTGAGAACATCACTCTGACGCTGCTGCGACGCCATGAGATCTCTCAGAACATCCACCAGTGCTTGAACAACACCCTCTGGCTGCTCTGGCTGAACTGGTACTGCTGGCTGAACAGGAGGAACTGGCGACTCTGCCCTCTGGCTGAACGTTTTGGACACTGCTCAACAATGGATATCAACAATGTTCAAGACTGAAGCCGTTTACCATTCAGAATGTACTTCCTGTTAAGCAATATAATTTTTCATTTTATTGAGTCTAGGAATAAAGTGTACACCGAGTCGTACTGGCAAATAGGCTATCCGAAAACGTTTTTCAAAACCATCCTATTCCTTTACAAATGACCTACGTTTTTGAAAAATATTCTTTTTATAAAAAATGAACTGGCAGAACCCTTGGAGAACTCGGCCCGAGTTCGGTCAGAGTTCGGCCAGAGTTCGTCCATTTAGAACGTTAGTGAACATTGGGTTTTTGAACTTGGTCATCCTTCAGTTACGGTTTGTTACAAAAAGTTCTGTCCGAATTCTGCCTGAATTCTGTCAGAGTTCTGTCTTTGGAAAAACTATAAATAGAGAAGTATTTCGATCATTTCAAATTACCAATTCATTTTCAATCTCTTCTCTTCCTGAGCTTACATTCTTCCAAAGAGTTCTTAAAAAGCTTTCATTTTCAAATTCTAAGCCAGTTACAATCCTCTAGTCGATTTGCCAGTGCGGTACGGTCTAGAAGTTTCAGAGCGATTGTAATCAGAGGCTTGATAGAAGATTCAACTCTTCAAAATTGAAGTTGGTCGTGTTCTTCGTATCAAAGCTCGTGTCTGTAGAAGTTGCAAGGACTTCGTATGAAAACTTGTGGGATTTTCCAATAGTGGATTCAACTGGAAGCTAGAGTTCTTCCGACTGGACTAGTCCTCACAAGAGGGAAACCAGTATAAATCTCGGTGTTTGCGTTTGCCTTCTGATCACTTTTAATTTCTGTCATTTACTTTTGTGATTATTATTATATCTGTGATCTAACTGCTAACAAGTTTTTAGTTAGCAATATTCCGCTGCCTACTCTATTTACCCCCTCTAGAGTATTCTGTTTTACGATTTTATTCCTACAATTGGTATCAGAGTGGGTTATATTGGTAAAGCAAGGTAAAATTGCAGTTATATTCAATTTTTTATGTAGATCACAACATTACACATAGCAACTGTGAAATTCACAAGTGAAGGCTAAGCCACAAACAGACCTCCACTGTTTGACGGCACAAACTACACTTATTGGAAAATATGTATGAGTTTTTTTTTCTGAAATCTCTTGATTTTGACTTATGGTCTGTAGTTATTGATGGCTATAAAAAGCTACCTCGTATTAATGTTGATGGTGTTTTAGTTGAAAAATCCCATGACAAATATACAGAGGAAGAAAAGAAAAAGGCCTGTCTTGACGCACGTGCTATTAACGCTTTATTTTGTGCTTTAGACAGAACTGAATTCAACAGGGTGTCTACTTGCACAATATCAAACGAAGTGTAGAAACTTCTCGAAGTAACCCACGAAGGAACAACACAAGTCAAGGAGTCAAAGATCAGCAGACTTACTCAGGAGTACGAGGCGTTCAAAATGAAGCCAAGTGAATCCGTCACTCAGATGTTTACAAGATTCTTGGATATTGTAAATCCTCTGTCTTCACTAGGCAAGGATTACAGTAACCATGAGAAGATTCACAAACTTCTACGAGCCCTTACAAAGAACTGGATTCCAAAGGCTACAACAATCATTGAAGGAAACGACCTCTCAATAATGTCTCTAGAAACACTCATGGGTAAGCTACTCACTCACGAGTTAGAACTTCAAGACTTTGAAGATGCTACACCAAAGGAGAAGTCAGAGAAGACGATCGCTCTCAAGGCTCAACATAGAAGAACCATCGAAGATGATTCTGACGACAGCGACTCCGACTCTGAAGATCAAGCTCTTCTGGTAAGAAAATTCAAGAAGTTCATGAGATTTAATAGGAGAACAAAGAACAGCAAAGATAACAACAACAACAATGAGGAAGATTCTATTTGCTACGGATGCAAGAAGAAAGGACACATGAAGAAAGATTGTCCCTTAGCATCATCATCGAAGAAAAGCAGCAAATATGACAAAGGCTACCTGAAGAAATCAACATCAAGAAAGTACACTAACACAAGCATATGGCATGAAAGTGAAGCCAGCGACTCAGAAGATGAACAATCAGATGACGCTGCAAATGTGTGCTTGATGGCTTGCGATCAGGTAATCTCTAATCCTCTATTTGATCCTTATGATGATTTCACCTTTGAGCAACTAGGAGAGGCTTTCAGTGAACTGTTAGATGATTACAGAAAACTGCATAGTAAATATGAAACCTCTAAGAAGGTACTCAAAGAGTACAAAAGTGAAATAGGAAGACTTACCGACCAATTAGATCATGTTAGAAATAATGACTCTTCAAATGAGTCTGGTGAGCTTTCTTCTATTAAATTGTTGTTACACGAGACTGTTAAGCTATCCGAAGAAAAAGACCAAACTATTATCCAGTTAAAGGAAGACCTATCTAAGGAGAGAAAGAGTCTCCAGTGTGCACATGTCGTTCTCAAGGCTCAACATAGAAGAACCATCGAAGATGATTCTGATGACAGCGACTTCGACTCTGAAGATCAAGCTCTTCTGGTAAGAAAGTTCAAGAAGTTCATGAGATTTAGCAGGAGAACAAAAGACAGCAACAACAACAACAATGAGGAATATCCTATTTACTACGGATGCAAGAAGAAAGGACACATGAAGAAAGATTGTCCATCAGCATCGTCATCAAAGAAAAACAGCAAATATGACAAAGGCTACCTGAAGAAATCGACATCAAGAAAGTATGCCAACACAAGCATATGACATAAAAGTGAAGCCAGCGACTCAGAAGATGAACAATCAGATGACGCTGCAAATGTGTGCTTGATGGCTTACGATCAGGTGGGACACCCTTTATATGCTAGGAGCAAATGGATCCTCGACAGCGGTTGCTCACGGCACATGACCGGTGACGCTTCATTATTCGTAACACTGTCGGAGAGGAATAAAGAAGGATACGTCTCCTTCGGTAATAATTTGAAAGGGTACATAATCGGTATCGGTGACATTGGTAAGGCTCCCTATCTAGTGATTAAAGATGTTTGTCTTTTTACCGAGTTAAAACGTAATCTGCTCAGCATAAGCCATTTAGCTGATCACGGTTATACATTAACTTCGTAAAAGATAAATGTACTATTATTGATAGTTCAACTGGTAGTACTATATTTGAAGGTATTAGGGAAGACAATATATATATATATTTTATTTGTTGGAAGATGCTAACACAGGAGGTAGATATTTGATGGCCAAAAGTATTGAGAGTCAACTATGGCATATGAGACTCGGTCATGCAAACATGGATACAATTTCAAGATTATCTACGAAGAAGTTGGTACGCGACTTACCGGATATTTCTTTCAAGAAGGATACGGTATGTAGTGAATGTGAAAAGAACAAAGGTATCAAATCCGTATTCAAATCCAAGAACGCTGTAAGTACCACTAGACCTTTACAATTGTTGCATACGGACTTATTTGGACCCAGCAGAATTGCTAGTCTAGGTGGTAAGTTATATGCATTTGTCATTATAGATGACTTCTCTAGATATACATGGGTTTATTTTCTTGCACGCAAGAACAATGCATTATCAGAATTCGTCACCTTTTGCAAGAAAGTACAGAATGAAAAGGGTTCATGATTACTCGTATTCGTAGTGATCATGGCGGCAAATTTGAGAATGTAGAATTCAAGCAATTTTGTGACACACACGGTTATCTGCGAGAATTCTCTTGCCCTAGGACTCCACAACAAAATGGAGTTGTAGAACGTAAAAACAGAACTCTATCTGAAATGGCTAGAGTTATGTTAAACCAGTTTAGTCTACCTAGATATTTATGGGCTGAAGCTGTAAATACAGCATGCTATATTCTCAATAGGGTTCTAATTCGACCTATATCGAAGAAGACTCCCTATAAATTATGGTTTGATAGAACACCAAATGTTTCTTATTTCAAAATCTTTGGTTGCAAATGTTTTATTCTGAATACCAAAGATAATTTGAGTAAATTTGATGAAAAGGCCGATGAAGGTATATTTTTAGGTTATGCAGTAAAGAGCAAAGGATATAAAGTCTTCAACAAAAGAACCATGATCATTGAAGAATCTATCAATGTCAAGTTTGATGAGCTAAATCAACACTTAGACGATGATGACAATGAAGACATAACCGCACCAAGTACAGCTACTGCAAAACCTTCACACAGAGATGCAGAACCATCACATCAGGCATCAGATGAACCTCCAAGCAAAGAAGCCGGAACTAGCAATCTTGAGACTACACCAAAAGAGATGAGATTCTTGGCTAGTCATCCAAAGGACTTGATAATTGGTGAGATTACCAAGGGTGTAAGTACTCGTTCCTCCAATAAAGATATAGCTTCTTGTGTTGCTTTTATCTCGCAGTTTGAACCTAAAAATATTGATGAAGCTTGTAGTGATAATTTTTGGTTAGATGCTATGCAAGAGAAATTAAACCAATTCAAACAGAATCAAGTTTAGGAACTTGTTCCCAAGCCTATTGATCATCCGGTCATTGGCACCCGATGGGTATTCTGAAATAAACTGAACGAGAATGGTTTAGTGACTCGTAATAAGGCTCGACTCGTAGCTCAAGGATACAATCAGGAAGAAGGTATCGACTACGATGAGACTTATGCCCTAGTTGCGAGATTAGAATCCATTCGCATGTTATGTGCATTTGCATGTTTTCATAATTTTAAATTATTTCAAATAGATGTCAAAAGCGCATTTTTAATAGTTTTATAAAAGAAGAGGTTTATGTAGCTCAACCACCCGGTTTTACTAATTTTAAATTTCCTGAATATGTTTTCAAGTTGAAGAAAGATTTATACGGTTTGAAACAAGCCCCTCGTGCTTGGTACGATCGTCTAAGCACTTTTCTACTTGATAACGGTTTTTCAAAGGGAAAGGTTGACACTACTTTGTTTATAAAGTATTTGAATAATAATATTCTTTTGATTCAAGTCTATGTAGATGATATTATCTTTGGATCTAATTATGAATCTCTTTGTCAAAAATTTTCAAAGTGTATGCAGAATGAGTTTGAGATGAGCATGATGGGAGAGCTGAAGTTCTTTCTCGGACTGCAAATCAAACAAACCAATAATGGGACGTTCATAAATCAAGCAAAGTACACAAAGAATCTATTAAAAAAGTTTGACATAGAAGCAGCAAAACCACTTAGCACTCCAATGGCGACTTCAACTGTAACGCCCCAGTCCCAAAATACGTAGGACTAGGAACGTAGATATGCCAGCTGTATTCATACGAAATACATGGGCCTCGTATGAATACATAAGCTATAAAATGCAGTATAACCATAACTAATCTCATCCACAAAATAAATGAATAAAAGATATCATAAAATGATAATGATTTGTCTTGATACAATATGTTGGGCGGAGACAAATCCGCTACCAACAAGTAAAAGAAAATACATAAGAAAAGAAATGAATTTGGCGAGCGAAGCGAAGACGACCAAATGCAATCATACTCGAAGAAGTAGCGATGATCACGGCTAGAGCTAGAACACCTGCAAAAGACAAGAGCACACACACCTGGCGAGATAACCAGGTCCTCAGAGGGACGTAACAAGACACAAAATATCATGCCATAAACTGAATAAAGTTAGCTCAACAGAAAAGTATATGTTACTACACAAATAAAGGTCCTTAACCATTCTATGTGTTAATGCATTTTGAAGACAACGTTCCACAAAAGGGCTCCCGAAGCTAGAAACACGGCACGTTAGCGTTTCAACCAAGTCACTAGTGGCGTCTAGAGAAAAGTAAATGCATGGCCCATTAGCACGCGAACGAGAACTAAGGGGCATCCAGAGAAAAATAAATGCACGACCACTAGCTTCTTGGGTGAGTCACTAACGGCAGCTAGAGGAAAGTAAATGTACGGCACATTTGTGTTTCAACCGAGGCACTAGTGGCATCTAGAGAAAAGTAAATAAATGCACGTCCACTAGTCTCTTGACTAAGTCACAAATGGCATCTAGAGAAAAGTAAAGGTGTGAAAGCCCCTGGCCTAATAACTGTCTTCACCCTCCCCATGCACTACTCGTGCTGAATCCACATCACGACATTCCTAATAACTGCTAAGTCGCTAAGTCTTCTAGACAACCAAAACTATTTAGCAGTTATTGCCTATCGCACGGTATGTGCGCACCGATGGCCAGTCGATACGTACGTCCGAGATCTATATGAGACTCGTGACTCATGATACACAAGTGTCGGGCCAATGAATGCGACACAAACAAAGGTGGTCCCTTATCTCTAAGCCATATGCAACTAAAATATAATAATTTGCAAGTACAATTTATATTTTCTAGAATAAGTAAAAAAATGCATGATATTGAGCAAGGAATTAAACAGTAAAGGCAAGGTGTCTTGCCTGGTAGGGCGCCTGGTGTACTGCAATGATCAAGGTGGCACGATCTGCAACTTTGGTGCAACAACTATGCAAGGTGACCTCGGTTGGTGACACGGTCAGTTCCATTGGGTCCAGAAGGGTCAAATTGGCTAGGGTCGATGGGAGGATGTTCGGATTTGTTGAGGGAATAGGAGAAAACATTTAGTCATGGATAGATGGATATCATAGAAAACTAGATAATTAAGAATATATATGTTTTTAGAAAACTATTTTTAATCCTAAAAAAAATATGTATTAGTAAAAAAATAGTTTTTGTTTTAGATAAATAATTAAGAACATAAGAATTATTTTGCAAAATTTTTTAAGTTTGTCAAAATATGATATTGATGAAAACTATTCTATTAGAAAATATTTTAAAATAATACTAGAAATTTCTATAAATTTCAGGACTTCTTAGGCCACAAATAAACATATGGAAGAGTCAACATTTTAATCATATAAAATTTAGAAAATATTTAGCCTAAATAATTTATTTGGTAATTATATCATAAAAATATCCATAATACACATATAGTTTTAAAATACAAAAAAAAAATAATAACTATTCTAATAAAAAGCACAAATCATAGTTTACTAGTTTATATTAATAATCAATAAAATAACCCTTATCTAATACTAATACTAATAATAATAATAATAGTAATAATAATAATAATAATAATAATAATAATAATAATAATAATAATAAGAATATTATTTGTAATAATAATAATAATGATAATAATAAAAATTATTATAATAATAACAGTCGAATTTTTTTTTTATACTGCTCTCTCTTCCCCCAATAAACCACGAGAGAGAGAGAGAGAGTACAGAGAGAACAAAAAAGAAAGGGTTTTCTGAGAAATCAAGAGAGAGGGCGAGCGGGTTCTCACCGTCGGCGGAGGGCGGATGGGCGCCGGTGGCCGACGGGCGCCCACCGGAGAGGAGTCCAGGCGGGGGTTTTACGGAGAAGGGGGCGGCTGGTTGGCGGCGGCTGAGCGGAGCGGGCAGCGGTGGAAGGGGCGACGAAGGGTGCGGGTCTTGCGGAAAGGGCGACCAGAGGAGGGTGGCTTAGGGCTGACGGCGCGGAGGCGAAGATACGGCGAGGGACGGCTCGCTGGGAAGCGGCTGGAGGCTCGGGGACACGGGTGGCGTCGTCCTGCGGCGGACAGGAGAGGTCGTCGGGGAAGGTGAGGGTTTGTATTTTATTTATTTATTTATTTATTTTTTTTCTTTCTTTTCTGGTGTCTGTGGTGATGACGGAGGATGGCCGGAGTTAGGTTTGGCGATGGTCGAGGTGGTGGCTGCCAGGACGGGTGGTGGTGGTTTGCGTCGTGGGGGTGATTGACGAAACTATGGCAGTGGTAGGCTGAGTTTGGGTTGGACGGGTTTGCTGGCCGAGGATTTGGTTCTGTGGTTGTCGTCGTCGGAAACGACATGGAGGCGTGGCGTGCAGGGTCGGTTGGCTGACAGTGATCCGACGTTGTGATGGCGCTGGTAGTGTATTGGTCGAGCGTGTAGGAAACGGGTGACGGCGGACATGGGTCAAGGTGGAGGGGCAAGGCTGTGGTGAGGGTGCCGGAGTTGGCCAGGAGGAGTAGAGGGAAGGTGGGGTGTTGACTGGTTTTGGATAGGTTAGAAATTTAGGTGAATCGTGTCGGGATTGTCGACACGAAGAAAATGATGTATATGTAAACATGGAATAAGATGTTGGTCACGGACACGATGCACTCATACTATGGTTGTGGAATTTGTTGTGGATCAATAATGAATTGGAGGAGTACCTGCCTATTTATAGGATGTGGGAATTCCCAATAAGATACGGGTTAGGATTTATTTAAATCCCCCTTTTTCAATAATTCAAATCCAAATCTAAATACGAATCCAATTTAAATTAAATTCTCTTAGTTTAAAATCAATGGAATAAATCAAATTTTCAAATATTTAACTATTTAAATAATTCTAAAAATTAAATCAAGATTTAAATGACCACAATAACTTCCAAATATATCTTTCAAAATACCAATATTAATAATTTCGAAAATAATAAATATTTTTAAACATCTTTTTGAGTAATAAAATATTAATATTAATAAATCTCGAAAATTATGTTTTTATTTAAAATAGACTAATAAATAATTACGAAATATATATGTAGGCACAAAAATGATGTTCTCATAATTATGCTTTTCTAGCATACAATAAAAATATTATTTATTGTTAATAATTATGAGAAATGAAGACTTTATAAATAAAAATAACAAACTTGAAAATTTTTGGAACGATAACAAAATAATTATTATGTATATTATTTTGAAACTTTAAAAACAGAAAAATAATATTTTCAAGAATATGTACGCTCGCACATAATCGCACTCGTCGAGCAATTACGTGAAAAACAAAATTTTGCGCACGACGTATAATACGACTACGCGACATATAATACAAAAATTTTAAATCCGTACAAATTGTTAGAAAAAAAAATATAGTAGAAATTTAGGGGTTTTACATCCTACCCAACTTAAAAGAATTTCGTCCTCGAAATTAAGGATTTAGTTGGGGGTGAGAAGGCACAACGGTAGATAGAAGGGTTCGAAGTTTATATGGTCGTAGTCTAGGTTGAAGATATGATTAAGAGACGATTGTAATCACTCTTAAATTCAAGTGATTAGAAAGTCAAGATTGTAGATTTAGGGTCGAGGGAAGGTGGAGTAGTTCAAGACAAAGATATGGCAACATCGAGTGATAATGGTCATAGGTGATAGGATGGTTTGAGGAAGTCCTAGTATAACGCATTCGTC
Organism: Iris pallida; assembly: GCA_029216955.1. Classification (NCBI taxonomy): domain Eukaryota; kingdom Viridiplantae; phylum Streptophyta; class Magnoliopsida; order Asparagales; family Iridaceae; genus Iris; species Iris pallida. The sequence continues at coordinate 20,710,051 of JANAVB010009596.1, read as the reverse complement.
CTTCTAAAATAGGTGAAGGCGAAAGCAATCCAGGGTTCGAAGAAGGCGTTATCGAATACGAATATGTGATTCAAAGGCGGCCGAATAATTTCAAAGGAATTTTCAAGGTAGTCGTGGATGGAATTCTAAAGGCCAAGTTTAATTATGGTCCATCCACGCAGAATAATAAACAAAAGCAAACCAAAATGCACTTGGTTGATCAGACCATTGTACACCGGTTCTGAGTAGACAATACGTTAGTGGGAGCGACCCAATTAACATATGCCTTGGACAAGCTCGATAAGGAATAAGCTTGCAAAAACTAGGCTACTTTAGCATCATTAGTCAAAATGATAAATACATAGGCATGAGAGATTAAGATTTAAAGAAGGTAGAATGATTCTAAGTCATACAGTCGTCCTATAGTCTTCTTGTCTAAGACCTTGGTTGGCTAGACGGGTTAGGTCCTCTAGATTCTAGGATATAGGTCACTAGGTCAAAGGGGTTGCTAGTTCATAAGGCTAGTTCATAGGGTATTCTACCCAACTTAAAGAATTAAACTAATGGTGTTTTGGTACAACTAACTAGTAGGGTCAATCTCTAGCAATCACGAAGGGAAGATAAGAATAGGGATGGAAGGAAGCAAGCAAGATGCATTTGATGAGTCAAACGGTAGATAAATCAAGGAAAGAGGTCAAATATGTGGATGAGATCCTAGACTTCTAATCCTATACGCAGGCTTGCTTGGTACGGTAAAGTAACCAAACAATTTATCTTGACTTGCATGGGCCACCCCAAAAACATGTAACGCCCCAGTCCCAAAATACGTAGGACTAGGAACGTAGACATGCCAGCTGTATTCATACGAAATACATGGGCCTCGTATGAATACATAAGCTGTAAAATGCAGTATAACCATAACTAATCTCATCCACAAAATAAATGAATAAAAGATATCATAAAATGATAATGATTTATCTTGATACAATATGTTGGGCGGAGACAAATCTGCTACCAACAAGTAAAAGAAAATACATAAGAAAAGAAATGAATTTGGCGAGCGAAGCAAAGACGACCAAATGCAATCATCCTCGAAGAAGTAGTGATGATCACGGCTAGAGCTAGAACACCTGCGAAAGACAAGAGCACACACACCTGGCGAAATAACCAGGTCCTCAGAGGGACGTAACAAGACACAAAATATCATGCCATAAACTGAATAAAGTTAGCTCAACAGAAAAGTATATGTGACTACACAAATAAAGGTCCTTAACCATTCTATGTGTTAATGCATTTTGAAGACAACGTTCCACACAAGGGCTCCCGAAGCTAGAAACACGGTACGTTAGCGTTTCAACCAAGTCACTAGTGGCGTCTAGAGAAAAGTAAATGCACGGCCCATTAGCACTCGAACGAGAACTAAGGGGCATCCAGAGAAAAATAAATGCACGGCCACTAGCTTCTTGGGTGAGGCACTAACGGCGGCTAGAGGAAAGTAAATGCACGGCACATTTGTGTTTCAACCGAGGCACTAGTGGCATCTAGAGAAAAGTAAATAAATGTACGTCCACTAGTCTCTCCACTGAGTCACAAATGGTATCTAGAGAAAAGTAAAGGTGTGATAGCCCCTGGCCTAATAACTGTCTTCACCCTCTCCATGCACTACTCGTGCTGAATCCACATCACGACATTCCTAATAACTGCTAAGTCGCTAAGTCTTCTAGACAACCAAAACTATTTAGCAGTTATTGCCTATCGCACGGCATATGCGCACCGATGGCCAGTCGATACGTACGTCCGAGATCTATATGAGACTCGTGACTCGTGATACACAAGTGTCGGGCCAATGAATGCGACACAAACAAAGGTGGTCCCTTATTTCTAAGCCATATGCAACTAAAATATAATAATTTGCAAGTACAATTTATATTTTCTAGAATAAGTAAAAAAATACATGATATTGAGCAAGGAATTAAACAGTAAAGGCAAGGTGTCTTGCCTGGTAGGGCACCTGGTATACTGCAATGATCAAGGTGGCACGATCTACAACTTCGGTGCAACAACTATGCAAGGTGACCTCGGTTGGTGACACGGTCAGTTCCATTGGGTCCAGAAGGGTCAAATTGGCTAGGGTCGATGGGAGGATGTTCGGATTTGTTGAGGGAATAGAAGAAAACATTTAGTCATGGATAGATGGATATCAAAGAAAACTAGATAATTAAGAATATATATGTTTTTAGAAAACTATTTTTAATCCTAAAAAAAATATGTATTAGTAAAAAAATAGTTTTTGTTTTAGATAAATAATTAAGAACATAAGAATTATTTTGCAAATTTTTTTTTAAGTTTGTCAAAATATGATATTGATGAAAACTATTCTATTAGAAAATATTTTAAAATAATACTAGAAATTTCTATAAATTTCAGGACTTCTTAGGCCACAAATAAACATATGGAAGAGTCAACATTTTAATCATATAAAATTTGGAAAATATTTAGCCTAAATATTTTATTTGGTAATTATATCATAAAAATATCCATAATACACATATAGTTTTAAAATACAAAAAAAAAACATAATAACTATTCTAATAAAAAGCACAAATCATAGTTTACTAGTTTATATTAATAATCAATAAAATAACCCTTATCTAATACTAATACTAATACTAATAATAATAATAATAGTAATAATAATAATAATAATAATAATAATAATAATAATAATAATAATAATAATAAGAATATTATTTGTAATAATAATAATAATAATGATAATAATAAAAATTATTATAATAATAACAGTCGAATTTTTTTTTATACTGCTCTCTCTTCCCCCAATAAACTACGAGAGAGAGAGAGTACAGAGAGAACAGAAAAGAAAGGGTTTTCTGAGAAATCAAGAGAGAGGGCGAGCGGGTTCTCACCGTCGGCGGAGGGCGGATGGGCGCCGGTGGCCGACGGGCGCCCACCGGAGAGGAGTCCAGGCGGGGTTTTACGGAGAAGGGGGCGGCTGGTTAGCGGCGGCTGAGCGGAGCGGGCAGCGGTGGAAGGGACGGCGAAGGGTGCGGGTCTGGCGGAAAGGGCGACCGGAGGAGGGTGGCTTAGGGCTGACGGCGCGGAGGCGAAGATACGGCGAGGGGCGGCTCACTGGGAAGCGGCTGGAGGCTCGGGGACACGGGCGGCGTCGTCCTGCGGCGGACAAGAGAGCTCATCGGGGAAGGTGAGGGTTTGTATTTTATTTATTTATTTATTTATTTTTCTTTCTTTTCTGGTGTCTGTGGTGATGACGGAGGATGGCCAGAGTTGGGTTTGGCGATGGTCGAGGTGGTGGCTGCTAGGACGGGTGGTGGTGGTTTGCGTCGTGGGGGTGATTGACGGAACTATGGCAGTGGTGGGCTGAGTTTGGGTTGGACGGGTTTGCTGGCCGGGGATTTGGTTCTGTGGTTGTCGACGTCGGAAACGACAGGAAGGCGTGGCGTGCAGGGTCGGTTGGCTGAGAGTGATCCGACATTGTGATGGCGCTGGTAGGGTATTGGTCGAGCGTGTGGGAAACGGGTGACGGCGGACATGGGTCAAGGTGGAGGGGCAAGGCTGTGGTGAGGGTGCCGGAGTTGGCCAGGAGGAGTAGAGGGAAGGTGGGGTGTTGACTGGTTATGGATAGGTTAGAAATTTAGATGAATCGTATCGGGATTGTCGACACGAAGAAAATGATGTATATGTAAACATGGAATAAGATGTTGGTCACGGACACGATGCACTCATACTATAGTTGTGGAATTTGTTGTGGATCAATGATGAATTGGAGGAGTACCTGCCTATTTATAGGATGTGGGAATTCCCAATAAGATACGGGTTAGGATTTATTTAAATCCCCCTTTTTAAATAATTCAAATCCAAATCTAAATACGAATCCAATTTAAATTAAATTCTCTTAGTTTAAAATCAATGGAATAAATCAAATTTTCAAATATTTAACTATTTAAATAATTCCAAAAATTAAATCAAGATTTAAATGACCACAATAACTTCCAAATATATCTTTCAAAATACCAATATTAATAATTTCAAAAATAATAAATATTTTTAAACATCTTTTTGAGTAATAAAATATTAATATTAATAAATCTTGAAAATTATGTTTTTATTTAAAATAGACTAATAAATAATTACGAAATATATATGTAGGCACAAAAATGATGTTCTCATAATTATGCTTTTCTAGCATAGAATAAAAATATTATTTATTGTTAATAATTATGAGAAATGAAGACTTTATAAATAAAAATAACAAACTTGAAAATTTTTGGAACGATAACAAAATAATTATTATGTATATTATTTTGAAACTTTAAAAATAGAAAAATAATATTTTCAAGAATATGTACGCTCTCACATAATCGCACTCGTCGAGCAATTACGTGAAAAACAAAATTTTGCGCACGACGTATAATACGACTACGCGACGTATAATACAAAATTTTTAAATCCGTACAAATTGTTAGAAAAAAATATAGTAGAAATTTAGGGGTTTTACATCAACCAAGCTTGATATTGATGAACAAGGCAAACCTGTCGACATACGTAAGTATCGAGGTATGATCGGTAGCTTACTATATTTAACTGCTAGTCGACCAGACATTATGTTTAGTGTTTGCTTATGTGCACGTTTTCAAGCTAATCCTAAGGAATCACATTTGTGCATAGTTAAGCGTATCTTCCGATACCTTAAAGGCACTTCTTCTGTCGGCTTATGGTATCCGAAAACTACGTCGTTTGACCTAACCGGTTATTCCGATGCTGATTTTGCCGGATGCAAAGTAGATAGAAAAAGCACTAGCGGCACATGTCATTTCCTAGGAAAAGCTCTAGTCTTTTGGTTTAGTAAAAAGCAAAATTCTGTTGCATTATCAACAACCGAGGCTGAGTATATCGCCGCAGGACGTTGTTGTGCACAAATTTTGTGGATGAAACAAATTTAGAAGACTATGGATTGTATTTTACACACATACCCATTTTCTGTGACAACACTAGTTCTATTAATTTGACTAAGAATCCAGTATGTCACTCTCGTACTAAACATATCGAGATTCGATATCATTTTCTTAGAGATCATCAACAAAATGGAGATATAGACCTTGTATACATAGACACACAGAATCAATTAGCTGACCTACTCAAAAAACTTTTAGCGGAAGATCATTTTAATTATTTATGTCGAGAATTAGGAATTTTAGATATCAATAATATTAATTAATTTTGTTTTATTAATTATTTATTCGATACTCATAAACTGTTTTCGAGACAAGCCTAAAAAGAGTCTGTTTGTCACCACAACTATGGTCGAAGCGAAGCGGTATTTAAGAGTTCCCCGGTGAACCTTCGTTAGCTGGGACAGTACTCCTACAGCTAATCTGAAACAGATGTTGAGTAAAAAATATTAATTTGTAAAATAATATTAATTCTATTAATTTGAGATTTAAAATTACTAAACTTTGAATTAAGCATTTGAAACGAATTAATAAAAAAGAATGTGCCCTCATTTGAATTATTTTTTAATATATATATAGCCAGGCAACCCTTGGCAAATTCGACCCGAGTTCGGTCCGATTTCGGCCAGAGTTCAGCTCGGTATATATATATATATATATATATATATATATATATATATATATATATATATATATATACCAGCACCAACCCGAGGCTTCTTCTTCTTCATTCTTCCCACATCCTCATAACAGTAGCAGCGCGCCTCCGAAACCCTAGCTTCTTCTCCATCATTGTTCTTCCAATCTGTATGGAGTTTCTCGTCCAAACTTTGGATTCGTGCGGAGATCGTCATCCTCTACAACATATCCAATTCTTGGATGGTATAATCCCTTCTTTTCTCCACTTTTCAATACTTAGGATTTCTAGAAAATTTTGGGAAAGAATGCCTAAGTTCAATCCCTTCAAGAGGAAGAAGACCAATGCCAGTGAAGAGGCATCTTCTTCAGATCCACATACGGATTGCCTCTTTTCTCCGGTCCAATCGGACGATGGTGCGTCGGATGAGTTTTACTTTAATACTTCCGATCAAGCTTTATTGTGGTACACCGATTTTATCATGCGTACTATTTGCACCGGGTTGCCGATTAAGTGGACTGTCTTTCCGGATCACCGCCCTTACTTTGAGATATTAGGGTTACAACATTTTGTCACCTTACAATTCTCCATTGCCACTAATGCCAATAGATTATTCTATTGTAATTTTGTGTTAGACACTTTTACAGCGAGGACACGTGTCGGAGGAATTGATATCGAATTCACTGATAAAACGTTAGCGAAAATCCTTGGTATCCCAAACGAAGGTGCCCCGCTCGATGACATCACTGATTTTGATTTTCCCGATGGCATGTCACTCGTTAGTTTCAAGAATGAACTTTGTGCGCCCGCACGCGTTCATCTTGGAAAGTTCAAGGCTAATAACTTGAACTTGTTTAACTATGAATTACATCGCATCATCTATTCCACCTTACTTCCAAAATACACTTCCAAAGATGATGTCACTGCACTTGAGCTTTATGCTCTTTATCATATTCTTAAGGGGATTCCTTTTTCTGCCCCTAAGACTATCATTCAGATGATGGGTAGATGTCGCAGGAGAGGCCGCAACCTATCTTATGCGATGCTTATTCCTCGCATCTTTCAGAGATTTGATATTGACCTATCTACTTGTGCTGTCGACCCCGAGCCCAAGTTTCTTAAACTATCTCGTCGCAGTATTGCATCTGTTCCTCCACCTACTGTACCTACTCCTCCTGTACCTACTCCCACAGCTCCCACCGTACATGTTCCTCCTAATTCTTACCCTATGATATTTGAGGGTATACGTCAGCACTTATCAGATCTGCAGTCTTTTTATGTTGAGACCTCTAGGGAACACGAGTTCCGTGATGTGACTCGGTTCCAGGCGATTGCCAACTCCTTCGCCGATCTGAGGTTTGCGCAGACGGGTCATTCTGTTAGCTCTCTACCTCGAGACCCTTCTGTTTCTGGCTACCGCATTGATGACGAGGCGGTTCAATCTCTGTTCCAGCCAGGGAATGCCTATGATTGGTATCGTACCACTTGTGCCACTCCTCACACTTCTGGCGCTGGTACTTCTAGAGCTGGTCCTTCTGGACATGCTGGAGCTGCAGCTGATGATGTTGATGATGATGATAATTTTTGAGATGTTAGATATTAAGACTGTTACTTTTGTCTTATGTTTACTTGGAAATGCTCCGACATTCTAAGATCTTATCAGTACTTTTTAGTTATTATCAACACTTTTTCTATTATGTGACTATTCATAGACATGGTTTTTGATTATGCCTCAGTTTTGGCATCTTAGTCTATTATTCAGCACTTTATTTGTTTCAGTTTTTATTCTCGCACTTTATTAAATACTGTCTGTGACAAATACATGCCTGTGTTGTGTTCTCTAGACTATCTGTTTTCTTTTACTGTTTATACCATGCCTGTAATGATTATTTCTATATTTTTTATTGTGTTTCTTCACTATTTGTTACTTATGCATTTATTGCGGGGGAGCTTTCTCTTTTGCAATTATTTTGCTAAGTGACAATGGGGGAGAAATAAGGATCTAACATTTTTGTGAATACAGGTTATGAATAATTTCTTTTGATTACTATTTTGAATTGATTCCAAGCTTAGATGTTATATCGGCAAGGTTTGTCAATTATCAAAATGGGGGAGATTGTTGGCCCATTGGTCATGGTCAAACCTGATTTTAATAATTGATCAAACTCTGTCTCGATATAAATCCAAGTCAACTCTGATCTTTACCTATGACATTTTGGACACTGCTCAACAATGGATATCAACAATGTTCAAGACTGAAGCCGTTTGCCACAGAATGTACTTCCTGTTAAGCAATGTAATTTTTTATTTTATTGAGTCTAGGAATACATTGTACACCGAGTCGTACTGGCAAATAGGCTATCCGAAAACGTTTTTCAAAACCATCCTATTCCTTTACAAATGACCTACGTTTTTGAAAAATATTCTTTTTATAAAAAGCTTCTGAAGGATTTTTTCAAAAAGCCAAAAATTTATTTTCTCAAAAAATGAACTGGCAGAACCCATAGAGAACTCGGCCTGAGTTCGGCCAGAGTTCGATCATTTGGAACGTTAGTGAACGTTGGGTTTTTGAACTTGGTCATCCTTCAGTTACGGTTTGCTACAAAGATTTCTGTCCGAATTCTGCCCAAAATCTGTCAGAGTTCTGTCTTTGGAAAAACTATAAATAGAGAAGTATTTCGATCATTTCAAATTACCAATTCACTTTCAATCTCTTCTCTTCCTGAGCTTACATTCTTCCAAAGAGTTCTTAAAAAGCTTTCATTTTCAAATCCCAAGCCAGTTACAATCCTCTAGTCGATTTGCCAGTGCGGTACGGTCTAGAAGTTTCAGAACGATTGTAATCAGAGGCTTGATAGAAGATTCAACTCTTCAAAATTGAAGTTGGTCGAGTTCTTCGTATCAAAGCTCGCGTCTGTAGAAGTTGCAAGGACTTCGTATGAAAACTTGCGGGATTTTCCAATAGTGGATTCAACTGGAAGCTAGAGTTCTTCCGACTGGACTAGTCCTCACAAGAGGGAAACCAGTATAAATCCCGATCTTTGCGTTTGCCTTCTGATCACTTTTAATTTCCGTCATTTACTTTTTGTGATTATTATTATATCTGTGATCTAACTGCTAACAAGTTTTTAATTAGCAATATTCCGCTGCCTAATCTATTCACCCCCCCTCTAGAGTATTCTGCTTTACGATTTTGTTCCTACAATATCTTCACGAGCTAGAGACTATATCAGATAGTCCACGGAGTAAGGCAGAGTTGATAGAACTTTTCCGAGCCTCCACCGTCACCCTCCAGAATCAAAACTAAACAATTGTACTTAGATTGTTTCTTAGGCTTTCTTTCTAGGCCATTTCTTTGTACAAGCGAGTTTGTAATCAATTCCAGTGTTCTGTAATACCTGTTGTTGATTTTTATGGCAAACAAATATATGATGTACGTGAAAAGCACATGACATGACGTATCCCGACGCTCTCGAGGGGCATAACATCTCATGAAAGGATCGATATAGTACCAATCTGTGTTAACAACATGACAATATCAAGTAAAGTAATCTAGAGCATAAATATAAATCCTATCAAGTATGAAACGGTCAAAGAATGTACTCGTCTGATATCCTGAGTATTTGGTAAGTGTAGATGTCCAGACAGAGTAGATGAGTCCTATTTAGAGCAACACAGGTCACAACATGTTCAAAATGGTAATATTGAACTTTACAATGCATTCTATATGATTTCTAGGCCATTCTAGACTAAAGTCAACTCTTAGTCAACTCTAGTCAACTATACTAGTCAAACTAGGTCAACTAAGCCATTCTAAGTCTAAACCTAGTCTAACAAGTCATTCTAGGCCTAACCAAGCCTATACTAGCAATCAAACACATTACAAAGTCAAGATGAACCACACAAGTCTATATACCATACCTAAATACATGTATACATACATACATAACATGTATTCTTATATTACATCTATACATTACATACATTACATTATTCATGCATTCATGCATTACATTATATACATGTATTCATATCACATATGCATAATTTACATTATACATTGCATCACACTATATTCATATATCTTTACATGTTACTTTCATCCATGCATTCATTACATTAAAGAATGAGGAAAAGGGAAGTGAAAGAGAGTGAATGAATGACTTGTGAAAGTGAGATACAAGGACCTATAAATATACATATATGAAAACCAAACAAACTGAAAATACTAAATACATATGAATCTATACATTGGTATCAATGGGAATGAAATAGGAAGGGAAATAAAGACTGGAAACTAAAACTGAATACAACCAACCTGGAAATTAACTCAATGAAATATCAGAATAAAACATGCAATACACCTCAACCTAAGTCAACTTCAAGTTCACAACTGAGAATTATCTCAGTATTCAAAACCTAGGCATTCCATTCTCAGGTTTTAACATGTGTGTATGTGTATATAGAGTGTAACAGTGAGTGATAGGGTGTGTGTGTGTGTGTGTTTGTGGACAGTGAGTGATAGGGTTTAATTCTCAGGTTTGCATCAGTTCTCAGGTTTAACATGTTTTCGAGTATCATTCCTATACAAAAACCAAAATTACAACCCAAATCATAAATCTGTATGAACCCAGCTAGGTAAACATTAACCCAGACATGTATACATGCTGAAACATAATAATTAACATTTAATATCAATTTAAAACATTAAAATTTCCATTCGAACACTGCTTAGTAACAGGATTTACAAACTCGAATACAAACAACCCAAATCATAAGTGAAAACCTAAATTATCATCAAATTAATATGTGTTAGTGATTTACAAACATGCATTAGTGTCCAAAGGGTCTAAACGTATCCAAACAAGTGGACACGAGGTGTCCAAAACATACAAAATAGGGTGTATCAGACCCTGTGTTCAGACAGGCTCGTGTAACCATGTCGACACGATTTGGACACGACACAGTATCCTAGTGTCCTCGTACTCGTGTACACGTGTAGAGGGAATCTAGGGCTAGGAGTCTAACACCCTGACACGAGTCATCATCGTGTCTGTGCGTGACACGACTCACGAGTCAGTCGAAGAAAATTGACAGTGCCAGTCAGTAAGAAATCAGTGCAATCGAGATTTCTCTCTATCCAATCGCTCAAACTTCGTATGCGTGTTGTCAGTGTTTGCCCGCACCCACACACCAAATTTCAGGTGTCGGGGTACCGTATCGTGTCCGCTAGGACACACGAGTAGCAGGGCACCGAACACACTGCTCGTGCTGCGTGTCCATGTCAATTTTGGACACGGACACAACACAAAAGTATGCTCAGTCCTCACGAAAAATGATACATACATATAGATCTACAATTTTGTAAAATTAATTTTTGAAAACAGCAATAAAAACTTCATTGAGGCATTTCGACAAACACAAAGACATAGTGACTGATACGTGTCCGATACAGACACCAAACCAATTCCATTTTCTACCAAACTTCATCTACAGCTAGGGGACACCTAGATGGATGCATCTATGAAAAGAAAACAGAAATTAAATAGTATTTAGGGTATTTACCTATTGGGAGAGATTCAATCGAAAAGCCCCAAAATGAGAAGTCCTCCTCCAATGGCCAAGTGAGCTCCAAACCTAGCAAGCAAGCTCCTTTCAGCCTCTACTCCAGAAATGACCTCCAATGCAAGTGAGTGGGATCAATTTGGTGGAGAAATGGTGAGATTTGATGATTTGGGGAAGAAATATAAGGGTTTCTAAAGGGGGATTTCTAAAAAAGGCAAGTGAACACTAAGAGACAGTATATAGGGGTTAGGATCTCCCTATGGGCTGCTCATGGCCGGCCACAATAGGTTAGGGTTAGGGTTTCTAAAAGGAAATGGCCATGGGACTTGTACACTAGCTAGTTGTCTCAACTACCTAGCTAAAAGCCCAATAACACATAGCACCCAATCTCCTTATGAAACCTAGCCATACTCAACTCAACTTAGGTCAACTTAAGTTAGATAAGGGTCCAACACCATTCTACCATGCTAACTAAGTCACCAAGGTCAAAGTCAAACTCTAGGTTAGTCTCTATACTCTCAACTAGCAAAAGTCAAAAATCACAACACCAATGCAATAAATAATAAATAATTCACAAAATCAAAATGATAAAAATACCCTCAAAGCTAAAAAGTGGTAGTGACAAATCTACCCTCCTTAAAAAAATTTTGTCCTCTAAATTAAAAGGCGAAACTGAACTGATGAGAAGGATAGACAATCATACCTCAAGGTCCAAAAAGATATGGGTATCGCTCGCGCATCTCATCCTCCCACTCCCAGGTAGACTCTCCTGGAGAATGATGCCTCCATGCGACGCGAACAAAGGGTATCACCTGGTTCCTCAGAACCTTCTCTCGTCGATCCAGAATCTCTACAGGCTGCTCTGGATAGTTAGGAGTAGGTCCCACCTCAATCTCTGAGTGATCGAGTACATGGCTAGGATATGCCATATACCGTCTCAACTTCGACACATAGAATACGTTATGGACTTCCACTAATACAGGTGACAAGTCTAGCATGTAAGCCACGTCACCGACTCTCTCGCTGTTCGCAAAAGGTCCGATGAAGCGCGGGCTAAGCTTTCCACCACCACCAAAATATATCGTACCACATGTCGAAAATATCCTCAAGAAAACTAGATCTCCAACCTAATCACAAATATGGTCTCAATTACTAAGATATTCAAACATGATCAAACAAAATCACAAATAAAATAACTCCTAATTCTAATCTATCCCTAAGCTGTACCTCAAACTCCAAAGGTCTGCGGTGGCTATCGGCCCAGTGCCGATGTCTGTCATGCGCCACGGGAAGCAGATCTCTGACGAGCTTCACCTTCTCGGCTGCATCCACAACCATCTCAGGTCCTAATAAAGCTCGCTCTCCATCGTCATCCGAAGACATGGGTGTACGACTTCTACGCCCGTACAATGCCTCGAATGGTGACATCTCAATGCTGGCCTGAAAACTGTTGTTGTATGCAAACTACACTAAGTGCAGGTGATCCTTCCAGGATCCTCCAAAATCTAAGACACAAGTCCGCAGCATGTCCTCGAGTGTCTGAATAGTCCTCTCTGACTGTCCGTCCATCTGAGGGTGGTATGCAGTACTAAACTTGAGCTGAGTACCCAAACTAGTCTGCAAACTCTGCCAGAAATAGGAAGTAAAGTGGCTATCCCGATCCGAGACAATGCTCATCGGAACTCCGTATATCCTGACAATTTGCCGCATATACATATCTGCTAGCCTTTCAGTAGACGTACCTACTTTAAATGGCAAAAAGTGAGCTGATTTGGTCAACCTGTCTACGATGACCCAAATCACGTCTTTCCTTCCTGGTGTACGCGGCAATCCAGAAATAAAGTCCATCGTGATGTGCTCCCACTTCCACTATGGAATGGGCAATGGCTGTAACAAACCTCCTGGCCTCTGCCTCTCTGCCTTGACCTGCTGACAGACCTAGTATCAGGCTACGAAGCGAGCTACCTCCCGCTTCATCCAATACCACCAAACATGCTCCCTCAGATCCCTATACATCTTGTTGGCACCTAGATGTATAGAGTACTGAGATCGGTGTGCCTCCTGTATGACCTGTTCTCGAAGCTCTCCGCTGGGCACACACAGTCTGGAACCGTGCCTCAATGCACCATCCTATGCAAGAATAAATTCATCATCCACCAATCCTGTTCGAACCTGCTCTCGGATACACCGCAGAGCAACATCCTCGAACTGAGTCGACTTGATCCTCTCCATCAAGTTTGACTGAATCTGAAGGCCCCACATCTGCATCTGAACTCCTGGAACAACCACCTCGATCCCTAGGCGCTCCAAATCTGCTAACAAGTGACGATTCATCATCAAACACATGGTTGTCAGATACCTACTCAAGGCATCTGCAACCACGTTGGCCTTCCCTGGGTGATACCGCAAGAAAATGTCGAAGTCTTTCATCAACTCTAACAATCTATGCTGCCTCATATTGAGCTCCTTCTGTGTAAATACATACTTCAAGCTCTTATGATCTGTAAAGATCTTCACCCGCTCTCCGTATAAATAGTGTTTCTATAACTCCAAAGCAAAAATAGCTGCTGCTAACTCCAAGTCGTGGGTAGGGTAGTTCTTCTCATGGGGAAGTAACTGCCTGGAAGCATAGACAATCACCTTCCCATGCTGCTGTAAGACACAACCCAAACCCTTCCCTGAGGTATCACTGTAGACAGTGAACCCTCATGATCCTGATGACAATATCAGAATCGGAGCTGTCGTCAGCCGCTTCTTTAACTCATCAAAAGTGACCTGATACTCCTTTGACCAGATAAACTCTGCGTCCTTCCGGGTCAGCCTAGTCAATGGCTCTGCAACCCAGGAGAAATCCTACACGAACCTCCTATAGTAGCCTGCCAATCCCAAAAAGCTCCTGATCTTCGCTACTGAACTCGGTGTTGTCCAAGCCTCAACTGTCGTGATCTTCTTCGGGTCAACTGAGATCCCGTCTCCAGTCACCACATGACCCAAGAAGTCAACTCTGTCCAGAAAGAACTGACACTTCGAGGGCTTGCCATTAAGTTCCTCCTTTCTGAGAGTCTCCAGAACGACTCTCAAGTGCTCCTCATGCTCCTTCTCGGTCTTCGAGTACACTAGGATATCATCGATGAACACCACCACAAACTTGTCCAAGTACTAGTGGAACACCTTGTTCATCAGGTTCATGAATACAGCCGGGGCAATAGTCAACCCAAACGGCATCACCATGAACTCAAACTGGCCATACCGCGTCCTGAATGCGGTTTTCGGGATATCTTTCTTCTTCACCTTCACATGATGGTAACCTGACCTCAGATCAATCTTAGAAAATACCCTCGCCTCACTCAGCAGATCGAAGAGATCGTCGATCCTCGGCAATGGGTACTTGTTCTTGATCGTGAGGTTGTTGAGTGCCCTATAGTCGATACACATCCTGACCGACTCATCCTTCTTCGGTACAAAGAGTACCAGTGTACCCCATGGGGAAGAACTTGATCGGATGAAGCCCTTGTCCTGCAGCTCATCCACCTGCTTCTTCAACTCTACCAGCTCGCTGTTGTTCACCCTATAGACGTGCTGAGATATCGGCTCTGCGCCGGGCACTAAGTCTATAGAGAACTCCACGTCTCTATCCGGTGGTAGTCCTGGCAAATCTTCCGAAAAAACGTCCATGAACTCTGCTATCAAAGGGTACGGCACTGCCTGTTCCTTAACTAATACTCCGTAGAAAACTCTGCTGCTCTGCTCCGCCTGCCGTCGAGTGAACTCAAACTCTGGCTCTCCGGGTGCTCTGAAAAGAACTCTTCCCCGCGATAATCTATGCTGGTGTGGTGCCTGCTCAACCAATCCATACCGAGTACGATATTGTAGTTCGATAATGGCATCACGAGCAGACTCACATCCAACTCTCGGCCTCCTAAATCAACTCTCCGACCCTTGCAAATATCACTAACGCAGATAATACCACCCCCGATCGTAATCTTGCAAGTCCTAGGCAATGATTCAGATATAAGGTGGTGTCTAATAGCAAAAGATACAGACACGAAGCTATGGGAAGCCCCTGAATCGAACAAAGCAAAAGCTAGAATGGAGTCGAGAAGAATAGAACCTGCGATCAGCTCTCCGATAGCCTCTGCGTCCTCAGCTGCCATGGCGAAAGCTCGCTCCTGTCGACCTCTCCTGGCCTACTGCTGGTGCTGAACGAACCTCTGCTGCTGAATCTGTAAGGGTCCATTCTTCTGTACTATTGGAGCCCTGGCTTCTGTTCCCTGAGCAGTTCGTCCTGAAGACATGGAACACTCCTTCAGCTGGTGCTCCATCGAACCGCAGAGTAGGCACCTCCCGAGCCTCTTTCTGTAGTCATTCCATACATGTCCTGGCTTCTTGCAGAAGCCACAACTAACTGGTTGCTGCCTGAGTTCTTGTGGCAGAAACCTCGGCTGCTGCTGCTGCACCTGCTAGAAAGGTGCATGGCCCTGCACCTGGAACTGCTGTTGCTGGAACTGCCTCTGCTGCTGCTGGTGGTGCTGCTGAAAGTGAGGCCGCTTGGCCTGGCTTTCGCTACTGCTGGCTCCATGAGCGTCGCATCCCCTCTTGAGCTTCAGCTTAAGATCATCCTCTGCTGCTAGGGCACCCACCAGAATCTCCTCAAAAGTGGCACTCCGATCACTCTTGGTCAAGGACTTGACCTCCTTGACTAATCCCTTCCAGAATCTCTGGACCTTTGTTGTCTCATTGAGTCCTTCAACAAATTTGCCCAGACGACAGAACTCCCCAGCGTACTTCTCGACAGTCTGACTGCTATGAACTAAGCTCTCAAACTGTGTCGCCAGGGCGCCAAGAGCTGTGTCAGGGATAAACTTCTCCTTGAAAAGCTTCTTGAAGGCTGCCCAAGTCTGTCCCTCTATACCGACCCTCGGGTCCGTCTGGTACCAGGTGCGGGCCAGATCCTACATCTGACTACCTGCCGCCTCAATCTGCAGTCGTGCTGGAATCTCTGCCAGCCGAAAGATCTTTTTGATGTGCTCTATCTAGTCATCTGCATACAGAAACCCCTCTGTGTCGCGGAAGTCCCGCGGATGCATCTTCTGAAAGTCCTGAATCCTTGGTATCCTCGGCTGATATGGCTGCATCTGGGCTGCCTGGGGCTGCGCAATGACTCTCCCACCGTTGTCAAGGCAAGCTGATGGGCATTCTCTATGCCCTACTAAAAATGAGCGGACTACTGTCGCTGGGCCTCCACCATCCTCTGAAAGAAGGCAAACAGCTACGCTACGTCAATCGATCCCGAAGGCGGCTACTGCTGAGAGAAATCAGGAATGACGGTGGAAGGTCTCTGTATAGGCGGAGGTGCACCTCCAAATGTAGCAGAAACGCCAACCTGAGCTGACATAACAGGAGCTACGGTCTTGAGGCCCTACTGAACGGGATAAGAGGTGGCCAACCTCTCGATAGTATCTCCCGGACCGGAGCGATGAGATCGTGTCTCCATAACCATCCTGAAGACAGATCAAACAAGAAGCAATTATTGAAAATGAAGCAAAAAATCAAAGGAGGACAGTTTATTTATTCAAAGAAAGCATTTAATCAACAAGAATTTAGATGGTAAGTATTCGATTAGAGTTTTCCTTATGTGATTGAGTACCTCCAAACTATATCCTACATCCTACTACAGGCTGTAGTGATACTCTAGTTCGAATACTACTATAATTCTAGACCTGCATGGGCTACCACTAAAAATGTGTCACGACCCGCACCTAGTCTAGGGGCACGAGAAGTGGGTACGTCCAGCCTACGCCACAGTATCGGCGGTAGAATATTGTCCTAGGTCACATACATCTAACAATTATAAGGTACTTGTACAATGTATACTCTCCGAACGAGGACAATACATAAATGTACAACTCAATCACAGCTAAGGTAGAAGTACGAAAAGATAGATAGATAGATAGATAGAAAGTCACCAAATGAAATACAACAGGAGAAGAAGTCTAAGTGTCTAAGATAACATCTCCACAACATCCCAAATAACACAATATCCTAAATAAATATATAATGTATCCAAAATAAGACAAGACAATAAAGTAAGATAACTAGTCTAGCTAACTAGACTAGACTACTGGGGTAATGTCCTCTGCAAGGACTGGGTCCTCTTGGGAGTCTAGCTCGTAGGTGTCATCTAGGCCTGCTCCATAGTACGTAGGACAGAACTCGTCAATATTATCTGTAATATTTTAATAGGTCCAGTCAGGACAGGAACGAGCACAATACATCTCACGCAGTTCATATCATGACAGAAAATGTAAGCATGCTATAGAGTAAGATACATGAAACACTGAAGAATATATATGAAGTAAAAAAGATGACTATAAGGAAATATCTACTATAAGTAAAGAGCTATCAGTGGCTAGTGATGTAGAGTACAAGATAGACATGTGAACGGCTTGAATTTGCACATGATTATACTAAAGAGTTTGCACATGATTACATTACTTTGGAATTGTTCACATGACCATTTATACTCCTCCGTATCCCAATCAATACACAAGGATCCAGACAAGTTATGTTATTGTACATGATTTCACATTGGGGCCCATAAATAGGTGCATATGAAGTATACATGAGGGGCTCTGTGAACATGAGAGTACATGAATCGCAAGAGTGTACATGAATGATGAAAGCACATGAATACATGATGTACGTGAAAAGCACATGACATGATGTATCCCAATGCTCCCGAGGGGGATAACATCTTATGAAAGGATCCATATAGTACCAATCCGTGTTAACAATATGACAGCATCCAGTAAAGTAATATAGAGCATAAATATAAATCCTAACAAGTATGAAATGGTCAGAGAATGTACTCGCCTAATAACCTGAGTATCTGGTAAGTGTAGATGTCTAGACAGAGTAGATGAGTCCTATTTAGAGCAACACAGGTCACAACATGTCCAGAATGGTAATATTGAACTTTACAATGCATTCTATATGATTTCTAGGTCATTATAGACTAAAGTCAACTATACTAGTCAAACTAGGTCAAGTAAGCCATTCTAGGTCTAAACCTAGTCTAACAAGTCATTCTAGGCCTAACCAAGCCTATAATAGCAATCAAACACATTACCAAGTCAAGATGAACCACACAAGTCTGTATACTATACCTAAATACATGTATATATACATACATAACATGTATTCTTACATTACATCTACACATTACATACATTACATTATTCATGCATTACATTATATACATGTATTCATATCACATATGCATAATTTACATTATACATTGCATCACACTATATTCATATATCTATACATGTTACTTTCATCCTTGCATTCATTACATTAGAGAATGAGGAAATGGGAAGTGAAAGAGAGTGAATGAATGACTTGTAAAAGTGAGATACAAGGACCTATAAATATACATATATGAAAACCAAACAAATTGAGAACACTAAATACATATGAATCTAAACATTGGTATCAATGGGAATGAAATAGGAAGGCAAATAAAGACTGGAAACCAAAACTGAATAAAACCAACCTGGAAATTAACTCAATGAAATATAAGAATAAAACATGCAATACACCTCAACCTAAGTCAACTTCAAGTTCACAACTGAGAATTATCTCAGTATTCAAAACCTAGGCATTCCATTCTCAGGTTTTAACATGTGTGTGTGTATATAGAGTGTAACAGTGAGTGATAGGGTGTGTGTGAGTGTTTGTGGACAGTGAGTGATAGGGTTTAATTCTCAGGTTTGCATTAGTTCTCAGGTTTAACATGTTTTCGAGTATCATTCCTATACGAAAACCAAAATTACAACCCAAATCATAAATCAGTATAAACCCAGCTAGGTAAACATTAACCCAGACATGTATACATGCTGAAACATAATAATTAACATTTAATATCAATTTAAAACATTAAAATTTCCATTCGAACGCTGCTCAGAAACAGGATTTACAAACTCGAATATAAACAACCCAAATCATAAGTGAAAACCTAAATTATCATCAAATTAATATGTGTCAGTGATTTATAGACATGCATTCGTGTCAAAGGGGTCTAAATGTGTCCAAACAAGTGGACACGAGGTGCCCAAAACATACAAAATAGGGTGTATCAGACCCTATGTTCAGACAGGCTCGTACAGCCATGTCGACACGATTTGGACACGACACAGTGTCCCAGTGTTCTCATGCTCGTGTACAAGTGTAGAGGGAATCTAGGGCTAGGAGTCTAACACCCTGACACGAGTCATCGTCGTGTCTGTGCGTGACACGACTTACGTGTCAGTCAAAGAAAATCGATGATGCCAGTCAGTGAAAAATCAGTACGATCGAGATTTCTCTCTATCCAATCGACGAGATTGTCTCAAACTTCGTATACATGCTGTCAGTGTTTGCCCGCACCCATACACCAAATTTTAGGTGTCAGGGTGCCGCGTCGTGTCCGCTAGGACACACAAGTAGCAGGGCACCTAACACACTGCCCGTGCTGCGTATCCATGTCAATTTTAGGCACGGACACGACACGAAAGTATGCTCAGTCCTCACGAAAAAATGATACATACATATAGATCTATAATTTTGTAAAATTAGTTTTTTGAAAATAGCAATAAAAACTTCATTGAGACATTTTGACAAACACAAATATATAGTGACTGATACGTGTCCGATACAGACACCAAACCAATTCCATTTCCTACCAAACTTCACCTACAACTAGGGGACACCTAGATGGATGCATCTATGGAAAGAAAACAGAAATTAAATAGTATTTAGGGCATTTACCTATTGGAAGAGATTCAATCAAAAAGCCCCAAAATGAGAAGTCCTCCTCCAATGGCCAAGTGAGCTCCAAACCTAGCAAGCAAGCTCCCTTCAGCCTCTACTCCAGAAATGAACTCCAATGCATGTAAGTGGGATCAATTTGGTGGAGGAATGGTGAGATTTGATGATTTGGGGAAGAACTATTAGGGTTTCTAAAGGGGGATTTCTAAAAAAGACAAGTGAACACTAAGAGACATTATATAGGGGTTGGGGTCTCCCTATGGGCTTCTCATAGCTGGCCACAATAGGTTAGGGTTAGGGTTTCTAAAGGGAAATGGCCATGGGACTTGTACACTAGCTAGTTGTCTCAACTACCTAGCTAAAAGCCCAATAACACATAACACCCAATCTCCTTATGAAACTTAGCCATACTCATCTCAACTAAGGTCAACTTAAGTTAGATAAGGGTCAAACACAATTCTACCATGCTAACTAAGTCACCAAGGTCAAAGTCAAACTCTAGGCTAGTCTTTATAGTCTCAACTAGCAAAAGTCAAAAATTACAACACCAATGCAATAAATAATAAATAATTCACAAAATCAAAATGACCAAAATAACCTCAAAGCTAAAAAGTGGTAGTGATATACTCAGATTTATCTATTTACACTGTTCATGTACATGTCTCTCTACAGCGTTTCATGTATTTTATGCTACTGTTCGTTCTATATTTTCTGTTATGTTTTGGATCTGTTTCAGAGATATGTGCTCGTTCCCGTCCTGACAGGATAATGTTAAATTTTTTACAGATGATACATGCCCTACCTGCTATGGATCCGACGATGGTTTACCTTGGGTCCCGACTCTCAGGAGTGATCGGGAGACTAGTTTAGTAGACTTGTTTACTTTCTGTTTAGAACTTGAATTGTAATAAGTAGAGATATTTGAATTTGTATTTGAGATTGTTTTGAGATATTACTATTTTAGTAGTTTATTTAAGTTGTTCTTATTTTGAGTTAATTATAGTTATTTAGACTTCTGTGTTATCTTATCGTGCTTTAGATTGTGATTGAGTATTATCCTATACTTGTCCTCCATTCAGAGTTGAGATCTACGACAGGTACATTATATATATTACGTGAGTTATTAGTTAGCAACCTAGAACAGCATTCTACCGCCGATTCTGCGGCGTAGGATGGATGTTGTTACGCATTCGTGCCCCTATACCGGGTACGAGTCATGACAACACCAGCATCGGTCAAGCCTTTAAGAAGATACTGTCCGTCAATATGGTCTCTACAGATCCCCCAGTCGAGGACGAATATTAGATGATTGAATTCATTGAGGATGAACCCTGGGCTCAATGCCTAGGATCCCAATAGGAGTGGCATTTCGAATAGAGAGAATCTCCTACCGAAGACGAAGTCGTTTAAGTCGAATTAGGAGATGAGGCTTCCCCTAAACCCATCTTCATTAGCAATAGCTTGACTGGAGAAGACAGAGAATCTCTGATACAACTTATTCGAGAGTACATCGATGTCTTTGCTTGAAGCTATAAGGATATGTCGGGTTTAGATCCACAAGTCGTGATGTACCGCCTCAACATCATGCCAAACGCTAAACCTGTCAAACAACAACGGCGTCGCTTTCACCCCAACATCATGGATGCTATCGAGAAAGAAGTTGACAAATTCATAGAAAGTGGCTTTATTCGCAAAGAGCAACATTCGGATTGGGTGGCCAACATTGTCCCAGTCACTCAGAAGAATGGAAAGATTCGAGTCTGCATAGACTTTAGGGATCTCAACTCGGTCTGTCCAAAAGACGAATTTTCCCTCCCAATCACTAACATGTTGATCGATAATACTTATGGTTTCGAGCGTATATCCTTCATGGATGGGTTCTCGGGCTATAACTAGATCAAGATGTTCTCTGAAGATGAAAAACACAGTTCATTCCAAACTCTAAAGGGAATCTACTGTTACACAATGATGCCTTTCGGCTTGAAGAATTCGGAAGCAACATACCAGCGGTCTATGAGTACCATATTTCATAAACATCTTCAAAAAATGGTAGAATGTAATGCGGATGACATTGCCGTTAAGAGCCAGAAGAAATCCAGCCATCTAGACGACTTGAGGACTGTGTTCGACTTGATGTAGACATATCGACTGAAGATGAACCCAACCAAATCTTTTCTGGGGTTTCCAGCGGCAAGTTTTTAGGCTTCATCGTCACGGCTAAGGGTATTCACATTGACCCTGAAAAGACCAAGGCCATCCTGGACATGGCTTCCCCGAAGAATCTCCGTGAGCTCCGGGGACTACAGGGATGCTTAGCCTATATCAGGAGGTTCATAGCAAATATCTCTGGACGGTGCCAACCCTTTACCAAACAAATAAAGAAAGGGGTTTCTTATGTCTGGACAGAAGAATGCCAGCGCACATTCGACGACATCAAGAAATACCTCACTAGTCCTCCAGTACTGGTAGCACCGGTCGTGGAAAGGCCCTTTCTGCTATATGTTTGAGCTATGGATCATTCTCTTAGTGCTCTGCTAGCCTAGAGATGCTATAAAGGCCACGAACAGGCAATCTGTTATCTGAGTAGGACCATGATTGGTGTCGAGCATTGCTATAATCCTGTTGAGAAGGAGTGTCTCGCTCTAGTCTTTGCCATTCAAAAGACATGACATTATGTGGCTGGATAGACAATTTATGTCATCTCCTGAGTTAACCCCCTCAGAGTTCTCATGACCAAGCCAGGGGCACTAAACTCGTAGTTAGCCACATGGGCAATCCTTTTGACACCTTATGACATGGTGTTCGTCCCAAAAAGGTGGTTAATGGTCAAGCATTGGCCGACTTCTTGGCGGTACATCCAGTACCAGAAACATCAAAGCTCTACGACGGCATTCCTGACGAGGTCTTAGAGTCAAATACGGTCTCAAACAATCCCATATGGCAAATGTTCTTCGATGGTGCTTCAAGAACAGGACCCAAAGGTAAGATCATCGCAGGTGGGTTAGAGTCATTTTCGTCACTCCAGATGGCCTAATCATCTACCATGCATATCCTTTCATGGAGTTATATACCAATAATGTTGCTGAGTACATCACTCTCATCATTGGGCTCCAGCTCGCTAAACAATTGGAGGTAGACTATATCGAGGCATACGGCGACTCAAAGCTGATTATCAACCAAGTTCGAGGGAAATATGAGGTTTGGCATGAAGATCTGATCCCTTACCATCAAGCGACAATCGATATCATTTCCACATTTACAGGGTTTTTTTATAGAACATGTACTTCAATTACAAATCTTAGAGGCTGACGCCCTCACCGGTCTCGTTGCTTCTCTGGCAACTCCTATCGGAACCCAGTACTCCATTACAGTGATAGGTCGGAAGCTAGTCTGCCCAAAGAACAATCTACATACGTGTCTGAGCTACTCTATACAGGTAGACACTAACGTTCGGGACTGGAGATTCCCGTTCATAGACTACGCAGTCTACGAAATCCTACCCGAAGACCCGAAAGAAGCCATTTCTATCAAGAGACGTTCGCTCAGGTTCTTCTATGACACAACTACTAAAATTGTATACCATCGTTCATACGATGGACTTCTCTTGCGTTGTTTATCTAAGACAGAAGCACAAGGAGCACTCCGAGAGGCACACGATGGCACCTGCGGAGCTCACCAGCCTGGTACTAAGATACAGGATCGACTACGTCGTATGGGCTATTACTGGCCCGCTATGATGGCAGATGCCATGGAATATGCTAAGAAATGCCGGGTATGTCAGTTGCATGCTGACTTTATCCATCAACCTTATGAGTTTTTACACCCTACTGTGGTTGCTTGGCCATTTGAAGCATAGGGAATGGACATTATCAGGCCAATTAGCCCCCCATCCTTCAAAGGACACCAGTTCATCCTCGCTGTCATCGACTACTTTTTTAAGTGGACGAAAGTAGTGCCATTAGCTGAGATGAAAACCCCGAATGTGATCAGCTTTATTAAGCATCACATCATCTACCGTTTAGGAGTTCTTCAAAGGATTATTCACGACAATGGCCCTCAGTTCGTAAGCCATGGATACAGAATGTAGCGTCAACAGATTACAATCCTGCAGTGAATAGACTAGCCGAAGCATTCAATAAGACAATTATTAAGTTGCTTAAGAAAGTCGTATCTTTCAATAAGAACGACTGGAATGAGAAGCTTGGCGATTGTCTATGGGCTTACCGTACGACCGTTCAGATACCTATTGGCTATACGCCGTTTTCACATGTCTACAGAAGCGAGGCGGTACTCCCTCTAGAAATCCAGATTTCGTCCCTATGGGTGGCTATAACCAACCAGTTGACAGTCGAAGACAATCAATGCCGTCGGCTGCAGGAGATGGAAGCGTTGGATGAGAAGCACCTGCTAGCTCAATAATGTATCGAACTCTATCAAGCTCGAATTTCTGGATCTTTCAATAAAAAGGTTTGGGAAAGGACATTCCAAATGGGTGACCTCGTCTTATTAGTTCGAAGACTGTTGGTGATGACCCACAAGATGGCTGGGAAGTTTGAGCCCAAGTGGAAAGGACCGTTCGTCATAGAGACGGTCTACTATAATGGTGCTTACCGGTTGGCCAAACCTAACGGCAATTTTCTAATGATGCTGGTCAATGGTAAATTCCTAAAGAAATACTATGTCTGAGGCATAAGTTGGCATATATTTCTATATCCCCAGTGGGTGTTTATGGATTCTATTAACGAATTCCCCCTTCCTCATTTTGCTAGTAGAAGATATTTCACGTCCATATTACCTCTGAGTTATTTTTTTTACACCCCAGCGAAGTTCATGCCTACCATGTCCATATTACCTCTGAGTAGACATCTATTCCATGACAAACCTCGTGTTGTCATAATTATCTATAGAATGTTTCACGTCCATATTACCTTTGAGTCGTTCTATACAATAGTAGAATCTATCCTTGCCATGTCCACATAACCTCTGAGCAAAAAAAATTCTACTACAAAATTTTTATGTTTACCATGTCTATATTACCTCTGAGTAAACATCCTATCCCAGCGGAGTTACCTCCATCCCATCATGTTATATTACTGCTAAGGGAATTCTCATTATTGTACAGAATATTTACAGTAAATGGGCAAGTAAAGAAGCAAAACTAAAAGTGTTCATTCATGAAAAAGAAAAGTTTGTCTTTCTTCACTACAAAAGCCAAAAAATGAAGAAAAAGAAGACAAAAGACATTAGCATTGCGATGATCGATGCATGAGTTCATCCAGTCGACTCCTTAAAAAACAACTTCGGGCCCGCCCAACTCTTTGGCTCGACGCTCTGCCTCTTGTCGTCGGGTGGCCTCATCCTTGAGCTGGGACAGGTTTTGTCGTGCAAGGTCTAGCTCCACCCAACGAATGCCAATGCTTTCTTTCTCCCGAGCTAGGGTCTCGAATCGTTGGCGAAGGACCTCCTGCTGGTCTCTTGACTTCTCTAACTCACTCTCGACGAAGGCCAACGCCTCTTACAGCTGCCAAATCTGGTCCGGGAGGGTCTCACGCTGTTCCTCCAAAGTTGTTTGATGGCACACTTGAAATTCTTTGGCATCTTTCGCCTCTTTAATCTCTGTTTCGATCTCGACAAGCCTGTTAGTCAGAGCCTGACGCCTCCGTTCGTGACAAAAAAGTTCAGCGGCCATCTTGTCTAATTTTGCATCCGCTAGAGATGAGATGTTGCGCTCAAGATCTTGAAGCTCTGAGACGGTGGCTTCTAATTCGGTCAGAAGAGTCTATATCGCATCTGCTTTTGTTTCATACTCTTGATATTCGCACAACGTCGCTAGCTGGGCTCTTACTACAGATCGAGCCCGCCTAAGCATTGGTTATGCTGCAGGACACCCTCTATACCATGCTTTAAAGCATGGCGAATGGTGCCCAGGATGAGGTTGACATAATAAACATTGTCAGCCATACCCATTGGGGTCATCAGAGATGCCACGATAGAAGGTCCCAGAATGGCAGCAGCAGCTAATACATGACTAGGTATTACGGCCTGGGCAGGTGGTGCCATGACCGGGACAGAGGCCATCAATGGAGCAATGATGGCACTTATCGACGCTGTCTGGTAGATGGTTGGCTCTTCAATGGGCTTCCTTACCGGCTTTTCGATAATTTTTGTAGTTGACATCTATGGAACTTCATGGACTGACTCTGGAACGGTCTCCGTAACCAACCCTTCAACAATCATCTCGACCGACCCCTTAGTAGTCTCCTTGACAGGTTCTTCAGCAGCCGGTTCATCAGTGGTCCCCTTCACCAAATCTTTAGCAGCTGGCTCGACAGTAGTCTCTTCAAGTAGCTCTGTAGTGACTGCAGTGAGGGACTCTTCAGCAACCAATTTCTCGGCAGTCTTCTCGACCGATGCTTCAATGATTTCTTCGGTCAGGCCATCAATGGGCTCCTCAGCAGCCTCCTTGACTGCCATCTTTTCGGTTGTAAGCCTAAATGGCAAGTATATATTCATTTGGCTATTTAAGTGTCTTATAGTCTGTTGTAAACTCTATATTCAGCTATAAGTCTTGTAATCTATTATAATTATCAATAAACAGATACATTTCTTTAAATTTTGTGTGACTTCAATTTATCTGCTTGGTTTTGCTGCATTTTCGTTGTTTTCTGAGAAATACCAGGAACTGTAATAATTTTGCCTTGTACAAGTACAATCTAGACTTGTACGGCATCATGCCCAGTGGCTATTTTTTATCCTCCGGGATCGGGATATGACAGTGTGTGGTACTATGGATTTATGTACAAATTTTGTATCCAACGAGGTTTACACTGGACACGGGGGTGGACTGGACTGACAGGGGAGATCATGTTGTGTCTTGATAAGCCATAGCTCGTGTAGGCATAGTGTGATGTGTTTGCGTCAGTTTTGAGTATCATGTTCACTGAATGTTAGAAACAGCAGGAACAATTGATTTCAAATAAGTTCAATTGTTAGCAACAGTTCTGGCTTTGGCGATGGGCCATAAGGAATTGGACCCTACATGGGCTGGGGATTAAAGGATAATCAGTAGGCTTTTTGTTAGTAATTAAACTGTTGGGACCATGGGCCTGTAGGTTCTTTGGGCTTTAGTCTGCCATATAAATGGCGATTCAGTGGTCTGAGCCACTAGGTGGGATTGGGTCGTTAGATCAGTTTATTTAATGTATGATGGGTTGTGTAAACATCTATTAGTGAATAAATAGTTCGGGATAATTGGACTAAGCTTTAGGTTATTCCCAATAAATTTAATTAGACTATTAAATAAGCTGGGGCAATAATAAATATGGTTAGAAAATGAATAGCTAATTTTTGGAATATGAGTATTAATTAATTAGAATATTTTCTAAGAATTAATTGTGTCTTTTGACACAGATTCTCTGGATCTTGGACTAGACTGCTACGACAATCTAGGCAAGTACACTATGACTTGAGATTTACCTTGTTTCTCTGTCTTGTATTGCTCATATTGGACACTTGAGCGACACGTATTGGACATTAATTCTCTTTGTTGTACCTTGATTGATTGTTGGGATTGGGGAAATACCTAGTTTCTATGTGATCAAAACCACGTAGGGTAATATTGTGCATAGCTTAACCGCACATCATACACGTGTGGTTAAGCCTGACCGTACTCATTGTACTATTGTGCTTATTGTGCTCCCAAGCCGATCACATAGGAACTAGAATTTTAAATCACATGTGCATTGCTATTTTTCTATTGATTCAGTTGTTTCTCATATTCAGTTACAAGTTAATTCCTTGTATTACAATTTTATATTGTATATTTTATATCATAGGATTGTACTTTGCTCCTTTCCTGACTGGATATGTTGCAGGTGAGACTGATGAGATGCTTTATACTAGTTACTATGGTCCAACAGAGGGCAGGATTGGAGATGACCTAGCTTAGGTAGTAGAGCCAGCTACGGATTTGGAGATCTAGAGCATAGTGACATATATAGTGTTGTAGCAGCATTTTGTGTTGTATCGTTCAGTGTTGTATTGTGTAGTTGGATGAATATAATAATAGCTTAGGATGCACTTTATCTTTTATCAGATATATTTTCGGAGATTCATTGTAAAGTGTATTCCTAAAACAGAGTAGAACTCTGGATGTGATGTGATATATGATAGTACGCGATAGTGTTGTGATGAGTTGATCTTGTGCTTTTAATCATTGAGGTATGGATAGCTTACTACTGCTGCAAACGACAACATAGGCTGGACGTGTCTGACTCGTATCTAGTTATCTGGAAGCGGGGTATGACAGCCTCTATGGTTTGTTCTAAGGAAAAATGTGTCATACATGCGGTGTAATTGAAATAGAGCACAAGAAGGGGTGTTTGTGTGGGATATGCATCTCATGTGTGTAGCTTGAATGGTCTAGTTCATTAGTGTAAAATTTGTTGGAAGAAAAATGCTAGTGTTGTGCTTTCAATATCAAAGTCACGGTAGAGGGTATCAATTGATACAGATAGGAGTGGACGTTATGTACCATGGTTTTATTAGTTCCATTGGAACGAATCTATCCTAATCATTTGCTAATTCTTAGAGAGGCTTGCCTATCCACTTCAGGAATTTTGTTTTTGAAATTAAAACTAAGACATAATTCTATGATAGAACGGAATTTGAAGAATCAAGGTTGCGATCTTTTATCGCGGTTATCTAAATACACAAGTAAATGGATATAAAAGGCAATATGAAGTTCGTATCGCAAGTTCCAAATAGGTGGAAGAACGGTTACGAATGGCAACCCATTCTAAGAGATAGAGTACACTAAGTTCAAGGTTCTACCCAACCTACAGGAATTGGTTAATCGTAGAAAGTACAGTAATGGGACTTCTAAGAAGGTCAAATTTCATGGAGAGGTGTGAAAATATGTGGTACTTATGATTGTAGTCACGGGCTCTAAAGGAAACCTATGTATTACCTATTTAACATTTCTCATATATTGACTATGATTCATCAAGGCAGGCATAACCGAAAACAAGTTGGTAGAACGGGATTCCATTCATTGCTTAACATAGGCTACAAATAGATACGGTTAAGGGATTTACGGAAGGAGGATTAGTGGACCAAGAGATGGGACTACATAATAGGTGTAGGGACCTATTTCATAAAGTTTGGTTTTATAGTCCAAATATGGCAATATGCATAGATGGTTTAACTTGGTTTTAGTGGGTTACCTAATTGGACATCAATCTTTAATTGAATGAATCTTGGATTTTAATCTATATTGGCTGGACAAGATCCCATAAAATCAATCTAAACCATTCCTATTAGGTTAAGGTAACCTAGAATAGGTTCCAACTCAAGTGGTTGGTCTAATTGCCATCTGGGTTGGTTAATTGGGTTCTATAACCCAACAAATGCGCCTTCTGTGACTTTTGTGTGTAAGTAGCACACGAGATCTCCATTGAGTGGCACACTAATGGCATGTACATAGTGGGCTTCGAGTAGATCACAACCATATATTGGGTCGAAAGATTTGAGTCAAGGTTGGATCTCTAATTGAAGTCGAAAAGTACATTGGTATTACGGTATGGGTTATAGTTAGCCTTTTTGACCTGAAAGTCGCATCATAAAAATATAGTACAAGGGGACATGTTTCAGTGGAAAATGATATGCCTAAATGAAGGTGGATTCGTCTAGGTCTCGCATATGAAATTTGTTAGAAGTTAACAACTAGTATTGCGCTCCGAATATCAATGTCACGGTAGTCGATATCAAATGCTCTAAATGGAAAGTAGGTGTTCATGAGGCACTGATTTATCATACTAATGGGAACCAACTTGTCCTAATCAATCGGTAATCCTAGTAAATCCTAAAATTTAGAGGGACTTATAACCTATATACTTCTTAAATTCCTTTCTCAAAATTAAACTAAGTCAAGATTCTATAATAAAGTTAGAAAAATTCAAAGTCATGATATCGTGCTTGGAATTTGATTATAAAAGAATAATAGATAACGTAATAAGGTATATATGAATCAAGTTCAAAGATCGTTCTCCAATTTTGAATGTACGGAAAACGATTGTGTATGTCATACTTGCGTTCCCAAGGGAATTCTCCTAGCACGAGATGCTACGATGACACACGACCCTAGGACATAGACCATTTCACCCTTCTTATAACATATACAAGATTTTACAAAGAGGGGAATCGAATTCTAAGGCACGTCACATAAATCCTCTAACGACTAAGTCCTTTATTTGCTATTCTAAACAAGTTTATCTATGCTACGGTTATGAGACTACTAAAGGTGTCGAATATAGGGCTTATGCAATGTTGATGCTAACTAGTGAATCCTAATATTCTTAGGTGAGGCTAGGGTAATTACACTATGCAATACAACTAAACTAGCGAGGGTGTGTCTCTAATATTAAATTGTGTCTCAATGGCATAACTAGGAAATGCATGTCATACCCCTACTCCCATGATGGATGTCTATCACGGCCATGGTAAATACTCTATGTCTTTGCGGATGTACTATAGGATGTCTAATAGGCTTTTTCCGGGTTATTCTACCTAGTACTTAGGGTCGGATTGATCAACTCATATCAATCAAGGTTATGTGCAAGCAAAATAAGAAATTTGTCAAAATATTGCAAAAAATGACTCGAAGTCAATCATGATGCATAAGATGTAGTCTTACGGCTTGGTTGATGGCTAACTATACTTGTGTAGATATATGGCTTTCATGGCCATAGATGGTATGGCGAATTAAGGGGGGCATTCCGTGTTTATCTTCCCTCAAGTACGTGCATTTGATTTTTCGAAATAGGTAAAGGCGAAAAACAATACAGAGTTTAAGGGCGATGGGATCGAATGCAAATACGGAGTTCCAATACAAATACGGGGTTCCAAAGGCGATGGAATAATTCAAGGAGAGTTGTCAAGGCAGTTGCGGATGAGATCCTAGAGGACAAGTATATTTGTTAACTATATCTCAATCCACATGGAATAATCATATGAGAGCGAACCAAGTGCACTAAGGTTGATCAGACCATAATACACTGATTCTAATTAAACAATATGTTAGTGGGCATCCCCAATAAACATATGTCCTGAACAAGCTCGATAAAGAATAAGCTTGCAAAACTAGGCTATGATAGCAACATCAGTCAAGATAGTCCAAAATATACGTACATGAGATTTATAATACAAGTAGTTCAAGTTCATCAAATCTAAGACTTGTCCGGAGTTTGTGCCTCTACAATTGTCCTATTGTCTTCTTGTCTAAGGCTTTGGTCGACCAGATGGGTTGGAAACCTCTAAACTCTATAGTCTAAGTAAAACTATTAGTATCCTCTTTAATGGGTCATAAGAACAAGGGAATGCTAGGTTGTGATGCATTCTACCCAACTTATAAGAGTTCAACTAATAGTGTAATAGAACAAAATAGAGCATATATACCTAGTAGGAGTCCTCATCCTAACCTCTATTAAGCACGAGAAATAAGATTTACGGTAGAAAGGAATAAAGCAAGATGTAAATCAAGGCAGTCAAGCAAGAGTTTAAAATTAGAATCAAGAAAGGAGTTCAAGCATGTGGATGAGATCCTAGACTCTAGTCCTACATGCAGGCTTGCTTGGTACAGTCATGTAACCAAACAATTTATTCGTTGACCTGCATGGGCCACCACAAAAATATGTAACGTGCCAGTCCCAAAATACGTAGGACTAGAACGTACATGCCAGCCAAATAATAAATATACGTAAGCTGTAATTTTGCAGTATAATAATATCTACGACTTCACTAATCTCATCATCAGAAATAATAATAAAGATATCATAAAATCAATCCGAGTTATCTTTTACAATCTGCTGGATGGAGACAAATCCACTACCAACATTTAAACTAGAAAAAAGTAATGACAAAAGAAAGAATAAAATCAACTAGATGGTCCAAGTGCGTGTCATATTCGATAGAGAGAGATGATCATGATCTTAGTTGGATATCCTGCAAAAAGGCATAAAAGTACATACCTGGAGAAATTACCAGGTCCTCAGAGGGACGTAATAAGATACATATAAATATGTCATATGAACTGAATATAAAATATGTCACAAAGTCACAAGTAAAAGTAAACAATCCAAAATCATAGCATGGCCCAATATCCTATCAATAAAACAGTGGACAACCCCTACAACCAGACAAGGACAAGGGGTAGCACACTATTTCGGGATGCGACACTGCCCCATGCCACTATTGGAACTAAGGGTGACATGACATCAACTAAGGTTATCTAACCACTCTATTGTGTTCATGCAGTTAAGAACAAACCTTCAACGCATGGGCCCTCTGGCTATATGGGATCGACATAGTCCCCTCTATGGGCCCCAGGGGCCTACGTCCATAACGCTCCGTAAATGTCAGAAGGAATAAATACAGTAGGTAATCAGTACAGTAAGTAATTAGTACCTGCATCTCCGGAGGAGCTCACAAGTTATAAAGGATAGTGCATACATGGCCCATACATCAAGGAACTGTTCTCCCTACCCTACGCACATATATAAGTCATATCCACGACTATGTATCTTTACTAACTACTAAGTCTCATAACATGTATCTATTAGCAGTTAGACCTAACACATGCGTATGAGTGATCAACCAACACGCTAGTACCTCTATATGCTACTCATATCTCACACATATCTCGTGGCACAGTCGTGTCAAAGTTTTTAAAATACTTTCTAATAAATGGTATTCGCTTAACTCTCGGTCCATATGCAAATTTTAAAGGCAAGAATGAAATATGACTAGCATTTACATCATGTATAACTGGAAGCATAGTAAAGTGACTCATGAATAGTAAATAATGAAACAACTAGAGAAACTAGAAATAAGTAGTAACCATGCGGTAACTAAACAGTAATATGCAAATAATATAAGCGGTAGTCTTGCCTAAGTTGGTGTGCAAAATGGCACTATCCAGCAACTTGAACCATCAGAATAGTAAAGTAATGAAAGCCAACTTTCTTAAACGTCCTCAGATACTGAAATAAATATCACAAACATTTTTGGCATAAAAGAAATGTCTAAAATTGCCTACCCATAAGTCTAATTCAGGACATAGGGGCAAAATCCTAATTTTGGATCAAATCGGTATCCTTCGTTAGACCCGTATTGTACCGAAAAGCGTACCAATACCTACGATCTCTAAAGTCATCAATTATATGTCTACAGGTCTATTTTGACGATACAAACTCAACCATATTGTAGAGCCTAAAAATCAAGTTGTGCCTTCAATATTCTGATCAGTGATCAAGTTGCGCCCCAAAAGTCAACTTGCGCCACTGATATGAAGCAGACTGCGCCACCGATCAGATTGTGCCTGATGTCAGACTGTGCCCAATCTTTTTGCGCCAAAGCCTACGTGGCATCTGACACTTAATGGTCATCATTACCTGACCATACTGACGACTGACACAACAGAGAATGAGAAAAATCTCTTCGAATCCCGTGAAGTGTGCCGCTCAAGAAAAAGTTGGTGGACAGCTGTCCTGTACATTTTGTGAGTTACGCCCAGGCACAATCTAAACAAAATCCTGAGTTGCGCCTGGGCACAACCTGAACGACTTTTACTCAGAAGCTGCCGCGTGTGTAGGCGCAGCTCAAATCAAGCGCAGGTTGACTTGTTGACTGAAGCTCGCATAACCTGATAAAGTTGAGACAACTTATATTCTAAAACACGATGACATGGCGCACATGCCACTAATCTCTCAAGACGTGTCTACTATCCTGTACACGACCACGCGCATCTCAATCATACGATACCACGCGTCTAAATACAGTTAGTACACGATTGACAACTGAATGGAAGTTGGCACATCAAGAGGTTGGCGCAATCCAGTATGGCGCAATCCAGCCTCGCGCACATCAGAATAACAGCTAAAACAGTTATTTCCTGAACTCTATAAATAGAGTTTCCAATCATCATCAAGGGGGATCAAAAACTCTTGCAAAATTGCTGCTGCATTCTCCAGAGGCTACAGTCTTCAAGTTCACATAGTCCAAGGGATAAAGTGATCGTCTTCTGATCAGATTCCTAAAGTTGTACTTCTCCGAAATTTATTGTACTTTGTACTCTTTTACAAGTTTGGAATAAAATAAATTTTTTTGTTTTTGCAAATAAAATGGCGACTCTGCTGGGGACGACTTTCTTCTCCGACGAGAAAGTGACAACTCAATGTGACATTGCGTCGATCGCAAAATGCAGAAGACTCTGGTTATTCAAGTCAACCAGACAGCCTACGGGAACATGATCAACACCAAGAGCAACAAGCGCGCGGTGGCTATTGCTGGCGCATTAGATTGAAGATAGTTCTTAAATCTTGAATGTGATCTTCTTTGAGACGATTTTTGACAGCAATACACAAGATCTTCCTCAAACTTCCCTGGTTTATGACTCAGAGGAAGATGTATCAGATTCTATTCCTGTAAACAGAGGTCCTCGAATCTCTGATACATCTTCCACTGAGTCATAAACCAAGGAGCCAGTCAGCTGTGCACATTGTCATAGTGTATTTGAATTAATGCCCAATATCACTTTTACACAAGATGACATGTTGTTAGAAGACAATCGTCATGATCGTCCTCTCTATTTCACGGGATATGTAGATACCATGAAAGTCGACCATATTATGATTGATCCCGGGTCTGAACTTAGCATCATGCCAAAGTCCTTATTGGACGCTTTGAAAATCCCAGTACATAATCTTTCTACAACTGTTACTACCATCCTGGGATTCAATCAAGAAAGAAGTGAACCTTTGGGAAAAATATGCCTAAAACTTCAAATTGGCAATCTTCATACAAAGATAACTTTCTATGTTATTGACAATCATGGCTCATACAATACTTTATTGGGAAGGCCATTCCTCTATGAACACAATATTGTACCCTCTACACTCCACCAATGCTTCAAATATTTGGATAGTAATGGAGAAGTCCAAA
Source organism: Iris pallida (assembly GCA_029216955.1). NCBI lineage: Eukaryota > Viridiplantae > Streptophyta > Magnoliopsida > Asparagales > Iridaceae > Iris > Iris pallida. The sequence goes on along the minus strand of JANAVB010009596.1, from coordinate 20,675,074 downwards.
AAGAGGTTGCAGATCTGAATCCTTCAAAGGAGTTGAAGAATATTGTAACGATTCTCCTATGTACAAAGAAGAATTCATGAAGGTGGTAATATTAATGGACACAGATGAAGAACAGAAGAGTATACCTAATGATACTCTGGTGATTCCAGTCAAGGGACGTACCTCCTGTCCTCAGTCTTCCCAACCACTGACTATTTATCTACCTTCCCATGAGAAGCAACCTAAAGGTGATAGTCAGGAACAAAGGGAGCTCACCTCTTCTGAGCCGCTTGTAATCGATCTTCGTCGCAAGAAGCTCCCTCTAACTTCTCGTTCTTCTTCTCTCCCTCTTGTCATCAATCTGACCAAGCCTACTAAGGCTAAAGTCCCTGTTGTAAATGATGGTGTAAAGATCAATAAAGCATCTCCTTTTCAGTATACTGATGTCTTTTACTATATTCAGTGTTATTTGGATATGCTAGATAACTTTAAGCCACTTACAATAGAAGTCGTATCATCTCGACGAAATATAGTATCACTGGATTCAATACAAGAGTCGTACTTCTTAGTACCGTCTCGAAAGAAAGATGAAAAGCCTATATTCTTCAACAAGAGAGAAGAACAAAAAATTATGCTCTATAATGATGATAGAGATGATACAGGAAGGCTACAATTACGATGCTATAGTCCACAATCTAAAGCCATCATCCGTAAAATGGGCTATGATTTCAGAACAGGTCTCAACAATGGTAAAGAAAGGCGAACCCCTCTTCATATTGCTGTTCCAAAAGGAAAATCACAACAATACCACAGTAAAACGAAATGAGGACTAGGTTATATGTCACCACTTCCAACTCCAGAACCTTCTGAATCTGATGAAGAAGAACGTTCAAATTCTTCTGATTCTATCTCATGGGACTCTAATACTAGCATCGGTCATATTCATAAGGCGATAGTATCTTCTAATATGGTGTCCGCCGAATTCTCAGAAGATGACAAAAGTGATATTGAAGAAGCTACTGAAATGGATCCTTGGGTACAAAGGATGGACAATCAGTGGGAACTTCGTTTTGAACAACGAGAACCACCTACTGAAGATCAACTGGTCCAAGTTGATATTTGAGAGAAAGGTGTATCACGACCAATCTTCATCAGTAAGAATCTCTCAGAAGATGATAAACAAGAGTTACTTCACCTTATTCGTGAATACATTGACGTCTTCGCCTGGAGTTACGAAGACATGCCGGGATTAGATCTTCAAATTGCAACTCATAAGCTTAACATCTTGCCGATTGTCAAACCAGTCAAACAACAACAACGACGATTCAAGCCTGAAATGATGGATGCAATTGATGATGAAGTCAAAAAGCTTATAGCTTGTGGCTTTATCAGATAAGAACAACATCCTGACTGGGTGGCCAATGTCGTCCCTGTCCTGAAGAAGACCGGAAAGGTTCGAGTTTGCATAAACTTTCGGGATCTCAATGATGCTTGCCCCAAAGACGAATTCTCTCTCCCAATTACGCATAGTTCAGACGATCGAAGACAGATCGTCGAGCCGATTGGCAACAACAGTTGATGACAACTTTATGTAGGCAATGGCGATTTGGAGGTGAGGAAAGCATTCCCGTAGTTTCCCATCTTTATGTAAGACGTTGCCGGAGATCAGTTAAAACCACAGGACGAGAAGAAGTCGGAGGGAAATATTCCTTAATGATGTTAGAAACATGTTTCCTATTCTTCAGGTGTTTGGTACCTTGAGTGTACAAAGATGTACTCAACTCATTAGCATAGGTAGAAGGGTCTTTCTTTTCAAACTTTGGCTTTTGATGCAGATTGGCCTTTGGCATAGGGTTCTTACGTTTTGCCAAAGCTGATATTGGTTGACGCCTATTGAGATAAGCGCGTAAATCTGAAAATTCCGCTCCTGGTGTGTCTGTTTGTGATACCTTCAATTTTCTTTGTTTGGATCTTAAAATTTACAAGGTAGGAAGATCTTGGCCAGACCCCATAGGAGTAGGCAAGATACCTCTGTGATCAAATTTTGTTTGCAAAAACAAAAAAAAATTTGTTTTATTCCAAACTTGTAAAAGAGTACAAAGTTCAATGAATTCTGGGAAAGTACAACTTTAGGAATCTGATCAAAAGACGATCACTTTATCCCTTGGACTATGTAAACTTGAAGACTGTAGCCTCTGGAGAATGCAGTAGCAATTTTACAAGAGTTCTTGATCTCCCTTGATGATGATTGGAAACTCTATTTATAGAGTTCAGGAAATAACTATTTTAGCAGTTATTCTGATGTACACGAGGCTGGATTGTGCCAACCACATGTTGCGCCAACTTTCATTTAGTTGTCAATCGTGTACTAACTGTATTTAGACGCGTGGCATTGTATGATTGAGATACGCGTAGTCGTGTACAAGATAGTAGACACGTCTTGAGAGATTAGTGGCATGTGCACCATGTCATCATGCTTTAGAATGTAAGTTGTCTCAACTTTATCAGGTTGTGCGAGCTTCAGTCAACAAGTCAACCTGCGCTTGATTTGAGCTGCGCCTACACACATGGCAGCTTCTGAGTAAAAGTCGTTCAGGTTGCGCCCAGGCACAACTAAGGATTTTGTTTAGATTGCGCCTGGGCGCAACTCAGGATTTTGTTTAGATTGTACCTGGGCGCAACTCAGGATTTTGTTTAGATTGTGCTTGGGCGCAACTCACGAAATGTACAGGACAGCTGTCCACCAACTTTTTCTTGAGCGGCACACTTCACAGGATTGGAAGAGATTTTCCTCGTTCTATGTTGTGTCAGTCGTCAGTATGGTCAGGTAATGATGACATTAAGTGTCAGATGCCACGTAGGCTTTGGCGCAAAAAGATTGGACGCAGTCTGATATCAGGCGCAATCTGATCGGTGGTGCAGTCTGCTTCATATCAGTGGCATAAGTTGACTTTTGGGGCGCAACTTGATCACTGATCAGTATATTGAAGGCGCAATATGATTTTTAGGCTCTACAAGACCCCCTTCAAAGTTTTCAAAACTTAAAGACATTGTAAAGTTTTGGAATAGTTTGAATTTTATAAAAGTTTTGACTAAGTCAGGTTACGCCGATCAATGCTCGGTCATCATGATTAAATACCTTTCTCAAAAGTATCCAATCTTCTCTTCGTCTTTCGAAGTTTTATTGATTTCTTTTAGTTTCCCATGAGGAATACGAAGAGTCAATTGGTTGATATATATATGTAGTTGATCTCCGTACTTTGGTCTTCACTTCCGTTCTTCAATAGCTCCCAAGAAGAAAGAGATGGAGACCAATGCTGACACCACCACCAAGTCTCCTGAAGCGAAAAAGATATTGCGCCTACAACCTTTTTGTTGGAGGCTGACCCAGCTTTGAGGACAGTGAATTTTCTGGACTGTTTCGGTTTAACTCCGTCAGTCTTCAATCGTTCGAGTGGCGGATCATTCTCTGAGGAGCACGCCAATTCAGAAGGACTTCTCAACCTGATGCGTCGCTCGGGGATCTGTACCATGCAAGAGTTGGACGCCGCCCTTCGTCAGACTGATAAAGGCAAGGACAAGAAATAATGTTCTTAGGCAGAACAACTTTTAAATTTTTATGTCCATCGCTGTAGGGGTCCACCCGTCTTTATGCAATGAAGCCTAGAATTTTTGATTTTGTGTGGCTGTAATTTCGAATAGTGCTCATGGACATATTCTGTTAACCAATTCTTCGTTTTACTGTTTCTTCTGAAGAACACGTGGCAATCGTTACACGGTTGTAGATGCCCATTTTTAATTCTTTCCCAAAAATAGGATCCTGGAATGACGCACCCACCTCCTCTTTAACCTCTTTAAAAAGGACATCCAGAAAGAATCATTCATATTCTCTCAAACAAATGTTTTCCCACAAGGCTTCACTTGCGCTACTTCATTCTGACACTATTTGCTTGCATGCTGTGTCTTCAAAAACTAGTAAGTCTGTGCTAACTATTTCTGAAAATAGACGCAAATTATGGTCCAAATGTTTAGCTCTGATTAGAGACGCATATTGCTGTCATACACCTGTTTGATCAGTGTTCAATACTGATATGCGCCTGCTAGTAGGCGCAATGCTGATGTGCGCCTGATATGCGCCAGTTTGTAGGCGCATTGCTGATGTGCGCCAGTTCGTAGGCGCATACTGATATGCGCCAGTTTGTAGGCACCATGCTGCTGATAGATTCTGCCAACTCCTTCTGTTTCATTTATATTTGCAGGGATTTGGTTAGCGAGCTTCTTCAGAACTGGTATTGGTAATTTGGATGTTGCAGAGAACACTCTTTTGACACCCACATCAGGCAGCTCATATGGTTTTGACACTCAAATCAGACAGCTCAGGACTCTTTATGTTAAAAAGAGTCTTCCTCAGATGGTAGGAAGAGCCTTTATACATGAGAGTTGGATGGTGGAGAAACAGAATTAGGAATCGGATCAGAAGGGTGATCTCGTTCCTAGTTCCCCTGGCGGGTTGTCTCCTTCCACCAGTTGTATTGACAGCAGCTCATCTTTGGACTGCTGCACTCTGTGGTTCTCCTCTAGTCTTTCTGAGAGAGAAGACCAGAGTTGATTTCATTGTCGAGCTCGTTGCTTAGGGTCGAGATGACAAGGAATTGCCACAAACAAATAAGAAGATCCAAAGATGTAATAGATCTTCATTATCAATGGAAAGATCCAAAGATGTAATAGACCTTCATTTAGAATGAAAATTCGAGATGTAATAGATTTCCATTAAGATGTATCTATGTTTTTAAAGAAGGAATAAAGAATGATTTTCTCTTCTTTACGATTTTATTTTGATGTGGTGATAAGAAACATAGAATCAAGGAAAAATGTGGATGACAAGTTGCTGATGTAATGCAGAATTTCAAAAGTATAGAGAATGTGAACTCTCATTAGGAAAAGTGAACGGTTACTTCAATTTTCGAGATAAGGACACCGAAAATGAATAAACAGTCACATTGGATAATGAACGGACAGTTATAATAAACGAACAGTTGAAAATGAACGAACAGTTATAAATGAATGAACAGTTGAGTTTCTTTTAAAAAGTCGCATAAGTTCTCGAGATTGATTATCTAGATGTTTTGTCTATAAATAGAACAAAAACTTTCGTAGACATCACCAATCTCTTTCCCTTCTGTACAAAAAAAATGTCTTCCAAAGATTTGCTCATCCCGAAGCTTGAAGGAAAAACTGAGACACCACCTGCTGAGCCCTTAGTACCTCCTCAAAAAAAAAGAGGCAAAGGCTCAACTGTTCCTCATTCGCCAGGACAGGATTTGATCTCCAAATTAGTGGAACCCGGGAAGACTGCCGAAGAAGAAGCATTGAGATGGCTGCTTGCGAGTTTTTTGTGAGTTATGGCAATGAAATGCTTGAACGATTGACGAACTATGTATTTAATCATGAAGGATCAGGGCCTCCTCCCCGTCCTTAATATTATGTAATTCAATTATGCTTTTGAATAAAAATGAACTTTTATTTACATCATGTTTCTGAAAATAAAGTACATTTTGTCTTCATACATAATATTTCTTGAGAAATTTGACATTGATGGGCATCATAGCAACTCTACCATCCATATCTGTTAATTGAGGCTCCGTTAGAAAAGACTTTATCACATATGGTCCTTTCCATTTTTCTTCGAACTTGCCTTTGCTCATATGTGTCATAGTCATAGGACGTCTGACTGTAAGAACCAACTCGCCTTCTTGAAATGTTCGCACTCTGACTTTACGATTGAAAGCTTTTGAAATCTGTGCCTGATAAAGTTCAATGTGCTGTTGAGCTAATAACCTTTTCTCATCAAGCGCCTCCAATTTCTGAAGCCGAAGACGATCATTATTGTCTGTAGTAAGCTCATTAGCAATGGCGATTCTCAATGATGGAATTTGAATTTCTAAAGGTAGTACCGCTTTACATCCATACACCAGAAAAAAAAGGTGTACAACCTGTGGGGTTACGGACAGTAGTACGATATGCCCATAGACATTCTCCAAGTTTATCACTCCAATTATGTTTGTTAAGAGAGACAAAATTTTTAAGGAGTTTGATAATGGTCTTATTGAATGCTTCAGCCAACCCGTTAGCCGCAGGATTATAGGCTGTTGAGGCAACATTATTGATTCTGTTGTCATCACAGAACCTATGAAACTTCTGGCTGATGAATTGCGGCCCATTATCATGAATGATTCGGCGAGGGACACCAAATCTATATATCACATGATATTTAATGAAGTTGATGACACTACTAGTTTTTACTTCATCCAAAGGTATAGCTTCTGCCCACTTAAAAAAATGATCGGTTATAGCTAAGATGAACCGATGCCCTTTAGATGAAGGAGGATTGATAGGGCCAATTATATCCATGCCCCAAGCTTCAAAAGGCCATAAGGCTGCAGTTGGATGAAGAAATTTCGATGGTTGGTGAATGAAATCTGCATGAATTTGACATGCACGGCATTTCCTTGCATAATCAATAGCATCTGATACCATAGAAGGCCAGTAGTAGCCCATACGTCGGATACGATCCTGTAGTTTAAGACCAGGTTGATGTGCTCCACAAACACCATCATGAGCTCCACGTAATATCTGCTTTGCTTCATCACCAGCGAGACACCTCAAGAGTAATCCATCAAAAGTTTTTCGATACAATGTCTTAGTAGTATGATTGTAATAGAATCGAAGTGATCGACGACGGATACTTGTAGCTTCTTTAGGATCTTCTGGCAATATGTTATGTACTGTAAAATCAATGAAAGGTGTCCTCCAGTCCTCACTAATGACATTGACTTCAGTTAGGTTGCTGAATTTAATGTTGTGGTTGTTTCCAACACAAAATAATTCTCTATTAGAGATAACCACCATTTGTTGTCTTTTGACTGGAACTGCCAATACTGCAGCTAAGTTATCTAAAGCATCAGCTTCTGTATTGCATGCGCGACGTTCATGTTCGATGAAGAATCCTTTGAATGAAGAAGCTATTCTGGTTGCTGCTTCATGGTATGGTACCAAATCTTGATGTCGGACTTCATATATGCCTCTAACCTGATTAACAATCAACTTAGAGTCACCATATACTTCAAGATATTTAATATTCAATTGTTTGGCTAATTGAAGTCCAATGATCAAAGCATTGTATTTTGCCACATTGTTGGAGCATGATTCGTCTAAAGAATAGGCCCTTTGAATAGTTAATCCATCGGGTGAAACAAGAACAATTCCTACTCTAGCAACGAGAGTACCTCCAGGTCCAATTCTAGAAGCTCCATTAAAGAACAACCTCCAAGTAGGAAACTCTTCTGAGATTATAATTGATTCCAATGTCTCGTCCGGAATCTCATCATAGAGTTTAGATGTCTCAGAGACGGGATGAGCTGCTAAGAAGTCAGCAAGTGCTTGGCCTTTCACAGATTTTTGAGGAACATAAACCATATCATATTGTGCTAGTAATATGGCCCATATGGCAAGCCTAGAATTGTGTGTGCTTGGCTTCTTCATTAAGAATTGAAGAGGATTGACCCGGGATATGACATGGATAGTTTGACCTATGATGTAATGTCTTGTCTTCTGAACAGCAAACATTAAGGCTAAACATTCCTTCTCCACTGGACTATAACGATGTTCAGCTCCAATCATTGTTCGGCTGAGATAGTAGATAGCTTGTTCATGACCTTTCTTGTTCTTCTGAGCCAACAAAGCTCCCAATGAATGATCCATTGCTCGGACATACATTAAAAAGGGTATCCCTGAGATCGGTGGTACAAGAACCGGTGGACTCATTAAATATCGCTTTATATCATCAAATGCTCGTTGACATTCTTCCGTCCAAACGAAAGACACACCATTCTTTATTAAGTGAGTAAATGGTCTATAACGTCCAGATAAATTCGAAATAAACCGCCTGATGTATGCAAGTCGACCTTGGAATCATCGTAGCTCTTTTAGGTTGCATGGAGGACGCATCTCTTGAATAGCTTTGATCTTCTCGGGATCAACGTGTATACCCTTAGAGGTAATGACGAAGCCGATAAACTTACCACTAGAGACACCCAAGAAAGACTTGGTGGGGTTCATCTTGAGTTGATGCTGGCGTATTAGATTGAAGATATTTCTTAAATCTTGAATATGATCTTCTTTGAGACGACTTTTGACAGCATTATCGTCAACATAGCATTCGACAGTCTTTCGCAAATGATCTCGAAAGATAGTGCTCATAGCCCGCTGGTAAGTTGCACCTGTGTTCTTAAGGCCAAACGGCATGACCGTATAACAGTACACACCCCGAGGAGTACGAAACGAAGTATGTTTTGCATCGTCAGGATTCATCCAGATTTGATTATATCCAGAAAACCCATCCATAAAAGAAATTCGTTCGAATCCACATGTATTGTCAATCATAACATCAGTAATTGAAAGAGAAATTCGTCTTTAGGGCAAGCATCATTGAGATCCCGAAAGTCTATGCAAACTCGAACCTTTCCGGTCTTCTACATGACAGGGACGGCATTGGCCACCCAGTCAGGATGTTGTTCTTCTTTGATAAAGCCACAAGCTATAAGCTTTTTGACTTCATCATCAATTGCATCCATCATTTCAGGCTTGAATCGCCGTTGTTGTTGTTTGACCGGTTTGACATTTGGCATGATGTTAAGCTTGTGAGTTACAATTTGAGGATCTAATCCCGGCATGTCTTCGTAACTCCAGGCGAAGACGTTAATGTATTCACGAATAAGGTGAAGTAACTCTTGTTTATCATCTTCTGAGAGATTCTTGCTGATGAAGATTGGTCGTGATACACCTTTCTTTCCAATATCAACTTGGACCAATTGATCTTCAGTAGGTGGTTCTCGTTGTTCAAAATGAAGTTCCCACTGATTGTCCATCCTTTGTACCCAAGGATCCATTTCAGTAGCTTCTTCAATGTCACTTTCGTCATCTTTTGAGAATTCGGCGAACACCATATTAGAAGATACTATCGCCTTATGAATATGACCGATGCTGGTATCAGAGTCCAATGAGATAGAATCAGAAGAATTTGAACGTTCTTCTTCATCAGATTCGGAAGGTTCTAGAGTTGGAAGTGGTGACATATAACCTAGTCCTCGTTTTGTTTTACTGTGGTATTGTTGTGATTTTCCTTTTGGAACAGCAATACGAAGAGGGGTTCGCCTTCCTTTACCATTGTTGAGACCTGTTCTGAAATCATAGCCCAATTTAAGGATGATGGCTTTAGATTGTGGACTATAGCATCATAATTGTAGCCTTCCTGTATCATCTCTATCATCATTATAGAACATGATTTTTGGTTCTTGTCTCTTGTTGAAGAATATAGGCTTTTCATCTTTCTTTCGAGACGGTACTAAGAAGTACGACCCTTGTATTGAATCCAGTGATACTACATTTCGTCGAGATGATACGACTTTTTTTGTATGTGGCTTAAAGTTATCTAGCATATCCAAATAACACTGAGTATAGTAAAAGACATCAGTATACTGCAAAGGAGATGCTTTATTGATCTTTACACCATCATTTACAACAGGGACATTAGCCTTAGTAAGCTTAGTCAGATTGATGACAATAGGGGGAGAAGAAGAATGAGAAGGAAGAGGGAGCTTCTTGCGACGAAGATCGATTACAAGCGGCTCAGAAGAGGTGAGCTCCCTTTGTTCTTGACTATCACCTTTAGGTCGCTTCTCATGGGAAGATAGATAAATAGTTAGTGGTTGGGAAGACTGAGGACAGGAGGTACGTCCCTTGACTGGAATCACCAGAGTATCATTAGGTATACTCTTCTGTTTTTCATCTTTGTCCATTGCTAATACCACCTTCTTGAATTTCTCTTTGTACATACGAGAATCGTTGCAATATTCTTCAACTCCTTTGAAAGGATTCAGATCTGCAACCTCTTTTTGGACTTCTCCATTATTATCCACATATTTGAAGCATTGGTGGAGTATAGAGGATACAATATTGTGTTCATGGAGGAATGGCCTTTCCAATAAAGCATTATATGAGCCATGATTGTCAATAACATAGAAAGTTACCTTTGTACGAAGATTGCCAATTTGAAGTTTTAAGCGTATCTTCCCCAAAGGTTCACTTCTTCCTTGATTGAATCCCAGGATGGTAGTAATAGTTGTAGAAAGATTATGTACTGAGATTTTTAAAGCGTCCAATAAGGACTTTGGCATGATGCTAAGTGTAGACCCGGGATCCGTCAGAATACGGTCGACTTTCATGGTATCCACATATCCCGTAAAATAGAGAGGGCGATCATGACGATTGTCTTCTAACAACATGTCATCTTGTGTAAAAGTGATATTGGGCATTAATTTAAATACACTATGACAATGTGCACAGCTGACTGGCTCCTTTTCAGGCTTCTTGAGAAGAGTTAAGCAGGTGTCAGCCTGCATCAAAGCTTCACTTACGTCTCACGAGTTTCTTTTGAGAGACGTAAAAGTTCAAAGATTGACAATCTTGCTGGAGTATTGGCCAATTGAGCCAATATGTCAAAATTGTAAGGCTTTTCAAGTCCAAGAGATGATGACTTTTTCAATGCTTTATCAAAGCGAACAGGTTGCTTTCCCTTGTCTGCTGATGTTGGTTTAGGAGGAGATGGCTCGACCACTGGCTCAGATGTAGACGGTGCATCTTCAGTAGGAGAAGATGATGGAGGAACAGCATTCGGAGATAGAGCAGGGTTTTCTTGATTTTCGGAATACTCCCGAAGATAAGGTTTTCCAGATCTAGTGCCTATTAGGATTTCTTCTTCTGTTAATGGATCAAAGGATACCATATTGCAGTTCTTTGATTTAGACTTGGAGTTCTTCTTTTGTTTAGAAGAGGAAGGCATTTCAAATTCTGCAACCAGATCTGGATGAATCTACATAATCTCTCCTTTGTCAGTTGTCATAGGAACAAGACCTTCGTTTTGAGGAGGAGGGATATTCATAATTTCTAGAGTAGTCTTTGGAATGGGGATAGCTCCATCTTGTACGAGTCGTGGTGGAAAATTGCCAAATTGGAGAGAAACCACATTAGCAGTCACTGTTTTCTCGTCCTGCGGTAGAGTATTTGCTCCAGAGTTGACCAACTCTTGGATTTTGCCCTTGAGCACATAACATGCTCTGGTTGGATGCCCTATGAATCTTTGATAAACACAGTATTTAGGATGATCAGTTTTACCAACTTTTTCTGGTCGCTTTGCCTCTGGAAGCTGAAGCTTATTGCTTTTGATCATACAATCGAAGATGCTCAATATATCATCTTCGTCGAAAGAATACTCTTCTTTTGGACGAGTTGACTTTTGCAGTGGTGCAGATGGGGTGGATGCCGTCTAAGTAACATTGACAGCTAAAGGCTCTTTGCCTTTATGATTGATGGCCAATGTTTCTTTATTCAAGCGGTTATTCTGGCGATTACTACCCCCAGGTGTAGAATGTTCATCTTTGGTTATGGTGAGTCATCTGGACTCCTAACTGCTTGAACTTTTTGGCACTCACTTCTGCTGCTTTTGCATTCACAATGAAAGAAGGCCAATCCTGGAATTGTGTAGATCCCTTCCACATACTGATAATAGATAACAAGTTTGATTTGCAAGTGTCTATTGTTACAGCAGATGGAGTACCTAAAGGCATTTTGAGTGCCTCTCGGCAGAATCTTTCAATGAAACTCTTTGTGGATTCATTGTGCCTCTGTTTAATTTTAATGAGGGCAGACATTGTCATGTCGTTGACTCCCTCATAAAATCGTTCCAAGAATATTTGTTTGAAATCGACGAAAGAAATGATACAACCATCAGGTAAGCTACGATACCAGTCATATGCTGCACCGGCTAAACAACCAACGAACACTCTGGTAAGTAGAGCATCATTTGGCTGTAATTGATCAGTCATCACTTCGAAATGATTGATGTACTGACTTGGAGAAGTGCTACCATCAAACAACATAATGGTTGGGAGTTTATACTTAGTAGAAAATGGAACTTCCTTCCACTCTGTAGGATATGGTTGCTTTATGCCCAATCTTTGTAGGCCATCCTTCTGCTTGAAGGCCTCAAACTGAGTACGCATGAGTTTCACAGCCTCATTTGCATCCCCTGATGTTTGAGAATTGGTAGGCTGGTTAGGAGTGTTAGGAGGAGGAACAACATGGTAATTACTACCCCAGTACCAGACTGACTTAGATCAGCTTGAGTTGGCACAGAAGCGACCTGAGGGGCCGGTACCCCCAGACTAACAGGTACAGAAGATGCTATAAGCTCCAAATTTATAACAGGGTTTATAATCGGAGGCACTGTATGTTGAGCCACCATTATGGTGTGCATACTTGCAATTATTTTTGCCATGGTTTTTAATTTGCTTTCTAATACAACAATTTATTGCTCTTGGCTGGTTGATATAGAGGCATCTTGATCTTCTGAAATGGTATATGTCGTCACCTCTCTTGCAGCTATTGACGAGATAGTTTATTCAGAACTTTTACTATCTGCATCAAACTCTGAAAGAGAGTCCTCTCCCATATGGGTGATAGGGAGATCTTCTTGATTAAAGACACCTTGGATCAAATGTCGATTTCTTGATCTTGTGTATTGAAAGACACCTTCACTGGATGCATAGATCCGGTCTAAGTATTGTTGACAAGGATTACGGGATGCATTACGTCTTGGCCGTTTCCCACCCCAGTGCCTTGAGAAGTCATGTTAACAGAAGCATATAATAGTTCATCTTCGTCTTCTATTATATGCTCCGGAGTTGAAGCATAGTTCAGACGATCGAAGACAGATCGTCGAGCCGATTGGCAACAACAGTTGATGACAACTTCATGTAGGCAATGGCGATTTGAAGCACGATTTGGAGGTGAGGAAAGCATTCCCGTAGTTTCTCGTCTTTGTGTAAGACGTTGTCGGAGATCAGTTACAACCACAGGACGAGAAGAAGTCGGAGGGCCATATTCCTTAATGATGTTAGGAACATGTCTCCTATTCTTCAGGTGTTTGGTTCCTTGAGTGTACAAAGATGTACTCAACTCATTAGCATAGTTAGAAGGGTCTTTCTTTTCAAACTTTAGCTTTTGATGCAGATTGGCCTTTGGCATAGGGTTCTTACATTTTGCCAAAGCCGATATTGGTTGACGCCTATTGAGATAAGCGCGTAAATCTGAAAATTCCGCTCCTGGTGTCTCTGTTTGTGATACCTTCAATTTTCCTTGTTTGGATCTTGAAATTTGCAAGGTAGGATGATCTTGGCCAGACCCCATAGGAGTAGGCAAGATACCTCTGTGATCAGTATTCTTTCCAGTATCAGAGATCCGAGGACCTCTGTTTACAGGAATAGAATCTGATACATCTTCCTCTGAGTCATAGACCAGGGAAGTTTGGGAAAAGACCAAAGGATGCTTCCCTTTATTTTGAACAGGGTTAACTAAGAAGCGTTTCCCTTTGTTCTGCTGTGTGATCATTTTAGGCATAGATTGCGCCAATTGAGAAAATGCCATAGGACATTTTCCTTTGTTCTGTCTAGTGTTAGCACTAGGACATGAATTCTCTAAGTTCAGAACTTGAGAATCAGAAGAGGGTATAGCCAAAAGACTAGTTCCCTTAAGTTGCGCCGGAGTAGCAGATTGCTTGGGTTGCGCCATAGTCCTACGGACTACTGGTAGCGCCTTGGCAGCAACTTTGGTAGACTGTGCATGGGCAGCAGAGGGAGCAGATTGTGCCTTAGCAACAGAAATAGGCTGTACTGGATCCACTGAGGCAGATTGTGCCTTGGTCATTGAGCCCTCAAGTTGCGCCTGGGCAACAGCGACTGTGGGGGATTTAGGAGTCCACACAGCCCTGTTCTTGGCAATACCCATCGCGCGCTTGTTGCTATTGGTGTTGATCATGTTCTCGTAGGCTGTCTGGTTGACTTGAACAACCAGAGTCTTCTGCGTCTTGCCGATCGACGCAATGTCACATTGAGTTGTCACTTTCTCGTCGGAGGAGAAAGTCGTCCCCAGCAGAGTCGCCATTTTGTTTGCAAAAACAAAAAAAATTTGTTTTATTCTAAACTTGTAAAAGAGTACAAAGTACAATGAATTCTGGGGAAGTACAACTTTAGGAATCTGATCAGAAGACGATCACTTTATCCCTTGGACTATGTGAACTTGAAGACTGTAGCCTCTAGAGAATGCAGCAGCAATTTTACAAGAGTTCATGATCTCCCTTGATGATGATTGGAAACTCTATGTATAGAGTTCAGGAAATAACTGTTTTAGCAGTTATTCTGATATACGCGAGGCTGGATTACGCTATACTAGATTGCGCCAACCTCCTGTTGTGCCAACTTTCATTCAGTTGTCAATCATGTACTAACTGTATTTAGACGCGTGGCATCGTATGATTGAGATGCGCGTGGTCATGTACAGGATAGTAGACACGTCTTGAGAGATAAGTGGCATGTGCGCCACGTCATCCTGCTTTAGAATGTAAGTTGTCTCAACTTTTTCAGGTTGCGCGAGTTTCAGTCAACAAGTCAACCTGCGCTTGATTTGAGCTGCGCCTACACACGTGGCAGCTTCTGAGTAAAAGTCGTTCAGGTTGCGCCCAGGCGCAACTAAGGATTTTGTTTAGATTGTGCCTGGGCGCAACTCAGGATTTTGTTTAGATTGCGTCTGGACGCAACTCAGGATTTTGTTTAGAATGCGACTGGGCGCAACTCACGAAATGTACATGATAGTTGTCCACCAACTTTTCCTTGAGCGGCACACTTCACGGGATTCGAAGAGATTTTTCTCATTCTCTGTTGTGTCAGTCGTCAGTATGGTTAGGTAATGATGACCATTAATTTTCAGATACCACGTAGGCTTTGGCGCAAAAAGATTGGGCGCAGTCTGATATCAGGTGCAATCTGATCGGTGGCGCAGTCTGCTTCTTATCAGTGGCTCAAGTTGACTTTTGGGGCGCAACTTGATCACTGATCAGTATTTTGAAGGCGCAACTTGATTTTTAGGCTACACATATATCCAAAGTTGTATTTCGGTGAGCCGTGTCCAAATTTTCCTGTTGGATCGGATCGCGGGCCCCGGGCCTACCAAAATAGCGTTCGGTCGACCTTCTTATAATTAGACAAAACATGTCTCACAGGACCAAAAAAAATGGCACGCATCCAGTGGCACGAGTTTCATCTCGAGATGAGGAACGTGCACGAAGTTGTAGGCTAGTTTGCAAAGAGGCAAATACGAAGTATCTCAATCGATATGCCTCGATTTCGTCGGGTATACACAACGAAATCGAGTTCCGTCTAATCCCGCACGTCCGCAAAGTTTATACGCACATTTTGATGCTTTCGGTTCGCAACCATGTCACCCAGTTTGTCGAAGCACACGCCGTATCGGTGAAAATTATTGAATTTTGAAGTTTTAAAAACTAATTTTTCCTAATTTTTTGAAACTAATTTGACAACAATTTAATCAATAAAAAATAAAACCAAAAGTGGGTTTCTATTTCGTATAGGTTGTCCATAAATCTATTCAAATAGAATTTTATAATCGATCCCTTGTCCAGAAATTGGCTTCCCAACATGATGTTTGGGCTGCCCAAAAACTGTTTACGAACAGTTTTCCTATCGATTTTGAATCGATTTCTTGTGCAATATATGACTGTAGAATTAAATCTACTTGAAGGAGTGCGCAGAGGGTTGGGTAATCTATCCGTTGGATCAAACAAAAAGAAATTTTTTCACTCGAGTGAGTAGAAAATCTATTGAGAACAGAGGTACCTCGATTGATTTTCCAAATAGAGCTTGCTCTTTTTTTCCGCAAGCTTTCGATGTTGTGCTATCGGTCGACGGTTGCTGGTGCCCGGTGAGTGGCATGCTGCCAACACAGTGTGTTCACAGGAGGTCGCGAGGGCTTTTGCTTTCGAAAAAATCTTTGGGTTTCTTCAAAAAAATCGAACCTGATGCTATATGTATACCAAGTTTCAAACCCGATTTCGAAGGTTTAAGCTTGTTTAAACCAAGATTTGGATTTGATTTAAAATCAAATTTAAATTCGATTTATACAGGGATTTTGGGTTAGCTTGAAGAGAATAGGGTTAGGATTTGGTAGGATTCGATTTGAGTAAAAACAGTCAAGATTTGCTCGAGATTTAAATCCCGAATTTCTTTTTGAAAATGAGGAGGCTGTGATTGGGTTCATTGATGGTTTTCAACTCGCAAGAAAATGGATTCTCGTAATATAATCCTTTTCTCGCGAGATAATCCATTATATAAAAAAATAATATATTTATAAAGGTTTTAAAACTAAATAAATGAGTACTTTATTTACTAAGTAAAACCAAAAATTCCTAATAAAAATTTCTAAAATTCTAAAAATTCAAAAATAATTTCTACAAAAATTTATAAAGTACCTTTGTAATAACATCCATTTTATACCATGGAGAAAGCATGTATTACCTATTTAATAGATAGAATCTCTAAATTTATAAATAAAAAAAATTAAACACAAATATATATTTATTTTATTTTATATATATATATATATATATATATATATATATATATATATATATATATATATATATATATATATATATATATATATATATATTTGCTCGAGATTTAAATCTCGAATTTCTTTTTGAAAATGAGGAGGCTTTGATTGGGTTCATTGATGGTTTTCAACTCGCAAGAAAATGGATTCTCGCAATATAATCCTTTTCTCGCGAGATAATCCATTATATAAAAAAATAATATATTTATAAAGGTTTTAAAACTAAATAAATGAGTACTTTATTTACTAAGTAAAACAAAAAATTCCTAATAAAAATTTCTAAAATTCTAAAAATTCAAAAATAATTTCTACAAAAATTTATAAATTACCTTTGTAATAACATCCATTTTATACCATGGAGAAAGCATGTATTACCTATTTAATAGATAGAATATCTAAATTTGTAAATAAAAAAAATTAAACACAAATATATATATATATATATTTTATATATATATATATATATATATATATATATATATATATATATATATATATATATATATATATATATATATTTTATATATATATATATATATATATATATATATATATATATATATATATATATATATATATATATATATATATATATATATATATATTTTATACTCATACATATAAACTCCAATAAATAAAAAAACTACCTTCTAATATTTATAGCAACCTCATATATATGAAAATAATAATAGGGTTTAACTCAACAATTATCTTACACATAATACATAGTTAAGTAGAGTCATAAAGGAATTTCTATTCAATTTAATAAACAACAATTTGAATTATACTCTTTTTTGAAAATATGAATATTTCTTCTAAATAATAATAAAATGCCTAAACTATATTTAATGATAAAAAATGAAAATTAATAATAAATTTTTTTTGGAAATTCAGGGGGTTCACATGATCACCTAGGACTAACTGCTCGGTTGTGCATGATGTCACTGTTTGACCCAGGCCCTCTCTTTTATTTATATTTGAGAATTGTTTTTGCTCGGATAGATGTTTAGTGGTGGACTTGCTACCCATGGCGTACCTAAGACTAGGTATGGGTATCAAGGGGTGATAAGAAGTACTATCACGGACCATGTGAGAATGATAGTAAAATCTAGAAATATCTTGCTCAGAGGTGATTTGGACATGGTAAGTGCTTCCCTTTGTAGTCATTATTTGGAACGCCATAGTCGAAACAGCGGGTGATAGGATAGATATTCGTCTAAAGGTATTATGGACAAAGCGAATAGGTACCCTCGGTTCGAAAAATAATTCAAAGGTAATATGGAAATGATTATTTTTTGGAAGATGACTAGATGGTTAGTTCACAGATAATATGGACGTGAACTATAGTTTGAGTTGCCTCGCTCCTTGCTAGGAAAGAGAGATCTTGGAAGGAAGGGCACCTAGCTTCGACCCAACTGGGATCAAAGGTGAGATATCCTTGAGGCAACTGGGACCCAAAAAGTAATTGTAATTTGTAAAATGAGAAGTTATCTTTGGCAAGGCGTATGAGGCTTCTACTGTATGTTATGAATTGAGTACTGGGGCTGAGCCTTTGTCGCATGAATCGACTATTGATGTAAATATCCTTACCAGAGGTGAAATGGACACGGTAGAGGAATATTCTTGGGATGCATTTCATAGAAAGTATGCATCACCGTGCATGAGATGGAGATCTTACGCCTAGCTGCGGTTCAGACATAGTATTTCTTCAGGAATTTTTCGTTGATGGGCAGCATCTGTAAATCTCCACTATGCTTTGCGAGCCTATATGCGCCGTTGGAGTACACCGATTCCACGACGAATAGAACCCCTTATTTGGCTTGAAACTCCCCTATCATTTTATGGGTCATAACAATCGGCCTTCTGACTGCTAAGACAAGGTCGCCAACTTGGAACATCCTTTCTTTCACCCTCTTGTTGAAGGCTCCCATAATATGTGCATGATACAGCTCATTACGCTGTTGAGCTAAGAGACGCTTTTCATACAGCGCTTTCGGCTCTTGCAATCGTAGGCGATTATTGTCTTCGACCGTCAACTGGTTGGAGAAGGCAATCTGGAGGGAAGGAATTTAGACTTCTAGGGAAGAACTGCTTCACTTTTGTAAACCAAGAAGAGGAGCGTAATGCAGTTAGAGTCCAGGCTGTTGTACGGTATGCCCAGAGACACTCGCCAATGCCAGTTAGAGTCCAGACGGTTGTACGGTACTCTTGTAGAGGCTAAAAATTAAGTTGCACAACTCAAATGGAAGTCAGAATATCAAGTTGTGCCACATTATCAACTTGCGCCACCTTCAAGTTGTGCCACATTTTTAACTTGCGCCACCATCATGTTGCGCCAGAGCCAGGTTGCACGAGTGCCACGTGGCAGTCTCCTTGAGAAACTATAATGGCCATCATCATTACCTGACAACTAACAACACAAAAATTAAAGAAAATCCGTTCGAATCCCGCGTAATGTAGCGCTCAAGAAGATCTTGTCAGTTATTAATGACAGCTAGCAGCTCGTGCAGTGTATCAAGGTGCACGATAGTTATTAATAAAATACAAAAAATACTCAGAAAGTAGCGCAAGTTGTTGAGTTGCGCCCATGCGCAACCTGATTGACCAAGTTGGCGCAACATGATCATACTGATGACCAGAAGCAGGAAGACGTGGCACGCATGCCATTAATCTCGTAGAACGTGTCTACTACACTGCCCACGACCACGCACATCTTATTCAAATGATGCCATCTGTCTTTTGTAGTTGGTATAACCGCACGTGCAAATGAACAGAGTACGCAACATGAGGCGTGCGCAACCCAGAATAACTGCTAAACAGTTATTGCAAGAACTCTATAAATAGAGTTCCAAATCAGTTCCAAGGCATCACTAATGATCATAATCTACTGACAAAGTGCTGTTGCATCTTCCAGAGGCTTCTGTCTTCGATATCACATCGTCCAAGGGAAAAAGTGATCGTCTTCTAATCAGATTTCTACAGTTGTACTTTTCCAGAATTTAAGTGTACTCATTGCACTTTCTTTTTTCTTAGTTTGTAATCAAACTTTTATTTTTGCAACCAAAATGATGACTCTGCTGGAGACGACTTTCTCATTTGACGAGAAAGTGACAAATCAATGTGATACTGCATCCATCGACAAGACGCATAAGACTTTGGTCGTTTAAGTCGACCAAACCGCTTACGAAACAATAATCAGTACTGGAGCTACTAGGCGCACCACTGTTGCTGCTAAGAGCAAAGCACGTACTGTGTGGACTCCCAAGTCTTCTCTGCCAACCATTGCTCCTGCGCAACCTACGCAGACTGCCTCTCAGCCAACCATGGCTCCTGCGCATCCTGCGTATACTGCTTCTCTGCCAAACATGACTCATGCGTAACTTGCACAGACTGCTTCTCTGCCAACCAGAACCCCTGGGCAACCTGTGACTACTGCCTCTTCGGCTCTGAACAAAGGGAAAAGCCTTTTGGCTACTTCCCTATTTCTCCAGTTCTGAACTCAGAGAAGAACCTATCTAGCGAGAGTGCTAGACAGAACAAAGGGAAGCACCCTTTGGCCTTTCCTCGACTTGCATAACATGCGCATGTGGCCTCTCAGCCGCAAAATAAAGGAAAATGCTCTTTAGCTACTCCTTCTCTAAATTTAAACTTGGCAAGGAATACACCTATTCCATCCTCGTCACAGAATAAAGAAAAGCGTCATTTGACCTTTTCTAATTTCTCTCCAGCCTTGACTCGGTAGAAAATATCTCTTGTGGCGCCTATGTGCCAGTCAATGTAAAAGCTCTTTTGGGTAGGAACTCTACTCCTCTGAACAAAGACAACCAAATCTCTGCTAAGAAAGTGAGTTTTGTTCAAACTGAACTTTCTGTTACCCAGTTACGCTAGGCCAAGCACATAAGAACAGGTTGCACAATATAAAAAAGAATTATGCCAAATCCCAAAAATGCAACTACGGATCTTCCAACCTTGCGCATCTTAAGATCGAAGCAGGGTAAGCTGCTAGTATCTCAGACAGATACACAAGTTGCAGACCTGTCTGACCTGCACACTTATCTCAACAGGTGCCAGTCAACACCTACTTTAGCAAAATGCAAACAGCCTGCGCCAGTGGCTAACTTGCGCCAGAAGCAGACTTCTGAAGTCAAGAACCCCTTTACCTATGGTTACCAACTCAGCACTTCCTTGTACACTCAAGGAATGAGACATCTTAAGAATTGGAATCATGTTCCAAGCATTATTAAAGAATATGTTCCTTCGACTTCTTCTCATCCTGTTATTGTAACCGATCTCCGTGAAATTCTTAAACATAAGCGGAAGATCACAAATCTGTCTTATCCATAAGTAATGCAGCCCAAAGAACATTACTGTAACCATCACCATGAGGTAGTTATCAAATATTGTTGTCAATCAGCTAAACGGTCTGTCTTCGACCGTTTGAATTACTCTCAGATTCCTCAACCGATGATAATAGATGAAGACAAATTGTTGTATGCCTCTGTCAATATGACGTCTCGAAGCACTGGGGGTAGAAAACGCCCGTGACGTAATGCATCCCGCAATCCCAGTCAACAGTACTTAGATCGGATTCGCAAATCCGGCGAAAGAGTATACCAATATACCAGAACAAGAAGCCAAGACACAATCGTCAAAGAAATCTTCCTTCCGACCAAGAAACAATCGGTCAAAAGAATCTTCCTTTCGACCAAGAAATAATCAGTCAAAGGAATCTTCCTTTCGACCAAAAAACAATCGATCAAAGGAATATTTCTTCCGACCAAGAAATAATTGGTCAAAGGAATCTTCCTTCCGACTAAGAAATATTCGGTCAAAGAAATCTTCCTAATTCCAACCATGATGCCTTCAGTCAAAAGGATATCCATATCACTTATCCTGGAGTAGTTCCTTATATGACTTTGATGCTGATAGTGAAAGTTCTGAATGAACCATCTTTTCTACTAGCTCGTCTTTGATAGCTAGAGAAGTGACTGCTTATGTCGTCACAGAAGGTCAAGATGCTTCCTGTTCTAACAGTCAAGAGCAGAGAATTATTGCTTTAGAGGTTAGTTTGAAGAGCATGGTTGAGATGATGACATGCATGCATGTTGTAATTATGACACAACATCCGTTTCCACCAGTTGCGAATCTAATTCTGACCCAAGAACCTGTAACGACATCAGCTCCCGTCAATATTGGTCTGGGGGTACAGTCTCCTCACATCGCTTCCATACATGTACAGGCTATTCCAAGTCAATCTGGTGCTGGGGATGGTACTTATTATACAGTACCCCTCCAACATATCAAATCAATCTCTGCTCTAAAATCATCGGAAGATACCAATAAGGCCTAAAACTTTTACGTACTGAATTTGAAGCCTTCAAGAAGAAAGACGGCTTGCAGAAGCTTGGGATCAAACATCCTTATCCTATAGAGTGGAAGAAAGTCCAATTTCCTCCCAAATATAAACCCCCTACTATTATGTTGTTTGATGGTAGCACATCACCAAGTCAGTACCTCAATCACTTTAAGGTAATGACTGATCAACTACAGCCAAATGGCTCTCTACTCACTAGGGTATTCGTCGGATATTTAGAAGGTACAGCTTACGACTGGTACCACAGTTTGCCAAATGATTGTATAATCTCTTTCTCTGGATTCAAACAAATGTTTCTGGAATGATTTTATGAGGGAACAAACGACATGACTATGTCTGCTCTCATTAAAATTAAACAACGACATAATAAAACAACTGAACGGTTCATTGAACGATTCTGCCGTGAGGCACTCAAAATTCCTCTCGGAACTCCAGATGCTTTGACTATAGACACTTGCAAGTCAAACTTGTTGCCTATAACCAGCATGTGGACTGGATCGACACAGTTCCAGGATTGGCCTTCATTCATAGTAAATGCTAAAGCAGCAGAAGAAAGTGCTGACAAGTTCAAACAATTAGGTATTCTAATGCCTAATCTTGACAAAGATGAACATGCTACACCAAATAACGGTGGCCGTCAGAATAACGACAAGGGTAAAGAGACTGGCTATCAATGTCAAAGGCAAAGAAACTCTAGCCGTCAATATAGGTCAATCAACATCTACTCCAACGACACCACCATAGAGAGCACCACGTCCAAAAAAAGAATACTCTTTTGATGAAGATATTGTCATCAGCATCTTTGATGGTTTAATCAAGAGCAATAAACTTCAACTACCAAAGGCAAAACGGCCAGAGGAAGTACGTAAAACTGACCACCCTAAATATTGTATTTACCACAGATTTATCGGACGTCCGACTCGAGCATGCTATGTGCTTAAAGGCAAGATCCAGGAGATGGTTAATTCTGGTGCAATTACTCTCCAACAAGACGAAAAGATTGTAACGACCAACGTCGTCTCTACAGTTTGGCAATTTTTCTGCTCAACTTGTGCAGGACGGCGTCATTTCCATCCCAAGAACTACTTTGAAGATTGCTAATCTCCCACCTGCACGAACTGATGGTCTGGTTCCTTTGTCTACTGATAAAGGGGAGATTATGTGGATTCATCCTGATTTAGTGGCTGACTTTGAAGCACCTTCTTTAAAGTCCAAGAAAGCAACCAAATATAAGTCATGTCATATGACTTCGTTGGGTGAACATTGTCCTTGTAACGCCCCAGTCCCAAAATACTTAGGACTAAGTATGTCATCATGCCAGTTACATAAATACGAAGTATACTCCAATATATGGAATCATCGTATGTATGCATAAGCTGTAAAATGTAGTAAACCATAATACTAATCTTGTCCATAAATAAAGAAGGCAAAATTTATAATAAACTCATAAATTTTTATTTTTACATGTAGTTGGGCGGAGATAAATCTACTACCAACTATTTTAAATGAAAGAAAATATATAAGGGAATGATCGATAGAATGGCAAGACGAACCAAGAGCAATCCTCTTCGAAGAAATGGAGAAGAGCACGGCCTTGGCTAGAACACCTGCAAAAAGTCACAAAGCACATACCTGGAGAGATAACTAGGTCCTCAGATGGATGTAACAAGATACAAAAGAACATGCCACATAACTGAATATATATAATATGTCATCAATCACAAGTCAAGTAAAATAGTCCCAATTGTAACCATATCCAATATCTCATTATCGAAACAGTGGACTACCCCTACAACCAAACAAGGACGAAAGGTAGTACACTATACCGCGATGCGACATTGTCCTAAGCTACTAATGGAACCGGGTGACATGATATTGACTAGGGTTACCTGACCATTCTAATATTTTTATACAGTTAAGAACAAACCTTCAACGTATGGGCACTCTGGCTACAGGAGCAAGAACTTAGGTATGGTCCCACCAGGATATCAGGGACCTCAAAGCATAACATTCATCGAATGTCAGAGGCTAGCAGAAAATCAGGTATCAGGATCCAAGACCGTATCTCCAGCGAAGATAACCGACAATAATAGGAAAGTGCATACGTGGCCCATACATTAAGGAACTGTTCTTCCCATCCAATGCCTAGTAGAGTCACATCCATGACTTCTATACCTCTACTAACTGCCAAGTCTCCTAACATGCCTCTATTAGCAGTTAGTCCTAACGCATGCGCACAGGTGATCAGCCATCACGCAAGTACCTCTACATGCTACTTATCTCATGCATACCTCATGGTACAACTGTGTCAGGGTTTATGTTATGCACTACAAATGGTAGTCCCTTAACTCTAGGTCCATATGCAATCAAAGGATAATAAGTATAGTAAAGCTAATATCACTAAGCAGGCAATAAATCAGGAACTGTAATAATGGGACAGCTACAAGAACTGGAAATAAGTAAACAGTGATATACAACAAAAAATGCAGACTAAATATAAGTAGTAAATATGGCAAGGTATCTTGTCTGAGGTTGTGTGCAAAAGGGCGACGTCCAATTGCTCGAACCATCAGAATAGTGAAGCGATGAATGCTAAATCTCGCATACGTCCTCGGATGCTGAAATAAACACCACGAACATGTTTGAAATAAAAGATATGTCTAGAAAATGTCTGTCCAAAAGTCAAATTCTTGAACAGGGGCAAAATCATAATTTTTGGTCAAAATGATATCTACTGTTGGACCCATTTTGCACCGAAATACGTGCCAGAACCTACGATCTCTAAAGTTGTCAAACTACATGTCTACGGGTCTAGTTTGAGGAGACAAACCTAATCATATGTCAAATTTTGGATTCCGGTGAGCCGTGCACAAATTCGCCCGTTGGATCGGGTCGCAGGCCCGCCAAAAATGACGTTCTGGTCGACCTTCTCAGAATCGCACCAAACTTGGCATACAGGACCAGAAAATTGATATGGTCCTGTTGGCATAAGTTTTGTCACGAACCGACGACTGTACACGAAGTTATGTCCAAGTTTGTAAAAGGTCGATACGGAAGTATCTCGACGGATACGTACTGATTTCGTTGCACACATGCAACGAAATTGGGATCCGTCAATTCTCATACGTCGACAACATTCATACGCGCCTTTCAATGCATATAGTGCGTGACCACGTTGCCCGATTTGTCAGGGCGCACGCCATATCGGTAATTTTTTTTAGAAATTTTAATATTTTAAAGGCAGTTTTTCTGTCAACTTCAACAGTGAATTACTCCCTGCATATATATCGAAATGTCGATCTAACAGCTGCGTTGCGATCTTGTTTATTTTGTGTTTGACTATTTGAATTTAGTTTCTACAAAACTCTAATGTACAGATCACAAATTGGCTTCCAAGTTGTCGTTTTAAAACAGTTTTTAGTATTACAGAAAATAGGTTTTTCTTCAACTTCATCTCAATTTTTCGAGCTAGTCGATGGGTCATTTTGAAATCCACCTGGAGGATCTCGAAGAGGGTCATGTGGGCTTCGTATAGAATTTCATAGAAGCGAAAACGAATGAACGAGCATGAAAAAATCAGAACGAGTAGATGGGTACCTTGCAGCGTTTACGAAACAGAGTGTTCTATTTTGCGGCTTGGTTTGTCGTCGTTCTCTGGCGATGTAGCAGTCGACGGCAAGGTACAGGCGGCGGGGTAGCTGCACTGGGTTGCTGGCAAGGCTCGGGTGCAAGTAATTTAGTTTCGTGGAGAATCGAGAGAGAATTTTGATGGAAACTCAATTTTTGGTTTTGTGGTATATAGTGATTTAAATTCTAAAGTTAGATAGGATTAGAGCAAGATTTGGATTCAAATTCGTGCTAATCTAGTGGAGAATCTATATATGAGTTTATAGGAAAAGATTTGGTTGGATTTTGTTCAAATTTGTGTGAGATATGATTTGGTTTCGGGTTTGTATACACGCGAGTATACTCGCGGCTTGGTTTCGGTTCGAGGGGGGGCTCGGCTTTCGCATGGCATTGTAGCGCGGCTACAGTGCTATCTTTTCTTCTTCTTTTTCTATTTCCTTTTCTTTTCTTTTATCTATTTCCTTTTCTAATTCTTTTTCTTACACATTTTAATTTCTTTTGAAAATTCCTATTTTTTTAAATAATTTATTTTATAAATAAATATACACACACGTGTATATATTTTCATATATACAAAAAAAAACATGTATATATACTTTGGAAACTTTTAACTCCTATAATTTCCCTTATATATATATATATATATATATATATATATATATATATATATATATATATATATATATATACTCATATATATTTTCATGTATATATTTATATATATACATATAATTCATGGTTGTTATTATTAGTTATTATTATTATTTTTCACATACTTATAATTTGTTCATAAATTATTTTAGCTAACAATTCACATTAAAACTTAATATAATAATTACAAAATTTAGGGGTTTTTACCTCCTACCCAAGTTTTAAAAATCTCATCCTCGAAATTAAAATAAATCTTAATATCAAGGACAACGAGATTAATATGAGAGAAGAGTAAGTAAGTATATTCATATCGCAGTTTTCGAAGCAAGGAAGGAGGTAGTTATTACAAGAATCCAAATTGACATAATACTGTACAAGATGCTGTATTATGCCTTCCAGACTCTACCCAACTTATAAAAATTTGGCCACCCGTGAGATTCGTTGTTATCAAACCTTTTGGAGAAGGACAATTTCTAGGAAGCGGCATGAGAATATTGGGCACTTCCAACCGTAGTCTTGAATTCTAAGTGAGCTTAAAAAAATTATCATGGCGCTCTTGGTCACTAACTTCCATAGGATAATTTCTACCGTTTTACATCATTTCTATGGGTCGAGCTTCCAACAAGTTGGTAGAAACCCTCGTTTGAATATTACTAGAACGTGTCGGTCCAAGGGATTTCACTCTCCGACTAACATATATAACTAAGAGGTAGGGTTGGGGCACTTAGGGGAAACTCTTTCAAGGCCAAGAGATGAGAACTATAACAAGTGCAGAACCTTGCTGTAAAATATGAATTGGTAAGTGTTGTGCTCCAAATATCGAGGTCAAGGTTGAGGTCATCATATGTTACCGATAGGAGGGGATGGTATAATCACCGCTTATTAGTTCATTTGGAACCAATATATTTTGATAATTTGCTAGTTCAAGAATCCCTACGTTCTAGAGAGGCTTGGTATATATACACCAAGAAAATCTTATTCTCGAATTAAACGAAGACACGTTTCTTTGATGGCACGGAATTTGAGGAATCAATGTTGCGATCTTTACCGTGGTTATCTAGACGCACGAGCAAAAGGATATGGTGTGTAATAAGAAGGTGCAACTTCCAAGCAGATAGAAGAATAGTTACGAATATGATCCAAGTTTGGCATCTCATTCTACAAGGTGGGGGACACTAAGTTCAAGGTTACAAAAATTTGGTTAATCACGGGAATCACAATAATAGGACTTCTAAGAACTTCAAATTTTAGGAAGATGTATGAGGGTATGTGGTGCTTCTGGTTGTAGCCACTGATTCTATTAGGAAGCTAGGCATTACTTATTTACCGTTGCTCCTATGTTGACCATGTCTTATCAAGGTAGTAGGAGGGATTTTGGTCATGCATAACCGAAATAAGTTGGTACAACGGGGTTCCATTCGCCTCCTATAATGGGCTACAAGAGGTATGGTTACCAAAATTTAAGGAAGGAGAATTAGTGATCCAAGAGATGGGGACTATATAATAGGTGTAAGGACCTATTTAATCAAGTATGATTTTATAGTCCAAATATGGTGATAGGCATGGATGAGTTTAACTAGGTCTTAATGGATTCCCTAATTGGACATCGATCTTTGATTGAATGAATTATAGGTTTTAACCTATATTGACTGGCCGAGTTGCTATGAAATCAATTTGAGTCATTCCTAGTTGGTTAGGGTAATCTTATATAGGTTTCAAGTCAAATGGTCAGGCAAATTTTTTTTCCAGCCGGTTTGGTTAACCAGGTTCCTAAGCCCGAGAATACGCCTTCTGTGACTTTTGTGTTTAAGTAGCACAAGAAGTCTCAACTGAGTGGAACACTAGTAGCATGTGCGTATAGGGCTTCGAGTAGATCACAACCATATATTGGGTCGAAAGATTTGAGTCTAGGTTGGATCTCGAACTGAAGTCAGGAAGGATAATGGTATTATGGTAGGGGTTATAGCTAGCCTTTTTAATTTGAAAGTCGTATGATAAAAATAAAGTAAAAGGGGACGTGTTTTAGTGGGACATGATATGTCTACATGAAGATGGAGTTGTCTACCTCTTATATGTGAAATTTGTTGGAAGGTATCAGCTGGTCTCGTGTTCTAAATGTTAATGTCACGGTCGAGGACCCCAAATGATCTAAATAGAAAGTGGGAGTTCATGGGGCACTAATAATCATCCTGATGGAATCGACTTATCATGATCAATCGGTAATCCTCGTATATCCTAAAATGTTAGAAGGCTTACATTCTACTCACTTTAGAAGCTAGGACATGGTTTTAGGATTAATGAGGTTAGAAGAATTTCAAAGTCCGGATATTGTACCTCGACACTTGATAATAAAGAATAAGGCACGACGTAACGTGATACGGTAGATATGAGTCAAGTTCAAGGATCGTTCCTCAATAAATGGAAAATGAGTGTGTACAATGACACACGGATCGATAAAATAGAATGATCCACTCGTCCATAGTATACAAGAGCTATTGATGGGGTAACCAACTCTAAGGTACGTCATATGAAAGATCTCTAACTACTAAGTCGTGAATTTCTATTTGTGTCAAGCCTGCTAGACTATAGTCATAAGGGTTCTAGTGGTATTGGATGTAGTGCTCATGTATTGTTGTTGATAATTGATAAATCATAATATGACAGGGTATTTAAGCGATGGTATTGGCTAAGCTAGTGACTGTGGTGTTCTAATGCTAGTTAGGTCTTAATAACAAAATTTACATAACTAGGATAATATTTGTTGGAATCCACTCTCGGGATGGGTATCTACCATAGTCATGGTAAATAATTGTCCTTATCTTTGTATATTCATCTCATGTCTAAATTGTGGGCTTGGTCGAGGAAAGGTTGGGTTAAGGCTTAAGGGTTGCAAGTTAAAGCAAGATTCAAGCAAATAATTAGATACTCACAACAATTGGTTCCTTGAGAATAGATAGTCTCCTAGGTCAGCATTTTGTCTAAGGTTAAAATCCTAATCATTCTCAAATTCAAATGGCTAGAAGGTCACAATAGTAGTTTGAGGGCCGAGAGGATAACTCAAGGCAAGGTTCTAGTCATATGGCTGGCCGATGGTAGCTACACTTGTGTATACAACTATCATTGCCATAGGGGATACTCCATATTTATTTACCAAATACGAGTATTTGTCTTTCCAAATTAGTGAAAGACTACAACAATAAAGTGTTTGTTAAAGGTGTCATTAAATACCATCACGTGATTCAAAAGCGAAGGTATAATTCAAGTGGAATTGTCAATGCAGTCGCGGATGAGATCCTAATTACCTCTATATCTCAATCCACGTGGGATAATTATATGAAGAGCGAACCAAGTGCACTATGGTTGATCAGACCATAATTTATTGATTCTAATTAGCCCATATGCTTGTGGGCGTCCCCAGTACACATATGTCCTTAACAAGCTCGATAAAGAATAAGTTTGCAAAACTAGGCTATAAATAGCGACATTATTTTATGATATTACAAAGTATAAGTACGGGAGATAATGTTAAAAGCAGTAATAATTAGTTCAAGTTTCACAAGGATCTAAGTCTTGTCCGGTGTTATTGCTTATACAGTCGTCCTACGATCCCTTATATCAGGCCTTTAGTTGACCAATGGGGTATAGGCTACGAAACTCTATCTTCTGGCTAAAGATATCTTCCTACATTAACATATATTCAGTATCACCCGATTACACTTCACTAATGGGTTAGAAGAATATGGGGTGATAGGCCGTGAGGCATACTACCCAACTTATAAAAATCAACTAATAGACAACTTGAGAAATATAACATGTGTAACTAGTATGAGTTATCTTCCTAACCTTTCTATCAGGCACGAAAGAAAGTTAAGGTTTACCGTGAAGAGGAATCAAGCAGAAGGAAATCAATATAGTCGGACGAGAGTTCAGAATTGGAGTCAAGGGAGGAGTTCAAGTATATGGATGAGATGCCTAGACTCTAATCCTATATATGCAGGCTCACATCGGTACAATAATGTAACCGAAGTGATAAATTCAACCTGTACGGGCCACCACAAAAACATGTAAAGCCCAGTCCCAAAATACTAAGGACTAAGTATGTCATCATACCAGCTGCATACATACGAAGTATACTCCAATATATGGAATCATCATATGTATACATAAGCTGTAAAATATAGTAAACCACAATACTAATCTTATCCACAAATAAAGAAGGCAAAATTTATAATAAACTCATAAATTTTCATTTATACATGTAGTTGGGCAGAGACAAATCCACTACCAACTATTTAAATGAAAGAAAATATATAAGGGAATGATCGATAGAATGGCAAGACGAACTAAGACCAATCCTCTTCGAAGAAATGGAGAAGAGCACGGCCTTGGCTAGGACACCTGCGAAAAGTCACAAAGCATACACCTGGAGAGATAACCACGTACTCAGAGGGACGTAACAAGATACATAAAGAACATACCACATAACTGAATATATATAATATGTCATAAATCACAAGTAAAGTAAAATAGTCCTAATTGTAACCAGATCCAATATCTCATCATAAAAATAGTGGACTACCCCTGCAACCAAACAAGGACGAGGGGTAGTACACTATACCGTGATGTGACATTGTCCCAAGCTACTAATGGAACGAGGTGATATGACATTGACTAGGGTTACCTGACCATTCTAATGTGTTTATGCAGTTAAGAACAAACCTTCAACGCATGGGCACTCTGGCTACAGGAGAAGGAACTCAAGTATGGTCCCACCAGGATACCAGGGACCTCAAAGCATAACATTCATCGAATGTTAGAGGCCAACAGGAAATCAGGTATCAGGATCCAGAACCGTATCTCCAGCGGAGATAACCAACAATAATAGGAAAGTGCATATGTGGCCCATACGTTAAGGAACTGTTCTTCCCACCCAGTGCCTAGTAGAGCCAGATCCATGACTCATATACCTCTACTAACTGCCAAGTCTACTAACATGTCTCTATTAGCAGTTAGCCCTAACGCATGCGCATAGGTGATCAGCTATCACGCAAGTACCTCTACATGCTACTCATCTCACACATACCTCATGGTACAACTATGTCAAGGTTTATGTTATACACTACAAATGGTAGTCCCTTAACTCTAGGTCCATATGCAAACAAAGGATAATAAGTAAGTAAAGCTAAATCACTAAGCAGGCAATAAATCAAGAATTGTAATAATGGTACAGCTACAAGAACTGGAAATAAGTAAACAGTGATATGCAATAACAAAAATACAGACTAAATATAAGCAGTAAATATGGAAAGTATCTTTCCTGAGGTTGTGTGAAAAAGGGCGACGTCCAATAGCTCGAACCATCTGAATAGTGAAGTGATGAAAGCCAAATCCCGCATACGTCATCGGATGCTGAAATAAACACCACGAACGTGTTTGGAATAAAATATATGTCTAGGTAATGCCTCTCCAAAAGTCAAATTCTGGAACATGGGCAAAATCGTAATTTTGAGTCAAAAAAATGTCCGTCGTTTGACCCGTTTTGCACCGAAATGCGTGCCAGAATCTACGATCTCTAAAGTCATCAAACTATATTTCTACGAGTCCGGTTTGAGGAGGCGAACCCAACCGTATGTTAAATTTTGGATTCCAGTGAGCCGTGCACAAATTCGCCCGTTGGATCGGGTCACAGGCCCACAAAAAATGATGTTCCTGTCGACCTTCTCACGGAACAAACTTGGCATGCAGGACCAGAAAATTGATACGGTCCTATTGGCTTAAGTTTCGTCTCGAACCGGTGAGTATACGAAGTTATGGCTAAGTTTGTAAAAGGTCGATACATGGTATCTCGATGGATACGCACTGATTTTGTCGCGTACATACAACAAAATTAGGTTACGTCTGTTCTCACACGTCGGCAACATTCATACACGCCTTTCGATGCATACAGTGTGCGACCACGTCACCCGGTTTGTCGGGGCGCACGCCGTATCGGTAAAAATTTCAAAAATTTTAATATTTTAAAGACAGTTTTTCCGTCAACTTCAACAGTAAATTACTCCCTGCATATATATTGAAACGTCGATTTAAAAGGTGCGTTGTGATCTTGTTTATGTTGTTTGACCGTTTGAATTTAGTTTCTGCAAAACTCTAAAGTTGCATATCACAAATTGGCTTCCAAGTTGTCGTTTTAAAACAGTTTTTAGTATTACAGAAAACAGATTTTTTTCAACTTCGTCTCAATTTTTCGAGCAAGTCAATGGGTCATTTTGACATTCACCTAGAGGATCTCGAAGAGGGTAATGTGGGCTTCGTATAGAATTTTGTAGAAGCAAAAATGTACGAACGACCATGAAGAGATCAGAACGAGAAGATGGATACCTTGCAGCGTTTACGAAACAGAGTGTTCTGTTTCATGGCTTGGTTTGTCGTCATTCTCCAGTGATGTAGCAGTCGACGGCTAGGTGCAGGCGGTGGGGTAGCTGCGCTGGGTTGCTGGCAAGTCTTGGGTGCAAGGAATTTTGGTTTAGTGGAGAATGAGAATTTTGATGGAAACTCAATTTTCGGTTTTGTGGTATATATTGATTTAAATTCCGAAATTGGATAGGATTAGAGCAAGATTTGTATTCGAAGTCATGTTAATCTAGTGGAGAATCTAGATATGAGTTTATAGGAAAAGATTTGGTTGGATTTGGTTCAAATTTGAGTGAGATTTGATTTGGTTTCGGGTTTGTATACACGCGAGTATATTCGCGGCTTGGTTTCGGTTCAGGGGGGCTCGGCTTTCGCATGGCACTGTAGCGCGGCTATAGTGCTATCTTTTTTTCTTTTCTTTTCTATTTCCTTTTCTTTTCTTTTCTAATTCTTTTTCTTACTTATTTTAATTTCTTATGAAAATTCCTATTTCTTTTTTTAAATAATTTATTTTATAAATAAATATACACACACATGTAAATATTTTCATATATACTTTGGCAACTTTTTATATATTTTCATATATACACACACATGTATATATTTTCACATATATTTTTAAATATATATATATATATATATATATATATATATATATATATATATATATATATATTTATATTATATATATATATATATATATATATACATATATATATATATATATATATATATATATATATATATAAGAAAATATATATATATATATATATATATATATATTTTATATATATATATATATATATATATATATATATATATATATATATATATATATATATATATATATATATATATATATATACCCTTAGAAAGCCCCCCAAAAACCCCCCTCACTCTAATCCGTAATTTAATGTTAATATTAATGTTAATATTAATGTTAATATTAATATTAATGTTAATATTAACATTAAATACTAAAATTAACATTAAACTTAACATTAAAATTAATATTAACATTAATATTAACATTAACATTAATATTAACAATAACATTAACATTAATATAAAAAAAAATTAATATTAACATCAAATTAATATTAACATTAATATTAACATTAACATTAATATTAACATTAATATTAACATTAATATTACGAATTAGAGTGAGGGGGGTTTTTGGGGGGCTTTCTAAGGGGGGCTTTTGATCCGCTCCCTATATATATATATATATATATATATATATATATATATATATATATATATATATATATATACTTATATATATATATATAAGTATATAAAAATATATATATATCTTATATATATTCATATATATATATATATATTATACATATATATATATATATACATATAATTCATGGTTGTTATTATTAGTTATTATTATTCACATACTGATAATTTGTTCATAAATTTTTTTAGCTAACATTTCACATTAAAACTTAATTTAATAATTACAAAATTTAGGGGGTTTTACAGTCCTCCACCTTTAAAAGCCACTTTCACTTCGACGTTATATCCTTCTTCTTCTTCTTCTTCTGAGACAACGCAGCCAAAGCTAGAAAGCAATTATCAACCAGCCTTCCATATATATAGTCAACAATCCCGCGAACTCATGAAGAAGATGGGATATGATCTACAAAAGGCACCCGGCCTGAATCATGGAAAAGGATCTCATGTACCTCTTTCTCTATGCCTTTCACACAACCAATCTCGTTTTGGTTTGGGTTACTGGACAAACTCTTCATCTTGTCAAAAAAAATCTTCCAAAAGCAAGATCCAGGCAAACAGTTGCAATATTGTATCCTTCAAACTTGTATACGAAGAAGAGGCCTTAACTGGTACCAGGTCTGGAAGACTTTACCTGAGAAACTATTTAGAAGGTCAAGAGAACCCTGATCTAGCTCCAGAGGCTCCTCCCGCATGATCTTCTCCTGCTGTCAAGATTCTATCAGTTTTATCATCTCCAGTGGAACCAACTCCTCCCAAACCGACGGCAGGCGACAAAGGAAAGAAGCATGTCCGCTTTGATAAAGTATTAAAGAAGACTCCAGCTCTGGGACTCGAGAAGCCATATAACTTTGATAAATTGGCTCAGCTGGCTTATACCCCGACAAGATTATCAATTTTTGAGCTACTATGTCTCTCGAAGGAAACTCGAGAAACATTGAGTGAAGCTTTGATGCATGCTGATACTTGTTTAATACTCCTCAAGAATCCAGAAGAGGAGCCTGTAACCTGCTTTCATTGTCATAGTATGATGGAGCTGATGCCCAATATCACCTTTACACAAGATGATATGCTACTGGAAGATAATCGCCATGACTGACCCCTCTACTTTATGGGATATATCGATACCATGAAGTTTGATCGCATCTTGATCGACCCTGGGTCTGTACTCATCATCATGCCAAAGACTCTACTAGATGCATTAAAGATTCTTGTACATAATCTTTCAACAACCATCACGACAATCTTGAGATTTAATTCTGAAAGAAGTAAACCTTTGGGGAAATTTCACCTGAAAGTTCAAATCGGCAATCTTCATACAAAGGTTACCTTCTACATGATCGATAATCATGGCTCTAATAATGCTTTGCTGGGAAGACCATTTCT
Organism: Iris pallida; assembly: GCA_029216955.1. NCBI lineage: Eukaryota > Viridiplantae > Streptophyta > Magnoliopsida > Asparagales > Iridaceae > Iris > Iris pallida. The sequence goes on along the minus strand of JANAVB010009596.1, from coordinate 20,639,814 downwards.
GCATGAGCATAACATTGTACCATCCACTCTCTACCAATGATTCAAATATGTAGACGTCAATGAAGAAGTCCAGAAGGAAGTAGCTGACCTAAATCCTTTCAGGGGTATTGAAGCATATTGTACTGATTCTCGGATTTATAAGGAAGAGTTCATGAAGATTGTGTAAGCGATGGATAGTGAGGAAAATCAGAAAGATACCTTAAATAATGTTCTCATAATCCCCATCAAAGGACGTACTACTCGTCCATCTTCTTCTTAAACATTAACTATCCATCTTTTCTCTCATAATAAACAGCCTCCTACTATAAAAATGGAACAGAGGGAGCTCACCTCTTCTGAGCCTCTTATTATTGACCTTCGTCATAACAAACATTCTCCTTCTCCTTCTCCTCCTCCTCTCTTAGTTATCAACCTTACTAATCCTTCTGTTAAGGCCAAGAATCCTGTTGTAAATGATGATGTACAAATCAATAAAGTAGCATCTCCTTTACAGTATACTGATGTCTTCTATTATACTCGATATTATTTAGAAATATTAGATAACTTCAAACCACTTACAATAGGAGCAGTTCAACCTCTCCAAGACGAAGTATTGCTTGAACCAGTGCAAGACTTCTTCTTCTTAGTTCCTTTCAGGAAGAAAGATGAATTTCTTATACTTTTTAGTAAAGGAACAGAACATAAGATCACGCCCGATAATGAAGAAGAATATCAAGATAACGGAAGACTTCAACTACGTCGTTATAGTAAACAATCAAAAGATATCATTTAAAAGATGGGCTATAATTTTAAAGTTGGTCTCAACGGTGGTAAGGGAAGGCGAACTCCTATTAGTATCCCTGCTCCAAAAAGAAAGTCACAACAATATTATAGCAAAACAAAGCAGGGATTAGGTTATACCTCGCCAACTCCGACTCCAGAAGCCTCTGAATCCGATAAAGAAGAACGATCTAACTCTTCTGACTCTGTTTCATGGGATTCAGACACCAGTATAGGGTACGTCCATCGAGTGACTCTATCTTCCAATATGGTAACTGCCAAGTTCTCGAAAGACGACGAAAACTTTGCCGAAGCCCATGAATCTGATCTTTGGGCACAAAGGATGGATACTCAATGGGAGCTTCGCTTCGAGCAACATGAGCCGCCTACCGAAGATCAGTTAGTTCAAGTCGATATTGGAGATGAAGCCTCCCCAAGACCAATCTTCGTCAACAAAAGCCTCATTGAAGCGGATAAACAAGAACTGATTCAACTTATTAGGGAATACATTGATGTATTCGCCTAGAGCTATAAAGACATGCCGAGATTGGATCTCCAGATCGCTACCCACAAGCTCAATATTCTGCCAAATGCGAGCCCAGTCAAGCAACAACAGCGTCGATTTTGACCTGACATGATGGACGCCATAGAAGCTGAAGTCAAGAAGCTCATCCCCTATGGCTTCATCATAAAAGAACAATATCTAGACTGGGTGGCTAATGTTGTCCCAGTTATAAAGAAAATAGGGAAGGTCCGAGTCTGCATCGACTTCAGAGACCTTAATAAAGCTTGTCCCAAGGACGAATTTCCTCTTCCGATCACTGATGTCATGATCGACAATACTTGCAGATTTGAACGAATGTTTTTTATGGATGGATTCTCAGGATATAATCAAATCAAGATGCACCCAGAAGATAAGAAACATACATCTTTTTACACTCCTTTCGGAGTCTATTGCTACACTGTCATGTTGTTTGGTCTTAAAAATGCTGGTGCAACTTATCAGCAGGCTATGAGTACTATATTCCGTGATCTTTTATAGAAGATAGTTGAATACTATGTAGATGATATTGCTGCCAAAAGTCGTCTAAAGGAAAACCACATCCAAGACTTGAGAACTGTATTCAATCTAATGTGCCAATATCAACTCAAGATGAATCTCACTAAGTCATTCCTGGGAGTCTCTAGTGGAAAATTTCTCGGATTCCTTATTACCTCTAAAGGTATACACGTTGATCCTGAGAAAATCAAAGCCATTCAAGAGATGCGTCCTCCATGCAACCTAAAAGAGCTACGAGGATTCCAGGGACTGCTTGCGTATATCAGAAGATTTATCTCAAATCTCTCTGGACTCTGTAGACCGTTCACTCAACTCATGAAGAAAGGTGTGTCTTTTATTTGGACTAAAAAATGCCAGCAAGCATTTGAAAATATAAAGTGGTACTTAATGAACCCTCCAGTTTTAGTGCCTCCAGTCTCAGGAATACCATTCCTGATGTATGTTCGAGCAAGGGATCATTCTTTGGGTGCCTTACTAGCTCAGAAGAATAAATAAGGTCATGAACAAGCTATCTATTATCTCAACCGTACAATGATCGGAACTGAACATCGATACAGCCTATTGAAAAAGAATGTCTAGCTTTGATGTTTGTTGTTCAAAAGACGAGACATTATATCACCGGCCAAACTATTCATGTTATTTCCAGAGTTAACCCTCTCCGGGTCTTGATGAAGAAGCCCAGTACACTCAATTCTAGGCTTACTACATGGGCCATATTATTATCACAATATGATACGGTTTATATTCCTCAAAAGTCTGTTAAGGGTCAAGCTCTTGCTGACTTCCTGGCAGCTCATCCAATTCCCGAAACATCTAAACTCTATGATGAGATTCCAGATGAAACTTTCGAATCCAACATAATTTTAGAAGAAATTCTTGCCTGGCATCTATTCTTCGACGGTGCTTCCAGAATAGGACTAAAAGGTGCCATTGTCGCTAGAGTTGGAATCGTCCTCGTATCGCCAGAAGGGTTAGCTATTCAAAGAGCTTATTCTTTAGACGATTCGTGTTCCAATAATGTGGCTGAATGCAACGCTCTGCTCATTGGTCTCCAAGTGGCTAAATAATTAGATATTAAATATCTTGAGGTATATGGAGACTCTAAACTGATTGTCAATCAGTTTAAAGGTACGTATGAAGTTCAACATTAGGATCTCGTCCCATATCATGAAGTGGAGGTTAGGCTGGCTACATCGTTCAAGGGCTTCTTTATTGAAGATGTACGTCAGGCATGTAATACGGAGGCTAATGCAATGGCCAATCTTGCAGCCATATTAGCAATCCTAGTGAAAAGGGAACAGATGATTGTCATCACTAACAGAGAGTTATTTTCAATTAAGAAAAACTCAAATATTGAGTTCAGCAATTCAACTAAAATCAATGTCATTAATGAAGACTGGAGAGCTCCTTTCATTGACTTCGTGGTACATAACATTTTATCTAAAGATTCTAAAGAAGCTACAACAATCCGTAGGCAATCACTCCGGTTTTATTATAATCATACTTCTATAACCCTTTATCGACGAACATTTGATGGTCTACTCTTATATTGTCTTGCTGGAGAGGAAGCAAAACAAGTACTACAGGAAGCTCATGATGGTGTATATGGTGCACATTAGCCTGGTCCTAAATTACAAGACCGTATCCGACGTATGGGCTACTATTGGCCCACTATGGTATCAGATGCCATTGAATATGCAAGAAAATGTCGAGCCTGTCAAATTCATGTAGACTTCATCCATCAACCGTCGGAGTTCCTTCATCTGACTGCCGCATCATAGCCGTTTGAAGCTTGGGGTATGGATGTCATTGGTCATATCAATCCACCATCGTCTAGAGGACATCGGTTTATAATAGCTATAATCAATTACTTTTCGAAATGGGCAAAAGCTATACCTTTGTCTGAAATCAAGACTAGCAAAATCATCAACTTCATTAAACATCATGTGATATACATATTCGGTATTCCTCGACGAATCATTCATGATAATGGACCACAATTCATCAGTCAAAAGTTTACTCGGTTTGTGATGATAACAAAATCAATAATGTTGCTTCCACGGCCTACAATCATGCAGCTAACGGTTTGGCTGAAGCATTCAAGAAAACTATTATCAAGCTTTTCAAGAAATTTATTTCTACCAATAAAAGAAACTGGAGTAAAAAGCTTGGAGAATGTCTATGGGCTTATCGCACTACTATATGCACTCTGACCGGTTGTATACCTTTCTCCTTGGTGTACGGATACGAAGCTGTCCTACCATTAGAAATTCAAATCCCCTCCTTAAGGATTGCAACTGCCAATGAACTCACAACAGAAAACAATGATCGCCTTCGGCTTCACGAGCTTGAAGCATTGGACGAAAAATGATTACTAGCTCAACAGCACATTGAGTTATATCAAGCCTGTATATCAAAAGCCTTCAACCGTAAAGTCAAAATACGAGTATTTCAGAAAGGAGAATTAGTCTTGACCGTCAGACGTCCTATGACTATGTCGTACATGAGTAAAGGCAAGTTCGAAGTAAAGTATGAAGGTCCCTACATTGTAAGCAAAGTTTTCTCAAACGGAGCTTATCAACTAACTTGTATGGATGGCCGAGTCGCTATGATGCCTATCAATGGCAAATTTCTAAATAAATACTATGTATTAGATATTCTCTAAATTTTGTACAATTATCAGCTATCCGAGTAAGATCCCTAGTGGAGCTTATTCAAATCATTTTATCATAGGTATCGTCCTTTAGAACTTGGTTGTTTTAGACATGATATCATGTCTTTGAGTCCCAGCTGACTTGAAGATCATCAATAGAAAAATGAGTTCATGTCCACATTGCCTCTGAATTTTATTTTCCATATCAAATAACTTATCACGTCCATATTACCTCTTATAAAGTCATCTTTTAAAGTAATGATATCTCAAGAATTATATTATGCCACGTCCACATTACCTCTGAGCAGATATAATGAATATTGTTATTTTTCACAAAGAAATATGTCACGTCCAGTACCTCGAATATATTTTCTATTCTATTACTTATATCTTTAACAGGATATGCAACAAGTAATGGAACCATAAAAGAATTTATTTCACTAATGATGTTCAAAATGTTCAAAAAAAAGATACATTATATGAAAGGTATAACAAAAAAATAAAAATAACAACTGGGATCGCTTTATTCTGGAGGCTGAGTGCTGAGGTCTTCGATCTGCTTCTTTAAAGCTTTGGCTCTTTTTACACAGGAATCAAGCACCCGTTGTCTAGCTTGGACCCTTCCAAACTTTTGGTCGAAAGGGTGCAAAGTAGTTGTTCGGCGTGCTAATTCTTCGTTCTGTATTTTAACAAAGTCGTCCTTTTGACGCTTCAAAATATCCAACTGGCCTGCAACAGCTTGATACAGTTGGATTTCTTCTACTATATGTTGCTTAGTCGCCTTAAGCCGTTCTTGGAGTCCAGCAATTTTAAATTCTAGATCAAAAGCTTCTTTCTCTTTCTCTTTAGTTGTAGTTTTATGATGTTCGATAGTGGAGGTCGCTTCAGTAATTTGGACGTCCATCTCTGCGGAGCGTTGGAAGAAAGCCATCAAGAAAGCTTCAAAATTAGCTTTGTTCATTTCAACTTTACGAGCCATGGCTTCACTTTTGCGTCCACGAGTTGTTGAATATTCCCTCTTTTGAGGTCCTTATAGGCTTTAATGGATTCCTCAAGCTCGTCCAATACATGCTCTAAGTATGTAGCCAGATCCCGATCTCCCATATCGCGGATACCTCTGATTAGATAAGATAAAGGGCTTCTGACTGTTGTAAAAGGAACATCATCCTTCTCCATCACCCATTGAACCAGAGGCCTCAGAGATGTACAAAAGACTTTGGTGAAAGAAGCCACAACAAATCTGTTTGTCGCTAGAGCGCCTGGAGTGGCCATCACTTCCACTGGAGTTTCTACTGCTGCAGTAGTTGGAGGTACTTTAGATTGTGCATCAGAAGACCCGAATTTGGGCAACTGGGATGAGCTCCCTTCTCCTCCTTGGGTTCCTCTATCCAAAGGAGCCATGTCGAGCTGGTCGCTCCCACAGGTCCTTCTGCGATCAACATAAACCATTGTTAAAACATTATCGAAGGGATTAGGATAAATGGAAATCAAAAATTTACCTGAACCTGGCAGTACATATGGTGTTTCACGAGGCATGGCTGCTTCCATACGAAGCCTCGACATAGTATTCTCAGACACTGCTGCGTGGCTGCTTCTAGCTTCCGAGCTATCCGATAAGAAGCAGCTGCTTCCAGTCCCTGACTCTGTTTGGAGGGGCAGAGCAATTGTATTTGTCTCCTTATTCTTTAGGGTTTGATCTCCAAGGTGTTCAATCCCTGCAGTATCGGCTTTAGGATTCTCAACAATCCTAACCGCTTCAGAAACTCCAGGCTGATCTTCATGAACTTCTTCAGGAGCTTTGGGTTCATCAGTCATCAGGCCTAAATGCCCTTCATTATCAATGGGGTGCTCTCAACCGCAACAGTGGTCCGACCCTCCTTCTTCGTTCAATATAACTTCTATTGAAGCTTTCTCACCTTCAGTAGCAATGGTGAGATCATCTTCATTTAAAAAATATCCAAAATCACATTCCTCCAGAGCCGCTATCACTTCTCGGTCTTCTTGAGAAAGAGCAGGAGTCTGAGCAATAGGATGATCTGCGACTTTATCCATCGGAGTAGGAGGATTTTCAACTCCTACCTGAGATTCTGTTGAAGACAAAACCTTCTCCAAGGGTTCAGGTTCTTGGACTCCAGGAGTCGGAGATGAGATCATCAATCCTGCGGAAGCTAGAACAACTGCAAATACAGGAACACTATCCTTCATAAATGCTGGTTCTGGAGTAAGAACCATATCCAGTAGGGCGGTTTGAATTGGAGTGTTCATCAATGTAACATCTGCAGATGAAAAAAAACAATATCAAATTTCAGTTAAATATGATTATACGAAAGTAATATTAAAAACTACCTTTTTGAAGTGGCAAATCTTGCTGCGAAGATGGTGGTGTCTCATGCTGGATAGAGAAAGAACCAACTCTTGGACGATCTGCTCTAGTTGCCAGCAATTTCCTTCTGGGCTTCCGATGCAGGGGTGCCACCGGTTCTTCTTCTTCGAAAATTTCTTCTTGGATGGCTCTGCTTTGCTTCGGAACCAATGAAGGAGTTGTTTCTCCTCCCTAGGGGACATCCCAGTGTGCATATATTTTGACTGGGATTATGTCATCCTTGTGTTAGCCGGTTCAGTGGTGGCTATTGCGGCCCTCTTTTTCTTACTCTCCGTAGCCTTGGGTGAAGAAGGAAGATCATGAAGCTGAGTTGATGATTCTCCATCTCTCCTCTTCTTGCTCGGTCCTCTAGTGGGAGATTTGTCTTTTTGGGTCTTCAACGACACATCTAACGGATCATTTACCTCATCCAAAAGACCCTCAAGGGAAGCTTCCAGAGGTTCATCAACAGGGTTTTGGTCTCCAGCATCTCTGAATAACAGTGTAGTACGAGTCCCAGATCTCGTACGTTTGTCGCTAGCGAAGCTGTGGACTAGATGGAAGTTCTCAACGAAATTATTCACCGAAGTGTAAAAATTTAAGTATGTGTATAACATACGTGGGCCTGTCTGATCAGGGGTGTTTGGCATTGAGAATATAGCTTTAGTGCCCCCAGCATTGTAATATCCCCACGCCCTAGCTCCATCGATCAAATAGCCTCTGGCTTGCAGACAGGTAGTGGCCTTCCCTAGAAGTAATTGATCGTAGCTGAATTGACGGGCGAATCGGCATGGCAGATACGGCTCTAGAAAGCATTGCTCTTCAAACCGATACACTAAATGAGACGGCCGGATTGATTTTAACCACTGAAAGGTAAACGAAATCAGATGGAGTGATTTGGCTTCTATATCCATAAGATTGGAAGGAACATGCTCATACCCTTGAGGAGGAGGGACACATTGGAACCTCCATCCAGAACCCTTGTTCAAGGCTCTTCGGCATTCTGATAAGGCATTGATATTCCAACGAGCATTAGAATAACGCCTTATGAAGTCCCCTCCTACTACACTAATATCTGGGTCCATCAAATCGGGATAGTGCAAATGCAACCACCCGAACGGATAGGTGTAAGGCATCTCAGTACGAGGGAAATCTTGTCGAACATTTTTGTCATGAAGCATAGTATACACAAAAGAACGCAGGCCCGCATTTAAGCGACAAGTCATCGCTGAAAGGAGGTCCATCTTGTAGCCAAACACAAGACATACCACAAAAAACAGAACACCTCGATGGAATCGATCAACTGCACTTGCTCCAGGGACCATAAACTGCCGCAACCATATAGAAACAAAGCCCGCCAACTGGGCTTCTTTAGACATAGGTCTAGAACCTTGTCTGAGGTAACTCTCGATCGGAGTACCTGCCTTGAAGGGGAACCAATCCTTGTCCAGCACGTTGTCGACGTGTTTGTATTTCTCCATCAGTTTCTGAACATCGCTATCACTGAGTGGCGGGAAGAAACGAGGATCACAAGCTTGAGTTTCAAATATCTTGTCTTCAAAAGCGTGGCCCAAGAACAAATATGGCATCCACTTGGATGTGTAGAATGTACCTACAGTGGCACTCTTGTAGTATAGGGAGCATATCTTATAGTGACGTAAGAGCTCCTCGAAAACAGCTACCATTTCAGAATTCTCTGTTAACAAGATATCCAGTTCTTCGTTTGTGGGTACGTACTCCTTATACGGGTTGTTATCCATTGGCAGATGGAAAATGAACTTTATCTCGTGAAGTGCGAAGCCAATCTCCCCCATGAGGAGTCATGATGGTACCAGTCTTATCGTTGTACCTTTCTACCAGAGCTAAAAATATGTGGGCATTCGGACGAAAGCCATACCGTAGCCCAGACTACTTCATAAAGACCTATCTCAAGAAGCTTGTCCTTAAATTGGTCCAAAACCCAATTAGCCAAGTAGCTCCAGTGTTTCATATCTGGGTTCACCAGGCCTGTTAATCGCATGGTCTGATCCGGATATCTTCCTTCAACTTTTGCGAATTCGTTCGCAAAGATTGGTACTCTAACTGGAAATAACAGAGAGGAGTCTTCTGGAGGTACGCAGCCAGGCATCAAACCCCTCAGATAAGAGCTGTATTTCTCTGAGGTGTTGTAGAATTGGTCTCTGCCCTTCGGACCTGGTCTAAAACAGACCCTCCCCACTGTTGCCTGCTGTATCAGAGTTATGTCCTATGCCATCCAGCGAGGGTAACTCGAGAATTCGTATTGAGACAGTGATATGTATCTTGATATTTCATTGAGGTACATAATCCTGCCCCCACTACACTGATAAACTCTGCTTTTTTTCTTGGCCCTGGGTTGGGACGTTCTTCTGATAGCATCTCCGAACAAGTAAGCTAGTTTCTTATGGACAATGTTATCCACACTCTCTAAGGGCTGTCCGTTCATCAAGCATAGCAAGGTAGTATTCTCTTGAGCAGTGAGTATAGCTTTCCTAGTTTCAGGATGGTCATACTGCGGATATGACACATGTGGCAGGTCTTCTTGGTATTCTGACACATTGAATGTTGAAGCAAATCTTTCAGCATTTGGATCTTCTCTGAGATTAACTATATAAAGGCGAGCAAACAAAAGTTAATCTAAAAAAAAGTGTCTGGTTCAATGAAACAGAATATATGACATCACAGGTTGCACAACCATTATGTTGCGCGACATTTTGTATTACGCCACATCTATGTTGCGTGATATATCAGGTTGCACCACATCTGTGTTGTACGACATTTTCTGTCGAAATACACACTTGTGTGGCGCAATATCTCAAGTTGCGCCAAATTGATTTCACATAATCAAAAAGCACAACTCTCGATATGTCGCGCATCATGGTTAATAAAAATGAACACAGTATGGATAGCAACCAAGCCCTAAAAAGAGTGGCACAAGTCATGAAGTGCGCCTAACCCTAAAAAGAGAAGGCACACGTTGTCTAAATCAAAACAAAACCCTAAAAAGGGTTGATCGATGTTCGGTTTGTTGTCAAAACATTCACCTTCCATTGCTGGGTTAGATATTTCTCGTCGTGATGAAGGGGGAGCGTACTGAGGTGCGTGCGTGGATGGAGCATGAGATGAAGACTCGGCGACCTTCTTTCCCTTCTCGTCGGTGGATCGCTTGGGTGCTATCGACAAATTGCTGAGAAATTCGGGAAGAGAAGAATAGGGTTTTAGAAAACATTGACTGTGGTAAAGAGGGAAAAGCTTAGAAGTGTACGGCTATTTATAGCCTAAATAATGAAACTGATTGCACAACTTGCGCTCGAAAAAAGTGGAGTAGGGTGAAACAAGAGCAACTTATGATAAAATATGCATAATTCAAAGAATTTCAAAATTTTGAAGTATTTCGAATTTCGAAAACTTTGAAGGGGGTCTTGTAGAGGCTAAAAATCAAGTTGCACCACTCAAATGGAAGTCAGAATATCAAGTTGCGCCACATTATCAACTTACGCCACCTTTAAGTTGTGCCACGTTTTTAACTTACGCCACCATCAAGTTGCACCGGAGCCAGGTTGCGCGAGTGCCACGTGGCAGTCTCCTTGAGAAACTATAATAGCCATCATCATTTCCTGACAACTGACAGCACAAAAATCGACGGAATTTCGTTCGAATCTCGCGCAATGCGGCGCTCAAGAAGATCTTGTCAGTTATTAATGACAGCTAGCAGCTCACGCAGTGTATCAAGGTGCACGATAGTTATTAATAAAATACAAAAAATACTCAGAATGTAGCGCAAGTTGTTGAGTTGCACCCACGCGCAACCTGGTTGACCAAGTTGGCACAATATGATCAAACTGATGTCCAAAAGCAGGAAGACGTGGCAAGCATGCCATTAATCTCATAGAACATGTCTACTACACTGTCCACGACCACGCGCATCTCATTCAAACAATACCATATGTCTTTTGCTGTTGGTATAACTGCTCGTGCAAGTAAACAGAGGTGCGCAACCTGAGGCACGTGCAACCCAGAATAACTGCTAAACAGTTATTTCAAGAACTCTATAAATAGAGTTTTAAATCAATTCCAAGGCATCACTAATGATCATAATCTACTGACAAATTATTGTTGCATCTTCCAGAGTCTCGTGTCTTCGATATCACATCGTCCAAGGGATAAAGTGATCGTCTTCTGATCAGATTCCTATAGTTGCACTTCCCCAGAATTTAAGTGTACTCATTGTACATTCTCTTTTCTTAGTGTGTAATCAAACTTTTGTTTTTGCAAACAACGCCCAGAGACACTCGCCAAGTTTGTCGTTCCAATCACGCTTATTGGACGAGACAAACTTCTTAAGCAATCTAATGATCGTCTTATTGAAAGCTTCTGCCAATGCATTAGCTGCTGGATTATATGTTGTTGAAGCTACATTCTAGATTCAATTTTTATCATATAATCGATAGAAAGTGTGACTTGTAAGTTGCAGACCATTGTCATGAATGATCCATCGAGGCAGGTCGAATTGGTAGATGATATGATATTTAGTAAAACTAATCATGTTGGAGGACTTCACCTTGGGAATGGCACAGCCTCTGCCCGCTTGGAGAAGTAATCAGTTATGGTAAGGATAAATCGATGCCCTCTAGCTGATGGTGGGCTGATTGGACCATTGATGCCCATGCCTCATGCTTTGAATGTCCTGGAGGCTATTGTTGGATGCAAGAACTCTAAAGGCCTGTGAATGAAGTCAGCATGTATCTAGCACATTTTATAGCTCTTTGCGTTGTGTCACGCCCTACGCCGGCATGATTCGGGTACGGGTTGTGAGCGCGTCCAGCCTACACTATCGTTGATAGCAGTAGTCAGCTGTCTAGTCCTAGAAAATCCTCAGGTGATATGATATCATCTATGCTCAATCATGATACTAGACGAGAAATAAAATCAACCAAGCCAATACTGTCACAGCATCCACTATCATCTTTTGGTACAAATACATCAATCTCATCCCGGAGACAAATTCGGCCAAAACTTCAAAATGTAATATACAATGAACGGGTACATGAATAATTCTACACTAATCCTACTTCTTCAAAAATCTTCCATGAGTCGCCATCCAAATCCAAGTTACGTCCTCTAGCCATGGCCTACATCAACGATCAAGTCAGGAATGGAGTAGATTACAACCCTCCAAACAAATGTATCAGGATACAAAATAAAGTAGTAAAATAAATGCAGAAAATAAAGAACCAAATTATATGACCAAGACCATGTCATGCAATGCAACCTGCAACACGAGCAACTATGAGAATAACTATGATCAAAGAAAATACAACTATGAACCATGTGCATTTGAAATACCGTGTTCAATATGTGGTCGGCTGGGGTAATCCGGTACATCCGAAGATGGCTATTAATGATAGGTACAGCACGACATATGTGAGGTATATGTGTGCTATTTACGATATACGATAGCAACTGGGTATGACCACATATCTACTTGGCATTTCCCCTTTCCCGCGAGACATGAGTCCTGATCAACATGTACAAGTCATGGCCAATATACTATAACAAGTCAAGTGTCATGATCAATGTACGATAATCAAGTCATGAGTCATGTACGATAAACAAGTCAAAAGTCAAGTCATGAATCAAGTCACAAATCAAGTCACGAATCAAGCCATGAATCAAGTCACGATCATGACTATGAACAATAATAGGAATCACTATCAAGGACTCAATCAGGAATACTAATCAGGATCACGTGTCAAGACTGTGTCGCAATATGAGACATGACATGATGATAAAAAAATAGGACAATTAAATTGTATCAAAAAAATGAGTAAGAAGTGTACTTGCCTTAAATCTAATTTGTCTAATTGCTTCTTTAGTCCCACCTATTAAAATAAGAACATTCCTAATAGGGTTGCATAAACTTCCAAACGAAACCTAAAGCTTGGTCCAATAATCTAATAGTCTCCCAATTAGCCAAATTAACTTATCAGATTCTATTAAAACTACTACTTCACCAAAATCCATCATGAACCCAATCTACCAAGTCTAAACTCAACTTAGTAAGAATTAATAACCAAAAACTGAAACAATAATAATAATCTCCTTCTAAAACTTCATTACTAACATCATATAATTAGGCCCAACTGACTAATGGACCAATCTCTGAACTAAAATCCAATACTGAACAATCTCAACATAGTAGTCAAACGATCAAGCTATCATGCTACACCACCTTATTAATATTTGAATACAATGACTAACTGAGAAAACCCAAAGCCACAATTATGCTGCTGCTGCTATTTTACTCTTCTCTTAATCCAATGTGAGCCCACTGCCAATTAATTGTATTTTTTTCTTTCTATCTCTTTTCTCATCCAAGTCCACAACCAGTGGACCAACACTCACATGAAAGTAACCTAAACTCTCCTCAGCCCTAACGGCTAAAAATTTCAAATCCCCCCAAATACTTCTTATGTACAGAATTGAACCCAAACTACTAGACAACAAGAACTCACATAATTCAAATATAACTACAACATAACGGCTAGTCTCAAAATCCCCATAACTATTTACAAACCAAACAGAGCTCTCTGATACATAACCAATACCATCCTGCATCCTGGTTCCTCAATGCAAGACACAAAATCAGTATCTCCTACCTCCCCTATTGTGTCCAAGTCAGGACTGGACACAACACCAACCTTGCTAGAGACCAACTCTATGACTAATACATGTACTTCACTATCAAATGATGTTGCCAATTGTCCAGCTCACAGATCAGTTCAAATCAATTTAGGAAAAGTACCTGAGCTGTCTACAGAGTCAGAGGCACTCATTAGTATCCGATACAAATGCCCCACGTGTCCAGATAGGTAAAACAGTACCGATTAACAATACGTTGAGCACCTTACATGCAAAAAAATAGGAAGGGATCATATGAGTTCTCTTGACTGAAGGAAGCTAAGGAATCAAAAGTAGGAGATCAATCAATCATTAGAATCAATCAAGCCAGCGGACGAACTTACCGATCATGTGAGGAATGATCATCGTCGGAGAATAGTGAGCTAGGCATGGTGCACGTTGTAGATCAGAGAAAAGACAGGCGGCAACTCTCGAAGCAGCGACGGAGTAAGCTTGGCATCGTTCAAGCCAGATCTGGCTCTGATCTGGTCAAATAATGGCCTGGAAGCAGCAGAGAAGACGCTGGACTTGTCACCGGTCTGCCATGGCCAAAGGAAGAAGTCGTTAAAGATGTCGACGAGAGCTTAGTGTTGCTGACGTGCTATCAATCAATTGCAGAGCCCCGCCATGGCCAAACTGTGACTGTTGCGACGTCAAAGCACCACGTCGTCGGTCGCCATGGCCAAGAGTTGAGGAGAAAGAAGAAGGTCAGATGTAATTCCATACAGAGCTTCACCCAAGGTGGTTTGAGGAAGAAGAAGAAGAAGGAGAGGGAGAATATTTGTATAGGCACTGGAGGTGTCGTCGGTTACGATCGAACGGCCAGGCTCTCGTCGGCCATGTCGATGGAGGTCTTCGACAGTGATGATGGCCCCTAGCTGAATTAGTGGCTGTTAGAGATGAACGGGGGAGATGGGATTGACGGTTAGGCAGCAACGGCGGTGATGAATTCGAAGTCTCCAAAGGTCGGCCAGGCTCGCTCGACGGAGGAATTAGGGAGAAAGAGAGGGAAACAAATTTTAGATTTTGAAGAGAAAGAGTGTTTAAATGGATTAATAAATAGTTATGAGGGTAACTCTGGGCCGAGTATCCTTAGCTCAGTTGTTGGGCTAATAAAATTGTAGTAGTAAAAGCTTGGTTAGCTAGGATGATAGATTAATGGGATGAACTTAGAAAAATAAATGGTAATTTGAAGGGTCCAGGTGGATGATCAAATTGACCTGGCCTAGTTGGCTTAGCTCAAGACACATTATGAGAAATATTCAAGGCTTCCAAATATTCTTAATAATAAAAACTAAATTCTGAATAATTTAATCAAAAAGTATTTCAAACAATATTTGAAAAACTAATTGGATAAAGTCAAAAATAAATTCAAAAATATTCAGAAGAATAATAAAAAATTTGAAGGTAAAATTTTGAAAAAGTAGGGTTACAAATCTACCCACCTTAGAAAAATTTTGTCCTCAAAATTTCAAAGAACACGACACGATACTGAAATGGCAAGAAGTAAAACAAAATTTGGTCGAGACCAAACACAATAATCACATACAAGAATTTGAAAATATTTTAGCACGATTAAACAACTGAATATAGAGATGGAAAATAATATAATTAATAATAATCAGGAATAGGCACGAGATGGAAATGAGATTTTGTCACGACTAGTAGAATTAAGTTCATCGTGGCATGATTTTTGAAGCACGATCAAAAGTGAAGGTTTAGACACGACTGAGATAAGAGTGTCACAGTTAGATTATAACATAGGCATGACTTAAATCAAAAAATTTATTTGGCATGACAGTCATGACGAGTAAAATTGATTAGCCATGATTAGGAATACCCAAAATGGTTTACAGAGTAATGTATCAGAACTCATGTACGATCGAGAATCGAGAATCTAATCATGGTTGATAGAATTTAAAACCACACAGTCATGGAAAAGCCGTCTAGGCACGAGAAATTAAAATTTTGGCACGATTAGAGCATGAAGTTGAAAGGGTATAGTGATGGTCAAGTCATAATATTTAGGTACGATCAATTAGGATAGTCAAAGTCATGACTATATAGATATGATCAAAGAAATACTTTAGTCATTTAGGTATAACTGAAACTTCCTTAAAAATGATCAATCCTAAATCATTTAGACACGAATAAAGATATAGTCAACGTCATTTTAGGAACGAACGTAGATGAATCAATATGGCACGATCAAATACTTACCCAAGGTTATTCAAGCGTAATCAGAATCATTTAGGATAAAACCAAGTCAAGCTAAGGTCAAGATTCAACGTGTAGAATGACCTATCAATCAAAGGCCAATCTAAGCACGATCGGAGGTCAAAAGTTAGGTATGATTATAAACGATCAAAATTGTGTGAAATAATTAATGAACAAGGTCATCTAAGATGTCAAAAGATAAGAAGTAAATAATGATAAACTATAAGCAATAAAATTATTAGTCATTAAAGTCAAAGTCAATAGTAAAGGTCATTTAGAAAAGATTGAAGAGTGAAAGTCGGGCATGATTTAGAAATAAATCGAAATGGTTAAAATGATTCAGGCACGAGAATAATAGGGTCAAAGAAATAATGAGTCTAACTACGATCAAAATATAGAATTTGGAAACCAGTAATATTTCCGAGAATCCAAAGATAATCGTGGCTAGGGAAGAATTAAAAGCTAGCAAAATTTTGAGTTCAGACATAGTCATGATTAGATAATCATCGTAAATAATTTTATTGAGAATCAACGAGAAAGAAAATTCTTACTACAAGATAAGGAAAATCAAATGATTACAAGAAGAGAAAACTACAGGGTAATCATCCCACACTACTACATCTACTACAACAACCACTACAAGGTCTCCTAACCATTATTCCTTAAACAGCCCTCTATATACAAGTCCAGAAATGCAACTATCAGCTATGAATCCCTCACTCCATGAGAATCAACTCTAGAATCTTCTACGTAGATAGTCTCTGACTCTATGGTCATCTGACCCACAATGAAGGTATTGTCCCGATCTAACTCTACATCCATCCCACTTGTGACTCGGCTTCTTGCAAAAATTGCAAACAACCTCATACTGCTCCTGAATAGGTACTAGCTCTGACAATAGCTGCTCTATCGGAACCTGATCTAGAAAAACCTCCTGCTGAACATGATGGCACTTTGCTGGTCCTAGATTGGGATCCTTGCCTTTATTACCATCTCTCTTGCACTTCAAGTCCAAATCAACTTCTATCCTCTGGGCTATGGATAATAATCAGCATAAATACTAGCACCATTGGTTATGACATAGATCCTAATATCTTCATTCAAGCCATAACAAAATCTTCGAGCCCTGACTTCAGGATCCAGCTTCCCAGCAAATCTACTAAGCCTGCTAAACTCAGCTGCATACTCATCAACGGTCCTGTCACCCTGCTCTAGATTCTGAAACTACCTCTCTAACATCTCTTGAGCAACAGCAGGGAAGAACTTACTCTTGAATTCCTTAAACTTCTTCCAACTCAGATTAGGGTTTGCTAGCTGAGGTTCATTCCTAACCAAGTTCTAGCTAAGTCATGGAGTTGTAGTCCGGCAGCTTCTATCTTCAAATCATCAGGAAGTCGTACCAATCGCAAAACTCTCTCTATGTATTCTAACCACTCATCATCATGCAATATCCCTTCAGTGCCACAAAACTCTCGTGGTCACATCTTCTTAAAATCCAAAATAGTCCCTTCTATAGGTGCATAAATCCTTTGACTTGCTACTTTCTCTATTGCTGCTAGGGTCGCCAACTGAATATTCTCCATTGCTTCCTTTATAGCAACTATCTGCTCCTTCTGTGCTTCAACCTGAATCTTATGTGCTTCCATTATTCCCTTGAAAATCTCAAACATCTGCTCTCCACTCATAGGTAAATCCTCAGGAATAGTGGTGGTTGAATTGGATTCTTGGTTTAGAAGAGACGGAGGAGGTGAAGATGATGTAGGGATCTTGGTCCCTTCAAAAGTCATGAGACGAGATAAAGACGATCCTATGGAACTAGAAATGTCCAGAATACGTCTCTGAGTCGCTCTCTTTCCTCTAGCCATTCTGGAAAGAGAAGAGAAGGTAAGATAATGAGGTTCTAGGAAAAATCACTTAAATATATTTAGGAAGCAACTAGGAATATACGTATAGTATTTTAATAGTACTATACTCATAATCACAAAGAATAAGCAATAGTCACAATCGATACTTCCTAAGTCATGATTGAGCATTCCTATTGTCGCAGGCTCCCAATGATACTCTAATCCTAAGCACTATTAGATAGACCTGCATAGGCCACTATAAAAATGTGTCATGTCCCGCACCCGTATGATTTGGGTATGGGTTGTGAGCGCGTCCAGCCTACACTATCGTTAAAAATGGTAGTCAGCTGTCTAGTCCTCGAAAATCCGCAAGTGATATGATAACATCTACGCTCAATCATGACACTAGACGAGAAATAAAATCAACCAAGCCAACATAGTCACAGCATCCACTATCATCTTTCAATACAAGTACATCAATCTCATCCCGGAGAAAAATCTAGCCAGAACCTTAAAATATAATATACAATAAAAGGATACATGAATAATTCTACACTAATCATACTTCTTCCAGAATCTTCCATGAGTCGCCATCCAAATCCAAGTCATGTCCTCAAGCCCTGGCCTATGTCAATGATCCAGTCAGGAATAGAGCAGAGTACAACCCTTCAAACAAATGTATCAGGATACAAAATAAAGTAGTGAAAAAATGCAAAAAATAAAGAACCAGATCATATGACCAAGACCATGTCATGCAATGCAACCTGCAACACGAGCAACTATGAGAATAACTATGATCAAGGAAAACACGACTATAAACCATGTGCATTTAAAATACCGTGTTCAATATATAGTCGGCTGGGGTAATCCGGCACATCCGAAGATGGCTATTAACGATAGATAAGGCACGACATACGTGAGGTGTATGTGTTCTATTTACGATATATGATAGCGACTGGGTATGACCACATATCTACTTGGCATTTCCCCTTCCCCCGAGACATGAGTCCTGATCAACATGTATAAGTCATTACCAATATACGATAACAAGTCAAGTAACACGATCAATGTACGATAATCAAGTCATGAGTCATGTACGATAAATAAGTTAAAAGTCAAGTCACGAATTAAATCACAAATCAAGTCATGAATCAAGTCACGAGCATGACTATGAACAATAACTGGAATCATTATCAAGGACTCAATCAGGAATAGTAATCAGAATCACGTGTCAAGACTGTGTCGCAATATTAGACATGACATGATGATAAAAAAATAGGACAATTAAATTGTATCGAGAAAATATGAGTAAGGAATGTACTTGCCTCAAATCTAATTTGTCTAATTGCTCCTTTAGTCCCACCATTTAAAATAGGAACAGTCCTATTAGGGTTCCATAAACTTCCAAACGAAACCTAAAGCTTGGTCCAATAATATAATAGTCTCTCACTTAGCCAAATTAACTTATCAGGTTCTATTAAAACTACTACTTCACCAAAAACTGTCATGAACCCAACCCACCAAGTCTAAACTCAACTTAGTAAGCATTAATAATCAAAAACTGAAACAATAATAATAATCTCCATCTAAAACTTCATTACTAACATCATATAATTAGGCCCAACTGACTAATGGACCAATCCCTGAACTAAAATCCAATACTGAACAATCTCAACATAGTAGCCAAACGATCAAGCTATCATGCTATACCACCTTCTTAATATTTGAATCCAATGACTAACTGAGAAAACCCAAGGCCACAATTATGCTGCTGCTGCTATTTTACTCTCCTCTTAATCCAAGGTGAGCCCACTGCCAATTAATTATATTTCTTTTTTATTTTCATCTCTTTCCTCATCCAAGCCCACAACTAGTGGCCCAACACTGACATGAAACCAACCTAAACTCTCCTCAACCCTAACGGCTAAAAATTCTATATCCCCTCCAACACTTTTTCTGTGTAGAATTGAACCCAAAATACTAGACAAGAAGAACTCACATAATTCAAATATAACTACAACACAACGGCTAGTCTCAAAATCCCTATAACTATTTAAAAACCAAACAGAGCTCTCTGATACATAACCAATACCATCCTATATCCTGGCTCCTCAATGCAAGACACAAAATTAGTGTCTTCTACCTCCCCTGCTGTGTCCAAGTCAGAGCTGAACACAACACCAACCTTGCTAGAGACCAACTCTATGACTAATACCTATACTTCACTAACAAATGATGCTGTCAATTGTCCAGCTCCCAGATCAGTTCAAATCAATTTAAAAAAATTACCTAATTAGTCTACAGAGTCAGAGACGCTCCTTAGTGTCCGATACGAACCCCCACGTGTCCAGATAGGTAAAATAGTACCGATCAGCCAATACGTCAAGCACCTTACATGCATAAAACATGAAGGGATAATATGAGTTCTCTTGACTAAAGGAAGCCAAGGAATCGAATGTAAGAGATCAATCAATCATCAGAATCAATCAAGCCAGCGGACGAACTCACCGATCTTGCGAGGAATGATCATCGTTGGAGAATAGTGAGCTAGGTGTGGTGTACGCTGCAGATCGAAAAAAAGACATGTGGCGACTCTCGAAGCAGTAACAAAGGAAGCTCAGCATCGCTCGAGGCAGATCTGGATCTGATCCAGTCAAATGACGGCCTGGCCGCGTCGGAGAAGACGCCCGACTTGTCACCGGTCTGCCATGGCTGAAGGAAGAAGTCACCAAAGATGTCGATGAGAGTTCAAAGTTGCTGACGCACCACTGATCAGTTGCTGAGCCCTGCCATGGCCTAACTGTAACTACCGTGACGTCAAAGAACCATGTCTACGGTATCCATGGCCAAGTGTTGAGGAGAAAGAAGAAGTTCGGCTGTAATTCCAAGCAGGGCTTTGCCTATAGTGTCCTCTTGTCGACCACATTGACGGAGGTCTTTGATGGTAATATTGGCCCCAAGTTGAGTTGGTGGTAGTTATAGATGAATGGAGGAGATGGGATGGACGGTTAGGCAGCAACGGTGGTGATGAATTCGAAGTCTCTAGAGGTTGGCCAGGCTCGCTCGGCAGAGGAATTGAAAAGAAAGTGAGGGAAAGGAATTTTAGATTTTGAAGAGTAAGAGTGTTTGAATGGATTAATAAACGGTTATAAGAGTAACTCTAGTCCGAGTATCCATAGCTCAGCTGATGGGCTAATAAAATTAGAGTAGTAAAAGCTTGGTTAGCTAGGATGATACATTAATAGGCTAAACATAGAAAAACAAATAGAAATTTGAAGGGTCCAGGTGGATGATCAAATTGACCTGGCCAAGTTGGCTTGGCTCAAGACACATTATGAGAAATATTCAAGGTTTCCAAATATTCTTAATAAAGAAAAGTAAATTCTGAATAATTTAATCAAAAAGTATTTCAAACAATATTTGAAAAAATCATTAGATAAAGTCAAAAATAAATTCAAAAATATTTTGAAGAATAATAAAAAAATTCTGAAAGTAAAATTCTAGAAAATTAGGGTTACACGTTGTCTATGGCATCCGCGACCATCGTGGGCTAATAGTAATCCATACGAAGAAGGCGATCTTGCAGCTTGGGCCATGGCTGATGTGCGTCACAATCATGCGTCTCATGAAGTGCTTGCTTGGCTTCTGAGTCCGATAAGAATCTTAGCATGAGTCTATCGTATGAGTGATGATACAGTATTTTGGTGGCTATATCGTAGTAGAATCAGAGGGGGTTCCTTCTAACGGAGGACATCATAAGGAAATGGATTAACATTATCTGATGTAACCACAACTTTTCTAAAATAAGGGTAATTTTGAACTTTTATAAAATTGATCATTAAATAATAGGATTTAAATCATGTTAATGATTATTGGTGAATTTAGATTATTTTTATAACATTTAAATTGGTGTATTATAATTTTGGTATTTTACTAGTGTAACCCTAGGACTACTTAGCCTAGAGACTAACCATGACCATGGAGACCTATCACATGTGATTAGAGTAGCTAATTACCACTTTTTAGGCTAAGGATATTTTGGTCATTTTGTGACTTTTGTTAATTTGAATTTTGATTAATTAGTAATGTGCTAATTAATATATTAGGCCTTAACCTAGATTTGCCCTAATCTAGATATTGATCATAAGCCTATATATTTTATTGGTAGGAATATCTAGATATTAAGTTAGAAAGAAGATATCTAGATGTTAAGTTAGAAACAAGATATTTGTAGGAAACCCTAATCTTTACTTGGGCCTTTAGCTAGAAGGCTTAGAATTCATTGTGAGAATGCCTTTAAATAGAACTAAACCCTAACCATAGAAATATCCCCATGACAGCCAAGGGCAGCCCCTCTCCCTATATAACATCTCATTAGCCTCCCTTTGCCGCTTTTCATTGCCTCTTTAAACCCTAATTTGTGTTCTTCCCCAAATCGAGCCCCTTTCTCCAAATCAACTTCAAATTGAGCACAATTAATTGGAACACACTTCCCTACTGTAGAAGAGGTCATTAGTGACTAGCTAGCAAGGATTTGAAGCAAGTTGACCATTGGAATTGGAGGGATTTGGCTCTCAAGTGCATTTACATTAAGATTCCAACTCTCAATAGGTAATGGCCTCTAAACTCATTT